>CM055117.1:569368818-569383818 GCA_029206835.1 Rana muscosa | reverse complement strand
TTCTGTATGTTTGGGATCATTGTCTTGTTGGAAGATAAATCTCCATCCCAGTCTCAGGTCTTTTGCAGACTCCAACAGGTTTTCATCCAGAATGGTCCTGTATTTGGCTGCACCCATCTTCCCCTCAATTTTAACCATCTTCCCTGTCCCTGCTGAAGAAAAGCAGGCCCAAACCATGATGCTGCCACCACCATGTTTGACAGTGGGGATGGTGTGTTGAGGGTGATGAGCTGTGTTGCTTTTACGCCAAACATATCGTTTTGCATTGTGGCCAAAAAGTTTGATTTTGGTTTCATCGGACCAGAGCACCTTCTTCCACATGTTTGGTGTGTCTCCCAGGTGGCTTGTGGCAAACTTTAGATGAGACTTTTTATGGATATCTTTGAGAAATGGCTTTCTTCTTGCCACTCTTCCATAAAGGCCAGATTTGTGCAGTGTACGACTGATTGTTGTCCTGTGGACAGACTCTCCCACCTCAGCTGTAGTTCTCTGCAGTTCATCCAGAGTGATCATGGGCCTCTTGGCTGCATCTCTGATCAGTCTTCTCCTTGTCTGAGCTGAAAGTTTAGAGGGACAGCCAGGTCTTGGTAGATTTGCAGTGGTCTGATACTCCTTCCATTTCAAAATGATCGCTTGCACAGTGCTCCTTGGGATGTTTAAAGCTTGGGAAATCTTTTTGTATCCAAATCCGGCTTTAAACTTCTCCACAACAGTATTACGGACCTGCCTGGTGTGTTCCTTGGTCTTCATGATGCTCTCTGCGCTTTCAACAGAACCCTGAGACTATCACAGATCAGGTGCATTTATACAGAGACTTGATTACACACAGGTGGATTCTATTTATCACCATCAGTCATTTAGGCCTGGTTCACACTGGGGCGACAAACGCTCCGACATTGGGAGCTCATGTCGCATGACGTGTGAAAATCAATGTTTCCCTATGGGAGCCGTCCTAACTGGTCCGACACATGTCGGTCCGACTTTGAAAATGCTCCCTGTACTACTTTGGTCCGACTTTGATCCGACTTCAGCCCATTGACTATCATTGAAGTCGGATCAAAGTCGGACCGCAGTCTTGCATGGTCCGACTTTGGCATGCGACTTGTGCTGTACTGCTCTTGAGGGGGAACTCCACGCCAAATTTTAAATAAAAAACCGGCGTGGGTTCCCCTCCAGGAGCATACCAGGCCCTTAGGTCTGGTCTGGATTTGAAGGGGCGCCCCTACGCCGAAAAAACAGCGTGGGGGATCCCCCCAAAATCCAGACCAGACCCTTATCCGAGCACGCAACCTGGCCGGCCGCAGGGGAAGAGGGGGGGACGAGAGAGCGGCCCCCCCTCCCTCCTGAACCATACCAGGCCGCATTCCCTCAACATGGGGGGTTTGGTGCTCTGGGGCAGGGGGGCGACCTGCGGCCCCCCCACCCCAGAGCACCCTGCCCCCATGTTGATGAGGACAGGGCCTCTTCCCGACAACCCTGGCCGTTGGTTGTCGGGGTCTGCGGGCGGGGGGCTTATCGGAATCCGGGAGCCCCCTTCAATAAGGGGGTCCCCGGATCCCGCCCCCCCACCCTATGTGAATGAGTATGGGGTACATCGTACCCCTACCCATTCACCTGGTGGACAAAAAATTGCAATAAAAACACTACACAGGTTTTTAAAGTATTTTATTGCACAGCTCCAGGGGTCTTCTTCCGACTTCCGGCGCTCTTCTTCCGACTTCCGGGGGTCTTTTCCGACTTCCGGGGGTCTTTTCCGACTTCGAGGGTCTCCGGTGTCGTCTCCCGCTCTCCGGTTCTTTCTTCCGCCGGGCCTCCGCTAACTTCTTTTTAGCTCTCTTGCTAACAGAGGCCTGGTCTTCCCGTTGTCTCGTCCGGCTCTCCGTTGTCCTTCTGCCGGCCCCTCCACTAACTTCTTTTTAGCTCTTTCGCTAGTGGAGGGGCCGGTCTTCCCGTCGCTGTCGCCGTCGGCTTCTTCTTCCCTCTTCTCCTCCTCGATGTTGACGCGTCGCTTCTTCCCGCTGTAATACTGGTTCTCCGCTCCGCATTAATATAGGCTTCTCATGACGTCACAGTCACATGTTCCAGGGCACATGGCCCCGGAGCATGTGACTGTGACGTCATGGGAAGCCTATATTAATGCGGAGCGGAGAGCCAGTATTACAGCGGGAAGAAGCGACGCGTCAACATCGAGGAGGAGAAGAGGGAAGAAGAAGCCGACGGGAAGACCGGCCCCTCCACTAGCGAAAGAGCTAAAAAGAAGTTAGTGGAGGGGCCGGCAGAAGGACAACGGAGAGCCGGACGAGACAACGGGAAGACCGGGCCTCTGTTAGCAAGAGAGCTAAAAAGAAGTTAGCGGAGGCCCGGCGGAAGAAAGAACCGGAGACGACACCGGAGACCCCCGGAAGTCGGAAGAAGACCCCCGGAAGTCGGAAGAAGACCCCCGGAAGTCGGAAGAAGACCCCCGGAGCTGTGCAATAAATTACTTTGAAAACCTGTGTAGTGTTTTTTTATTGCAATTTTTTGTCCACCAGGTGAATGGGTAGGGGTACGATGTACCTCATACTCATTCACATAGGGTGGGGGGGCCGGGATCCGGGGGCCCCCTTATTGAAGGGGGCTCCCGGATTCCGATAAGCCCCCCGCCCGCAGACCCCGACAACCAACGGCCAGGGTTGTCGGGAAGAGGCCCTGTCCTCATCAACATGGGGGCAGGGTGCTCTGGGGTGGGGGGGCCGCAGGTCGCCCCCCCCGCCCCAGAGCACCAAACCCCCCATGTTGAGGGCATGCGGCCTGGTACGGTTCAGGAGGGAGGGGGGCCGCTCTCTCGTCCCCCCCCTCTTCCCCTGCGGCCGGCCAGGTTGTGTGCTCGGGTAAGGGTCTGGTTTGGATTTTGGGGGGACCCCCACGCCGTTTTTTCGGCGTAGGGGTGCCTGGTCAAATCCAGACCAGACCCAAGGGCCTGGTATGCTCCTGGAGGGGGGACCCATGCCGTTTTTTTAATTTAAAATTTGGCCTGGAGTTCCCCTTCAAGATTCATACCAAACACAGTGCCTGATATTGGCGGGGATCCAAGTCGGATCCCCGTTCATTGAAAGTCGGACATATGTCGGCTTCATGTCGCAGGGCAAAGTCAGATCCAAAGTAGGACGGATGTCGTGTCGCACTAGTGTGAACCCGGCCTTAGGACAACATTGGATCATTAAGAGATCCTCGCTGTACTTCTGGAGTGAGTTTGCTGCACTGAAAGTAAAGGGGCCGAATAATTTTGCACGCACCACTTTTCAGTTTTTTATTTGCTAAAAAAGTTTAAAATATCCAATAGATTTCGTTCCACTTCACAATTGTGTCCCACTTGTTGGTGATTCTTCATAAAAACTAAAAATGTTATATCTTTATGTTTGAAGCCTGAAATGTGGCAAAAGGATGAAAAGTTCAAGGGAGCCGAATACTTTCGCAAGGCACTGTGTATGCATGTGTATGTATGTATATATATATATATATGTGTGTGTGTGTGTGTGTACACACACACACACACACACACACACACACACACACACACACACGTGTGTTCTGCACAGAACGGCCGCCCTGTAGCAGTAAAGTTGCTATACGGTGGTCGGCAGGTGGTTAAGGCAAAAAACTTTTCATGTTCCGGCCCCCCCCCCCCCTCCCAGCCCGCCCCAAAATACATATCTGAGTCCAATCTCAATCCAGCGCTTTGCCCAAGAGCAGCAAGCAGTGCTGCTCTCTCTCCCCTTCACTTTGGAGAGATTTTCTCTCATCTCCTGTTGACCTGTCAGCTTGGCTAGACAGCATCAGGGTTCGATTCACAGTTTGTAGCCTTACTTGCTGCTCCAAAAGTCTTGGCTAAGGCACACAACCTTGGTGTGGATTCTCCTTCCTGAGTAATTAGCAATTGTTGGATAAGTCTACCTCCTGACATAAGGAAGTTATGGACAGTCATATTCAGGGGGCGAATGAGACCCTCATGGAAATGACCCCCAGTTCAGGGCACAGCTAGCAATAACTAGACACATTCAACTGGACTTGTTCTGTAATGTTGAAGGCGTTTCAGTTTATCAAAGCAGATTCAGCAGTTCTAATAGGTGTCAGGAACATACACCACCATTGACAGTTGCACTGGTACATCCGATCTCAGTGGAATGTGTCAAGGCAGATATTTATTTTCCATGCACCTGATAGGAGGTGGAAAAGTCTGTTCTAATTACGTAGTCCATAATTCAGTTAGTATGGTACCATGACGTCTGCTTCAAAATATATTTTGGCTTGAGTTACACTATAGGCCAGTTCACACCAGAGTGTGCCATTCATTTTTAACTGTACCCCAATGCACCTCCAAAATGCATGTGCACAGCAGCGAAGCAGAACACGTGAAGTCCATGTGATGCAATGTGAAAAAATTGCCCCATATTTTAGTGTGTTGAGGAGCATTTCAACTCATTCATTTTAAATAGGCCATTTAACAACGTGTGCAGCAACGTGCATCAATGCACAAGTTCTGGTGTCATATATCTGTTGATCTTTAATGTTGGCAAATGTTTTCTATTTGTTTTCGGCTGTTTAATAACTGTACTTTATTTTACATGGCATGCGTAACATAACATAAATATTGTCTTGGCTCCAGACACACCTCGCTGTTTTTCCACAATAGACTAAAGACGTCTTACTAAATTATTTGGTTTGTAAAGCAATGTCCATGTTTACATCCTACCCGTGCCCCAGGTTTAGAGACGCACAGGGAGAGCTCATACTAATGGTACATAAATGCACTAGTACACAGTTACATTGATACTAGTGTACGCATGTGACATTTTCTAGTGACAGATAATCGTACAAGCTTATATACCATAGAATGGCCATCTCTATAGGGCTGGGGAGACAGGGGCTCAGATGTGCTCTGTAGCAGGGGTCCCTAAACTGGGGCCACTTGCCTTTAACTGGCCCTTGGGGCACTATTCCTCCTACTGACACCAATGATGGGGCACTATTCCTCCAAATGACACCAATGATGGGGCACTATTCCTCCAAATGACACCAATGATGGGGCACTATTCCTCCTACTGATACCAATGATGGGGCACTATTCCCCCTACTGACACCAGTACCCGGGGCACTATTCCTCCTACTGACACCAATGATGGGGCACTATTCCCCCTACTGACACCAATGATGGGGCACTATTCCCCCCCTACGGACACCAATGATGGGGCACTATTCCCCCCTACTGACACCAATGATGGGGCACTATTCCCCCCTACTGACACCAATGATGGGGCACTATTCCCCCTACTGACACCAATGATGGGGCACTATTCCCCCTACTGACACCAATGATGGGGCACTATTCCCCCTACTGACACCAATGATGGGGCACTATTCCCCCTACTGACACCAGTACCCGGGGCACTATTCCTCCTACTGACACCAATGATGGGGCAATATTCTTTCTACTGACAATGATGGGACACTATTCCTCCTTCAGATACTAGTGATGGGGCACTATTCCTCCTACTGTGACACCAGTACCTGGGGCACTACTCTTACTACTGACACCAATGATGGAGCACTGTTCCTCCTACTGAGACCAATGACTGCGTATTATTTCTCCTACTGACACCCATGATGGGGCTCTATTCCTCCTACTGACACCACCAATGGGGTAGAAATCCTCCCACTGACATCAACAATGGGGCACTTTTATTCCCACTGACACCAGCAACGATGCACAATTCTTTCGATTGACCACTGATAGGGCACTATTCCTCCTACTCTCACCAGCAATAGGGCATAATTCCTTCCATCTACACCAGCAATGGGGCATTATTCCCTCCACTGACACCAAAGGTGGGGCACCATTCCTCCCATTGACATGAATGATGGGGCATTATTACTCCTCCCTTCACCCGCAATATGGCACTATTACTCCTACTGACTCCAATGATGGGGCACTGTTCCTTCCACCAACACCGATGCTGTGGCACTATTCCTCTTTCCAGTAAACACAGGCACTACATAATTTTTTATTTTTACTCCCACTGCTTACCAACCCTGGGGCATTTTTTACTCCCACTGCTTGCCAACCCTGGGGCATTTTTTACTCCCACTGCTTGCCAACCCTGGAGCAGTTTTTACTCCCACTGCTTGCCAACCCTGGAGCATTTTTTACTCGCACTGCTTGCCAACCCTGGGGCATTTTTTACTCCCACTGCTTGCCAACCCTGGAGCAGTTTTTACTCCCACTGCTTGCCAACCCTGGAGCAGTTTTTACTCCCACTGCTTGCCAACCCTGGAGCATTTTTTACTCCCACTGCTTACCAACCCTGGAACGATTTTTACTCCCACTGCTTGCCAACCCTGGAGCATTTTTTACACCCACTGCTTACCAACCCTGGAACGTTTTTTACTCCCACTGCTTGCCAACCCTGGAGCATTTTTTACACCCACTGCTTACCAACCCTGGAACGTTTTTTACTCCCACTGCTTGCCAACCCTGGGGCATTTTTTACTTCCACTGAGCCTGAGACATTGCTTACTCCTACTGACGCTGGGACAGTTTGTACACCCCCTGGCCCCTCTAAGGTCTGAAAGACAGTAAATTGGCCTTTTTGTTTAGCAAGTTTGAGGACCCCTGCTTTATGGTATACCTGTCTATTTGTTGAATAACATGATTCAAGTAGATGTTTTCTTTCATTTTATCAAAATACAGCTATGTTTATTAAAGTATTATTACACTGTTTATTATTATACATGATTTGTATACTGCTAACAGTTTGAGCAGTAGACATGTGCACACTGAAATATTTCGTTTCGGAATTTCGTTTTTGTCCGAAAAAATAAATTTATTTAGTTACTCCCGAAATTCGTTTTTATTTATTTCGTTTTTCGTTAGAAATTGCATTCGTCCGAAAATCAGAATTAATTAAGGTCGAATCTGTCATTGAAGGCTTATGGTGTCTGTCAAATGTTCAAAGAAGATTCGACGGAGCAGCGAAACTGTACGACGCTGCAATCATACATTTCCGGTCGAATGTTCCGCCCACAAGCTATAGAAGAATTCTAATGTTGTATGACTAGTAATAATTATATTTATTCATTACTATTACTAGTCAACCAACATTAGAATTATTCTATAGCCTATGGGCGGATGCATTTGACCGGAAATGTACGATTGCAGCGTCGTACAGTTTTGCTGCACCGTCGAATCTTCTAACTTTCGATGCTTTGTCGAATCTTCGTCATTCTAGCTATTTTACTGCTCCTCCTCTTTGGTTACAATCAGCCAATAACAGTCATCATCAACTTTATTTTTATTTTACTTCCCCCACCCAATTCCAGCAGTGATCTTTTCTCTCTATGTCGAATCTTTTCTCTCTATAATAACAAATCTTTTCTCTCCTATGTCGAATCTTTTCTCTCCTATGTCGAATATTTTCTCTCTATAATGTCGAATCTTTTCTCTCCTATGTCAAATCTTTTCTCTCCTATGTCGAATCTTTTCTCTCCTATGTCGAATCTTTCTCTCTATAATGTCGAATCTTTTCTCTCTATAATGTCGAATCTTTTCTCTCTATAATGTCGAATCTTTTCTCTCCAATGTCGAATCTTTTCTCTCCTATGTCGAATCTTTTCTCTCCAATGTCGAATCTTTTCTCTCTATAATGTCGAATCTTTTCTCTCTATAATGTCGAATCTTTTCTCTCTATAATGTCGAATCTTTTCTCTCTATAATGTCGAATCTTTTCTCTCTATAATGTCGAATCTTTTCTCTCTATAATGTCGAATCTTTTCTCTCTATAATGTCGAATCTTTTCTCTCTATAATGTCGAATCTTTTCTCTCTCTAATGTCGAATCTTTTCTCTCTCTAATGTCGAATCTTTTCTCTCTCTAATGTCGAATCTTTTCTCTCTCTAATGTCGAATCTTTTCTCTCTCTAATGTCGAATCTTTTCTCTCTCTAATGTCGAATCTTTTCTCTCTCTAATGTCGAATCTTTTCTCTCTCTAATGTCGAATAATCTTGGACTAATAGAGTTAAGGTTAGGCACATTCGACCACAGGTTCGATAGACACAGATTGTTATTGTCAGCGTCACGTCGAATCTCCTATCTATATCGAACTGTTGTAGCAACGAAAACGAAAATAAAGCATTTGTTTATGTCGGATCTTTCGGTTTTTGGATTCTGTGCTTTCGTTTTCGTTTGTTAAAACGATAACGAAAATAGCTGAAATTCGGACAAAAATGCATTCGGATGAAAACGAATGCACATGTCTATAAAGGGAAGCATTTTTTTTTTGCCACTCCCTGGCAGCTGCCCAGTCTATGGAAAGATCTGCTCCTTTCCTCCTGTTTACACACTGGGTGTACTTGCAGCTTTACTAGCCTTGGGCTGAGGCTGCAGAGCTGCCATCTTCTAGTGGGCCTTCTAAACACATGGGCCCACAGCATTAGCCCCCTTTCCACTAATTTGCAATGTGGCCTTCCTATGTATGCATGCTATGTGGCTTTCCTCTGTGGACAACAGGAGTAATATGCCAGATGTTTATAGGCTAGCACCACCGAAGCCTTGCCTGATTCTTTACAGGAGATGGAAGTCAGAGATCTGTCACTGCCTAAAGTGCTTGTAAACCTCAGACATGAAATATGAACAAATCATATCCCTGTATAGTGTGCACTTGTCTCTAACCAATTTCTGTCTGCTGCCTCATTCCTCTGCTATCAGTATCATACTTGCCAACAGTCCTGATTTTCCCGGGACAATCCTGATTTTGGGACCCTCGTCCAGATCAATTTCCAGGGATTTTGCTTTTGTCCCGAGAAAACCGGGAATGTTTTAGGCAAAAAACAGCCTAATCTCTTCAGTGTACAGTGGACAATTCTCTTGTACACTGAAGCCTATTGGCTGCACGGCCCCTTCCCTCTCCACTGAACACACGTGAAAGGAACTGTAGCTGCTTCTGCTGGGGACATGCACTGTATTGAAGGAGATCGCCGCTGCTGGGGACGCTGATGTAAGGAGGGCTCTGCTGCGCTGGGGACACCAGATGTAAGGAGGGACTCTGCTGCTCTGGCGACACCAGATGTAAGGAGGGGCTCCACTGCGCTGGGGACACCAGATGTAAGGAGGGACTCCGCTGCGCTGGGGGCACCAGATGTAAGGAGGGATTCCGCTGTGCTGGGGGCACCAGATGTGATGAGGGGCTCCGCTGCTGGGGACACCAGATGTGATGAGGGGCTCCGCTGCTGCGGACACCTGATGTGATGAGGGGCTCCGCTGCTGGGGACACCAGATGTGAGGAGGGCTCCACTGGGGGCACCTGATGTAAGGACGGACTCTGCTGGGGGCACCTGATGTAAGGGTGGACTCTGCTGGGGGCACCTGATGCAAGGATGGCCTCTGCTGGGGGGCACCTGATGGCAGGCGACGTGGCAAGTGACACGCTCAGGGCTAACACTGATTCTGCATTATGGTGAGTTGAACTATTTCATTTTATATTTCAATGTAATAATAATGCGCTTCAATCATCCTGACACCATAACAACCATGGTGCCGGGATGATTGAAGCGCTAACACCAGGTGTATCTTTATTTGCCAATTGTTAAACTCTGGAATACACATATTTCTATTGTGGTGTAGGATTTGGGCCTGCTGTCCCTCATCTTTCTTTTTTCCTTTCTTTCTCTCTCCCTCCCTTTTTTCCCCTTTCTTTCTCCCTCCATCCCTCATCTCAGACTCTAACCACACCCCCATTTGAGCCATGCCCACTATCGCATAAACCACGCCCATTTTTTTGCTGTGTTTAACCCTAAACTGGTGCTTCCTCTCTGTCCACCAGAGCCAGTCCGTGAGCATGAGCTGAGAGACCCTGGGGGCCGCGACCTGGAGTCAGCTGCAGCCAAATCCATCCTCCCTATCAGAGGCTCTGGTGAAAACCTACTGGCACTTAGATTCCACGCCCCGAGAAATCTTACGCTCTAGCTTCCTGTTTGGTCCGTGTCTGTGTTCAGGTGGAGCGACTTTCCTGAACCAACAAAGAGCTCCATCCGCAGCAGTCAGTCGAAGGTTCCACAACCTTACCGGTGTGCTCCCAGCCCCAGCAGTGTGCATCTGTCAACTGGCCTCAGGTGAACTGACATATCCTTAGTGTGGGCATCTGAAGCCCGCTGGGACTGTCTATGGGATTAGGTGCAGCTGGCTACCCAGCATGCACCTCCTGACCTTGTGCATGTACAGTGGGAACGAATCACGGCCCACTGTGTCTGCCAGTTTCCCAAAGACTGAATTCCCAAATCAAAGCTGGTGCCTATCTCCACCTAGCATTGCGTAATTTCTGGTTGTGAAATAAGGCGATGCTAGCAGCGGGGGATGCCCATTGACTCCTGGGATTGATGACACTGCAATCCAAGGAGCCCATGGACAAGCAAAAAATTGCATTCATGATGAACTACAGGCAATGTTTTAATTTAGGCTGGAACTCTGCTTTAATGCATTGTGAGGAGTGTTAATGGATGCACACCACAATGCATAGCCTAAGGTCTCTTTCACAAATGCAGCTAAACCGTGGTTTTACTGCCCCTGGCCACCCTCCTAAGGGCTACATAACAGCCAGAGGAAGCTGTTCACATGCAGAAGCCATGATGCTTTAACATACAGTGCCTTGAAAAAGTGTTCATACCCCTTAAAATGTTCCACATTTTGTCATGTTACAACCAAAAACGTAAATGTGTTTTTTGGGGATTTTATGTGATAGAGTAACACAAAGTGGCACATAATTGTGAAGTAGAAGGAAAATTATAAATGGTTTTCAACATTTTTTACAAATAAATATGTGGAAAGTGTGGCATGCATTTGTATTCAGCCCCCCCGAGTCAATACTTTGTAGAACTGCCTTTCGCTGAAATTACAGCTGAAAGTCTTTTTGGGGATGTCTCTACCAGCTTTGCACATCTAGAGAGGGACATTTCTGCCCATTATTCTTTGCAAAATATCTTAATCTCTGTCAGATTGGATGGAGCGTGTCTGTGAACAGCAATTTTCAAGTCTTGCCACAGAATCTCAATTGGATTTAGGTCTGGACTTTGACTGGGCCATTCTAACACATGAATATGCTTTGATCTAAAGCAGGGATATGCAATTAGCGGACCTCCAGCTGTTGCCAAACTACAAGTCCCATGAGGTATAGTGAGACATTTGACAGCATCAAGCATGACACCCAAAGGCAGAGGCATGATGGGACTTGTAGTTTGGCAACAGCTGGAGGTCCGCTAATTGCATATCCCTGATCTAAACCATTCCATTGTAGCTCTGGCTGTATGTTTAGGGTCGTTGTCCTGCTAGAAGGGGAACCTCCGCCCCATTCTCAAGTCTTTTGCAGACTCTAACAGGTTTTCTTCTAAGATTGCCCTGTATTTGGCTCCATCCATCTTCCCATCAACTCTGACCAGCTTTCCTGTCCCCGCTGAAGAGAAGCATCCCCACAACATGATGATTCTGCCACCACCATGTTTCACGGTGGGGATGGTATATTCAGGGTGATGTGCAGTGTTAGTTTTCCATCACACATACTGTTTTACTGTTAGGCCAAAAAGTTATATTTTGGTCTCATCTGACCAGAGCACCTTCTTCCACATGTTTGCTGTGTCCCCCACATGGCTTCTCGCAAAATGCAAATGGGACTTCTTATGGCTTTATTTCAACAATAGCTTTCTTCTTTAAACTCTTTGCGGTGCTGCATCGATTTGAAAAAGTAGTTCCTGCACTACTTTTGGCGAATTTCAGGTGTAACTTGGATAGACATCTGTGCACGAAGAAGCACAGATGAAGAGCATTTCAGATAAAGGTGCACAATTTCAAAGTCGCATTCAATGTGAACGAGGGCTTAGGCTCAGTTCATGTTTCGGCATCCCGGATCGGCAAAATTGGAGCGATTTTACCCACGATCCCGAATCACAGCAAATCACAGGATGCCCTTCCAATGGTGCAATTTTGCCGCATCTGTAGCCTAACAAATTGTGGTAAAACACGCAAAGAGAATCGTGTTACACCTGTTGCCCAAAATAAGTTTTTGGGCAACAGGCATACCGAAATTCTGTTTGCGTGATTTTACCACGATTCATCGGATGACAATTGTGCCACGATCGGGTGCCATTGGAAGGGTGTCCTGCAATTTGCCGTGATTCAGATTCGCGGGGTGGATTCCGCCCGCGATCCGGGATGCCTAGATGTGAACGGAGTCTTAAGGTTGGAGGGGGTGCTCCAACTGCACCGATTGCAGCCTAATGAAGGCAGAATATAGGTGGCTGTCTACCTGAACCCTAAGGTTGGGTTCACACTGTTGTGCTGCAGCAATTGCGCTGTGATGAGCTGCACTACATGCATGCGCTAGGCACCAAAAACACATGAACACACTGCAAATCCAGCCTTATGCTCACCACACATGTTACAATCTGATTGTACAATCTCTTTTAGATCTACCAACAACTATGTAGTGCTAAGGCCTGCCTGATTGGATAGTCTAGGTAGGGCCTCATAGTACATAGTTTTGGCCAACCTAAAGATGGTTGTACACAGACTGTATGGGCTCATTACAACGTGTATGGTAACCATTACCTAGACTGCCAAGAGATCCAGCAAACATGCCCTTATTGAAGCCTGAGCACAGATTTGTGGACTACATGATTGTGTAAGCTGTCTCTCTTGCAGTGTACTTGATGACCCCTATTCCCTCAGTGACTGAGAATGAGCCCTCCCCCAGCAGACGTGATCAGTCTATCTCCTCCCTGTCACTTATCTCCAGCAGACACACAGCCCAGCACACCGCAGAGCCAAGCAAGCCCCGCCTACCATCCTTCCAATGACAGCACCCTGCCCTGATTCGCTATGGCTCTTCATGCCAACGGAACCGCCCTCTCCTTGGTGCGATTGGCTGAGCCCAGCGAGGTGGGTGGGGTCGGACCTGGCTCTGTTTTGCAGTGGATACCCTCCCAGCTTCCGGTCCTTGCTGTATTTTCTGCCGTTACTCGGAGACACAAAGCGACTAGAGCTGGGCATAGCTGAAGGATGGCCTGCGCTCCGGTATAGGACGGGCACGTAGCTGCTGAGCCCCGGGACATCATGTGACATGTCACTGCCCTGAGCCACGGGCCCCCCACGGGACATGCAGGATGTTCGCTGCCCGGATCGCCAGTGACGTGCCCTCGAGCGAGTGGGGCAGGTGCAGGTGCAGGGGGGGCCCTGAATGAGAGCCCCAACATGGAGGTGGTGGGCGACTTCGAGTACTGCAGAAAGGACCTGATCGGACATGGAGCCTTCGCCGTGGTGTTCAAAGGGCGGCACAGGAAGGTAAGAGCCTGCTAGGGGGTAACCTGTGTTCTCTTTGTGTGCCAGCCTGCCAGTGTCCTCATCCACAGTGTCAGGGAGAGAAGACATAGTGATGATAGATCAGCACCTCCTCCACACTTCTCATCAACACATAACAGCACATTACATGGAGAGGATTCTCTATTCTCAATTATTCAGCATTCCCTACAGATTATGTACCTACCGTACATGACAGCCCAGGTATGGGGGCAGGGTGTTCACTTCATTCAGGACATCACTTGCTAAGCTTACCCTTCTAAAGAAGATAGCAGCCCGAGCATGTACTGTGTATGCCAGGCTTCCCACAGAAGTTGTTAGGGGTTCCTGGAAAATATAGCAATTTTTGCCATTCAGATTAGTAACTAATGACAACAAAAGATCTTTTTAGCTATATGTAGGGGACCGTCTTCTCACTAGTCGGCAACGCTGACGGCCAACGGAAGGAGCACTCTTGCCGCTGACGGCCAACGAAAAGGAGCACTCTTGCCGCTGACGGCCAACGAAAAGGAGCACTCTTGCCGCTGACGGCCAACGAAAAGGAGCACTCTTGCCGCTGACGGCCAACGAAAAGGAGCACTCTTGCCGCTGACGGCCAACGAAAAGGAGCACTCTTGCCGCTGACGGCCAACGAAAAGGAGCACTCTTGCCGCTGACGGCCAACGAAAAGGAGCACTCTTGCCGCTGACGGCCAACGAAAAGGAGCACTCTTGCCGCTGGCGGCCAACGAAAAGGAGCACTCTTGCCGCTGGCGGCCAACGAAAAGGAGCACTCTTGCCGCTGGCGGCCAACGAAAAGGAGCACTCTTGCCGCTGGCGGCCAACGAAAAGGAGCGTCCTTCCTGCATCCAATTTGCATGTCAGGAGATTGTGAACAGCTCTCTATGGAGACGGTTCACACATCTCCGGAGCGGCTCCGGTGCGAATTCCACAGGAGTCCTGTTCGTCTTCTGGTCTGTTTCAGCCCAAAATTTGGGCTGAAATCGGACCTGAACCGGTGGATGGAGACGCATCGGGCCCCCTGCTGTGAGACGCTCTCATTTGAACCCAGCCTTAAATAAGGCTGGTGTATAGATTGTTGAAGTCTTTATACAAAGTGATGAAGGCTGGGTGGTGAAACATGTATTACGCTTGAAGAATTTACTAACTGTACCTTTTCTAGATGTTCAGTCTTTTCTATGGATGTATTCAGATCTACTTATCCTCTTCCTCCATCACTGCTGAAATAGGTGTAACCCCCAAACCGCTGTATGGTTTATAAGGAGGTTGATTTGCAGACTGCTGACAGTGTGCATGTTTCCAGTACAGCTTATTCAAAGGTCTATCTATGTTCTCTTATTACAGGTTACATGTTTGCTCTGCCAGATCCACATTAGATGTTGCTTCCATCCCAAAAAGCAGTGTCAGTGAGTAGTGACACCTATGTGTGGCAGAAAAAAAGTCATTGTTTCTGTGTTGGATTTGACATCATGCCCAGCAGTGTTTGGGTGCTGAAGCTTTTAGGTGACCCCAGACACTGTGACACATGCCCGTAGGCCCTGTCATTTTAGGGTAATCCACAGTTCTTGTTATTTTGTCTCTGTGTGAGATATGAGTAACGAACGTGGAGAATAACATATTAGCAAG
>CM055117.1:569314559-569368718 GCA_029206835.1 Rana muscosa | reverse complement strand
TTCTTTTTTTCTTCTTCTTCTTTTTTCTTCTTCTTCTTCTTTCTTCTTCTTCTTTCTCTTCTTCTTCTTCTTTTTCTCTTCTTCTTCTCTTTTCTCTTCTTCTTCTTTTTCTTTTTCTCTTCTTCTTCTTCTTCTTCTTTTTCTCTTCTTCTTCTTCTTCTTCTTTTTCTCTTCTTCTTCTTCTTCTTCTTTTTCTCTTCTTCTTCTTCTTCTTCTTTTTCTCTTCTTCTTCTTCTTCTTCTTTTTCTCTTCTTCTTCTTCTTCTTCTTTTTCTCTTCTTCTTCTTCTTCTTCTTTTTCTCTTCTTCTTCTTCTTCTTCTTTTTCTCTTCTTCTTCTTCTTCTTCTTTTTCTCTTCTTCTTCTTCTTCTTCTTTTTCTCTTCTTCTTCTTTTTCTTCTTTTTCTTCTCTTCTTTTTTTTCTTCTTTTTTATATTCTGACTCGGTTTGCGAGTGTTGTCAGGATTCAAGCCACAGCCGTGTGCAGTACCGCGTTTGGCCTGAGGTGGGGGGGCGCCGGAGCCGATTGGCAATACTCCGTTGCCGAGTTTAGCCGAGCTGTCCTCTGGCCTTTCCGAGTGTTTCCTGCGCCCCCCCCACCTTTGGCCACGTGCGGTATTGCATGCCATTGAAGTCCATGCGGAACAAATTATTTTAGTTTCCACTGACTTCTATGGGGAAACTCGCTTTGATATGCGAGTACTTTGGTTTACGAGCATTCTCCTGGAACGGATTATGCTCGAAATCCAAGGTTCCACTCTACAAAGTTAACAAGTTATTTAAAGGTTTTAATATTATATGTTAAAGTGGGGAGATTCCCCTTTTTATTTAATTATACAGCTTGAGCCGTAGTGGCTGAGCTGTTTTTACGTGTTCTAAAGTTTAACTTTTTTAATTATTTATTTATTAAAGCCAATAATAAAGGCCCAGTCCAAATATTTTTCAGCCAAAGGTATTATTAGTGTTTTTATTGTGTCAAAACTGCTATCCCATGTGTTTTGCAGTAGCGTTTTTTAGGGTTTTTAAGCTTTTTATAAGAGTTGGAGCATTTTTACAGCTGAAAAACTCTCGTAAAACCCACTAGTTCCGGGTTTTTTTTCCAGACAGAAAACGCCCCTGCCAAAAAACGCCAATAACAGCCTATGTGTGCATGGGATAACATGCTGGGGAGTTTACTGGCTGCAGGAAAAAATGCCTGAAGACCAGAAAAGCAGCTGTAAAAACGTCCGGTGTGCATGGGGCCTTACACTGCAAATGCACTTGTCATTTGCACTAGAAAAAAATGGTGAGTTCCCCTTTTAGGCTTCTTTCACATGGGCTGGATCCGGTTTTTCTCAGCACGGGATCAGAGCGGAGTGGCCAGATGACTGGTCTGTGTCCGCTCCGCTTATGCAGAGTGGACTTGGATACAACCCGCTCTGCTTTATGGGCAGTAGGATGTAAACGGAAATAAGTCTGTTTATATCCGACTGCCCATAGAGAGAAGATACTCTTTTCAGAGTAGTGGATGACTCAGTATTTTAATAATTAGGAGGAACAAAACTGAATGAAGCTCATGTATGGTGTGAAGTAGTGTAGAGTGAATATTTAGCTAAATATGGGGGTGTTGATTCTGTCCATCTCAATACAAAGCTCAGGGTTCTTTTTTCACATAAGTGTCATCGGTTCCATCAGGAAAACTGAATCCTTTTACATCAGTTTATACATCCGTCTTAAAGCGGAGGTTCACCGGAATTTTTTTTTTTTTTTTTTAAAAGCCAGCTGCTACAAATACTGCAGCTGCTGACTTTTAAAAAAAAATGGACACTTACCTGTCCAGGTCGCCCACGACGTCGGAAGCCGAGCTACCACTCGGCTCCCCCCGCCGCCATCCTGCCTGGTTCCCTACTGCGCGATTCGCGCTGCGCCGTCCTCACTGGTCCCCCGCTGTGTCCTGGGTGCCGTGTGTTTCCCAGAACACAGCGGGGGGGGGTGACGCGAAGGGGCGGGACTCCCGCGGGAGTCCTATACCCGGAAGTGGTGCAAATACCTGTTTTATACAGGTATCTGCACACCCTCCCCCCTGAAAGGTGCCAAATGTGACACCGGAGGGGGGAGGTTCCATTTTTGGGTGAACCTCCGCATTAAGTTCGGTTCACATCAGTATATTATTTTTTTGTTCAGTTGGTGAAAAACATAGTCTAGAGGTAGACCAGTATAAACAAAAATAGTTTTTTTTGCCTAAAAATGGATATGAATAGACGTAAATGAATGACATCTGCTTCCGTCCACAAAAATGGGGAAAGACGCAGATGTTTTCTTGGTCTTTCTTCGGCCATTAACTGACTTGAATGTAAACGGGACATACGTTTGTTTAGGTTCGCCCAGCCATAGACATAAATTGTGATCCAGTCGGGATCCAGATGAAAAATTGACAGACAAATCCTGACTGCTCATGTGAAAGGGCCACTAGGCACATTGGTGTTGGCACCCTTTTACTGTGCTCACTTTTTGTCTCCCTGTTCATATGGTTCAGAAACCAACCATCCACATGTTCAGCAGGTTTGCCTTTTTCAAGGTAGAACTACACTGCATCTGAGGCTCACAAATCTAATCGCTATTTAATTTTTGTTTTTATTATTCAACGCAACCTAACATTTTATCCACCCATGTCTCCATGCTTTATTTTCTTGAGAAATCGCTTTGAAAAACGCCCCCCTAGTGTTTCTGGCTTTGGCCATCTTGAGTAAGGGCAGATTCATGTAGTATTTACTTCCTGTAATCCATCTGCCCTTAGCTTAGGCATGCATACAGGAGGACGTGCTTTAGCTGAGAAAGCCCCAATTCCGCCCTGAAGAATCCTGGGATGTATGACATCATTTGCCTAGGCCTGGAAACCAGGAAGTAACTGAAGAAGAATAATAATAAAAAAAAAAAGTAAACCGAAAACTATATATTTACTAATGCTAGCAGAAGAAGAATTAAAATAAGTCAGTGTTGATAGAGAGTGACGTTCCACTAATGTTGATACTGACACATGTTCAAGGTCAGAATAAATGATTCCCCTTGATGTCATTGACAGGTTTAGTGTGTTTTGGCATAATATCATTTTGAGCTTTACAGCCAATAAAATATCCTGCCCCAATAGGACTGAGGATTGAGGCCGGGTTCACACTTATGCGAATTGGTTGCGGCTTACACCGCATCCAATTCGCATAACATTAAATACATTCTTTTCAATGAGGCTGGTTCACATATGTGCGATGCATTCGCACTGCGCATTACCAAAAAACCGCGTGCGTCTTCTAGACATTGCGGTGCGGCTCAGGTGCGAATTCAGGACCATCAACTTCTATGGGCATGCACCTGATTCGCAGATGTCTTCCGTTCTGATCAGGACTTTTTTCAATGCTCACTACACTTCCCCCCCCCCCCTTCTCCCAGGTCAACAAGTTCACATGTTGCACCGCACACAAAACGCTGAACAGCTCTTTTATCTCCTTGCAGAGATAACAGAGCTGGAATTCGCACCACACAAGTGTGAACCCAGCCTTAATCTGTAGTTGCCACATACAGAATCGAATCCCTGTTTGGATATTCAGTGTCTGTGTGATCATTCTCTCCTGCTGCTATCACATTTCCCATTGTTGTGTGACAGAGGTGTGTGCGCCTGATCTCTGACCAGCTTATTTCTTTTAATATTTTCAATAAATATCTTCTTGTAGGTTTTATGTAAACCGTTTGTTGTACTAAACATATGCGGGTTTCAAAATTTGGCTGTGCCCCTTATTATAAAATGCTTATTTCGATTTTGTGACTCTTCATAAAATTATAAATTTTGTTGTTTTCAGTGACATATGGTAATCCTATAATTAAGCCCTAGTAGGGGGTAAAATGTGTGAAAGTGGCAGGTATAGCGTTGCCACCACATTCCTCAATAAAGTCTTTGAGGAGAAAGAGATTTGCAGTGTGTGTGTGTGTGTGTGTGTGTGTGTGTGTGTGTGTGTGTGTGTGGCCTATCTGTGACTGGAATAGGACCAGAAAGCACCGTTGTCCGTTTTTTTTTTTTTTTTTTTTTTATTTTTTTTTTTTTTTTACCCCCGTTTTGGCCAGAGTGAAGAAGGCTTTGGAATCCCTTTTCATGTTTTTGTCATGGTGTCCCCACTGAGGAAGACATCTTTTACTTCCTATTCCGATGACAGTGATCAGAGACAGGAAATTAAGGGAATCTCTTTGTTTGGGACATGTACAGCAAAGAGACTGTTTCCTCTTCTGAAAAGAAGAAAATCTCACCAATAGGAATCCAGACAGCAGTAAAACTCCCACAGAGATTCTGACCCGGAACTTCGCTGCATCTGAGCACCACAAACTAAAAATGCTGTTTAATTTCTAATATTCAAAGCAAGCTCCCCCCCATCCATTCATGTTGCCATGCTTTATTTTAAAGATAAATCACCTTGAAAAATACAGCCCCCCCCCCCCCCCCCAGCATTTCTGGTTGTGGCCATCTTGAGTAAGGGCAGATGATTTATGTAGCATTTACTTCCTGGAATCCACCTGCCCTAAGGCATGCAGGCAGGAGGATGTGCTTAGCTTAGAAACCCCTCTGCCTCTCCTGAAGACTCATGGGATGTATGCTGTCATTTGCCTAGGCCTGGAAACCAGGAAGTAACTGAAGAAATGAAATGTAAAAAAAAGTTTAAACAAGTAAATATATCTCTTTCTAGCTATTTACTAATGCTAGCATCATAAGGATTAAAAATGGTGTTCTCTGAGAGAGTAAAGTTTCACTTTAATAGCCAGGCAACAAGTGGTTCCAAAAAGTCAGCAGGGGCAGCTTCCATATTTCTTCATGGTGGATTCTTCAAACACGTCTGCTAAAATCTGATAAAGGTTTGCAGCCTGGAACTTTGGCCAAGGTTCCTGAGAAGTATTCTATTTTAACTGCTTAAGGACTGCCCCACGTACATATACTGCTGCAGGGCGGCCCTAAGGGTGCAAAATCACATACCTGTACGTGATTCCTGTGATCGGCTCTTGGGCACGCGCGTGATTGGCTCCCGATGTGTCCAAACAGCGGCCACCTACGATCATTCACAAGAGAGGCAGAATGGTAGTCTGCCTATATAAATGGAGATCTTATGTTTTTGCTAAGCAGAAAAATGGATCTCGGTTTTCCTTTTGTCAAAGCACCTTCCCCACAGTTAGAAAGCACTCATAGGGAACACATTTAACCCGTTCATTGCCCCTGATATCACCTTCCTTGCCAGTGTCATTTATACAATGACAGTGCATTTTTGAGCACTGGTCCCCCAAAAGTGTCACTTAGGCCCCTTTCACACTAATGCGACTTCGCTGCGATTCGCAGTTGCAATTTTGCCGCGATTTCAGGGAATGCCTGTGTAACTGGCATCAAAGTCGGACCAAAGTAGTGCAGGGACTACTTTGAAGTCGGAACCAATTTGAAGTCGTACTAATATGAATGGTTGTCATTGGAAATCATGGGGAACGACTTGTCATGCTACTTTGCAGTCCCAAATCGTGGGACAAGGCGTACAAGTGTGAAAGGGGCCTTGGGGTCAGATTTGTCCGCTGCAATGTTGCAGTCCCGCTAAACATTGCTGATTGCTGGCATTACTAGTAAAAAGTATGTATAAATAAAATAAAAAAAAGTCCCCAAGTTTATCTCCTAGTTTGTAGACGCTATAACATTTGCGCAAACCATTCGATATACGCTTATTGGGATTTTGTTTAGACTCCTTTTACACTGGGGCTGCGGCTCGTTTTAGCTGCGCTTTAGCGCTGTTTAAGCTGCGCTTTTTCGGTCGCTCTTAACCCCAAAGAAGTGTTTAAGGACTCCTGTCTTGTGTGGTGCTTCTGAATCACTTATCTTTTCATTCCAATGGGCAGGGCGTTCTGGGACCGCTAAATACAGCACTCCCAAACTGCCCCCCCAAGATGCTGCTTGCAGGACTTTTCGGAACGTCCCGCAAGCTCACCACCCCAGTGTGAAAATACACACTAGAATTAGGCCATTTCCAGTGCTAAAGCACCTGAAAACCGCCCCAGTGTGAAAGGGATTTTGCCAAAAATATATAGTAGAATACAAATTGGCCTAAATTGATGAAGAAATTCGATTTTGGGGAAAAAAAGAAAATATTTATTTTTTTTTGCCCCAAAAAATAATAAAAACCAAAGAGATGATCAAATACCACCAAAAGAAAGCTCCATTTGCGGGGAAAAAAGGATATTGATTTTATTTGGGTACATCGTTGCGCAATTGTCAGTTAAAATAACGCAGTGCCATATCACAAAAAATGTCCTGGTCATGAAGGGCGTAAAACCTTTCCGGAGCTGGAGTGTCCACACACAAGTGATATTTTAGTTGTAGGTGAAATCAGGTGGGCATAAATGTCTTGGATACTCTGCTACAATTTCAGATTTTTTTTTTTTTCTTCCCATCTGGGATTTTTAAATGTTCCTGCTCACCTTTTGTGTGTTTCAGCAAGGGGATAAATATCCTCCACAATATCGACTCAAGCATCCAACAGGGAGATTGTATCCCTTTTGTAATGTCCACAGCAGGTGTGCAATGCCAGGAACTCCAATGCCAGCAGAGTTCCTGAAGGATAGAACTCAATATATTCCCATCATACATGTTCTGGGTAAGGCATGGAAGTAAGCAGGTGCTGTAACAACTGCCAGCAGGTTAACTGGTATCAGCCTACATAAGAACATATGTCGTTGGTACACCATGGGTTTAAAATGATCACATCACAACATGTATAAGTGAAATGTTTTGAGGCCGCTCAGGACCTCTTCATCAGGTTCTGTGTGGCCTCCAAATGGCAATGCTTCAACATTTCTCTCATTCATGACCGGTTTACTATAAGCATTTGTTTATTGACTAACTTTTCTGTGCTTTTTTTTTTTTTTTTTTTTTTTTTTTTTATTTCTTTTTTTACAGCAACACTTATTTTGTATGTTTTTTTTTTAAATAAATACATGCAGTAGAGTTTGAGCCAGTAGTCACTTGTGAAACTGTATTTTTATTCACACAAGCTGTAAAATGTTTTATTTCTCTTGTTTCCATTTTGGAATATTTTTGCCACCTTGTCGTATCATCACTGTGCTTTACACCTGCTTGGGATTATAATATTTATTGCAAACGTGCCAGTCACCGGGCATAAATGTCTGCAAGGGATCTGGCAAGAGGGTCAATGGCCTCTGCCAAGATCTCAGAGCAACAGAGCATAATAACTTTAGCCTTATGTTGTTCCTTTAATTTATAGCACATGCTTCTGGGGAAAACATGTCTAAGTGGTTTTCATCTTGTACTTTATTTTGCAGAAAACAGACTGGGAGGTGGCGATTAAAAGCATTAATAAAAAGAACTTGTCAAAGTCCCAGATCCTACTCGGCAAAGAGATAAAGATATTGAAGGTAAGTGTATTCCTTATGAAAGTAGAAACCAGTATTTGTCATTTTTGTGTCTAGAACAAATACACTTTAATTGGGGAAAAATGCTGTAAAGTGGACCTATTGCTGGATATTCACATATTAACATAGTCGTAACAAGCAGTGCTTAACCACTTAAGCCCCGGACCAATACGGGCCATTATGACCAGGCCCCTTTTTGCGATTCGGCACTGCGTCGCTTTAACTGACAATTGCGCGGTCGTGCGACGTGGCTCCCAAACAAAATTGGCGTCCTTTTTTTTCCCACAAATAGAGCTTTCTTTTGGTGGTATTTGATCACCTCTGCGGTTTTTATTTTTTGCGCTATAAACAAAAATAGAGCGAAAATTTTGAAAAAAAATGTAATTTTTTACTTTTTGCTATAATAAATATCCCCAAAAAATATATAAAAAACCTTTTTTTTTTTTTCCTCAGTTTAGGCCGATACGTATTCTACATATTTTTGGTAAAAAAAATCGCAATCAGCGTTTATTGACTGGTTTGCGCAAAAATTATAGCATTTACAAAATAGGGGATAGTTTTAAGGCATTTTTATTAAAAAAAATTTCTTTTTTAATAGAAATGGCGGCGATCAGCGATTTTCTTCGTGACTGCGACATTATGGCGCACACATCGGACACTTTTGACACATTTTTGGGACCATTGTCATTTTCACAGCGATCAGTGCAATAAAAATGCACTGGTTACTGTGAAAATGACACTGGCAGTGAAGTGGTTAACCACTAGGGGCGCTGAAGGGGTTAAGTGTGCCTAGGGGAGTGTTTACTACTGTGTGGGGGCGTGGCTACGAATGACACCTCACTGATCTCCGCTCTGTGTAATACACAGAGCGGAGATCGCTGACATTGTCAGTAGAGGAGCGGGGAGATGTTGTTTACACACACATCTCGCCGTTCCGAGCCTCCGTGAGACGATCGCGGGAATCCCCGCGGCGATCGAGTCCGCGGACCTGCGGTCCCACTCACGGGGAAGGCAGGGGGTCGCGAGCGTGCCGCCCCGACGTCGGCAGTTAAAGGGCCACGTACAGGTTCGTGATTGTGCCTGTACGAGCCATTCTGCCGACGTGTATATATACCGTGAGCGGTCGGCAAATGGTTAAACTTGTAACAGCTTTAAAACAGGTCCTCATTGAGCTCTGTAGCTGCAGACACTGTGGAGCAAATCATCCTCACGTTTCACAGCAGAAGCTGTGGATAAGGTCATCGTTTTAAAAAAAAAAAAATAAATGCACATCTGTTTGCAGGTAAAAAAAAAAAAGTGCATTTTATTATTATTTTTTTTTTACTTGGAGCCTGGAAAGCAGGGAACCCAGTGGACCGGTGCCGGTATGTGGCCCATCACAGAACCCCATTGCTGCTCACCTCCTGCTGTGCAGCCGAGCTGGTGTGTCCTCTCCCGGCTCCTCCACCTGCCCGGCTAATTATGTCATCCTATCAGGAGGAGCTGTAGATTGGAATGGAGAGTTTCTCCCGCCCCCCCTGCCCTGGTGATAGGATGGACAGGCGGAGGAGCCAGGAGAGGACACGCCGACTGACGACGGCCTCTACCCTACCAAAGGTAGCAGTCCTGTGCAGGGGAGGCAGAGCTTGGAATGGGGATGTGTGATGTTAGAGAGGAAAGGAGGGGGGCAGACTGCAGGGGCACTGCGATGGAGGAGGCTGTGATTGCTAGGTGCACTGTAATGTAAAGGGACTGTACCGTAAAAGGGCCTTGTAATCTTTACAT
This sequence comes from Rana muscosa, assembly GCA_029206835.1. Taxonomy (NCBI): domain Eukaryota; kingdom Metazoa; phylum Chordata; class Amphibia; order Anura; family Ranidae; genus Rana; species Rana muscosa. Next base: position 569,359,538 of record CM055117.1, on the reverse strand, counting down.
CGCAGTGCCCCCTTTTACAGAGCAGTTCTTGTTACATTAATGTAAAGGGGACTGCACTGCAAAGGGACAGTAATGTAAAGGGGGGCTGTGATGTTAAGGGGAACGGAGGACACTGTGGGACTGTTTTACAGGGGGAATTGTGATGTAAAGGGGGGACTGTGGACACTTATATAAGAGGGTAGGGGCTGTGCTGTAGGGGGACTTGTGGTATGAAGGGGGGCTGAGGCCAGACGCTGTAAATATCCCATCTACAGACCTGTCCACCACAACCGCCCCCCCACCCCCCCCCCCCCCCCCCCGGTCCCTGTAAAAATGAACTGCCATGAAACTTGTCACTGGTGCCAAAAAAGGTTGGGGACCGCTGCAATAAAGCATTTCACCCTCGATCAGCAGATTGTGGGTGCTATGCAGGACTCCTGCAGACTTGTCTATGTATCTGTCTGCTTGTGTCTTGTAGGGGCAGGCAGATACACACTGACAGGAAGAGAGAATATTCATTCTCGTACCAAAGAGCTCAACTGACACGTGCTCGTTTACATCCCCAGCTAAATAGAGCATAATGGATGGTCCAATTGGGTCTACCTGAAAAACTCGGGTTCGCCCGTGTGGAAGGGGCCTTGGAATGCAATGGCACAGCGAGAAGGATTCCTCTGTCCACCTTGCTTGTGTGGATGGGGGAATCCATTTTTATTTTTTTTTCCGATCAACCCGCTGACTGATTGAAAAAGAATAATCTATCACTAGCCTTACCGCTGCATTTTAGTGTAAAAAAAAAACCTGCTCGCTACATTTTTGTTAACGCATGTAAAATTGATCTGACACACGCTGCAATGAAAGTACACCTCATTAAAACCTCATGTAGCTGTAGTGAAAGAAAAATTAAGCATAATTATGCTTGCCTTTAGATGACTGTACAGCTAGCTGTAAATTATTTTGCCACTGTGGTTATTTAGTATTCCCTATAACTGGTGAACATAAATCATTTTAATATAGTACAAGCTCTTTGAACAAGAAATCTGCTCTCTAAGGCCAAATCTCAATGATAAACCTCTGGGTGCTTAAAATGCAAATTGATGCTACAAAGAGGATTATTCAGCTTTGATAAAACAGATGCCATGCAATAGTCTGAAGGTAATCTCCTTTAGTAATTGGTTAACCCCATTTTTGCTGCTGGGGAAAAAAAATTGCAACACTATAACGTGTCAAAATTGATCATCAATATCCTCCACCTAACATGCTGACTAGTGGAACATAGTTATGTCTGTAGCACACACATTTACTACGCAGTAAGTATTGCATTATAATATTTTGGCTATGGTCTTTTCCCCCCCAGGGTCAGTCTCCAGCCCTATCTTCTGTCCTAATCAGTGCAAATATCTGTAAGAACTATGTTGTCTGCCTTTACTGATAGCTAGCCCTTGTGCTAATCCAGTGGTTTGAATATCTGTGAAATAATTTGCCTACAACAATGCAGATCTGGATTCTGTTACAGGTCAGATAGTATTAAAATCAGCCATAGAGATGACTAAAATTTTCAGTAGACACTCGGCAATGCCAGCCTACATCTATCTTTCTCTAAGAGCCCTTTTAGATTTCCGCATGTGCGCAGAAGTGTGTCTACGCTTAGGTGGGTGCATTGTTATTGGTCTTTATGCTTTTCCTTTGTGCATTGACGTGGGTTTTCAATGCAATTTAGAATTTGGAAAGGATAAGTTATTAGCCATTGACAGAGGCTTGTTATGGCCTGTTGTCAATGCATCAATACCTGTTGGCAACATGTTATATTAGTACTGATGCATTGCCATTGCGCCCCTCCCCCCCCCCCCCCCCCCTAACGCACTAAAATTCAGAAAAAAATGGAAGTGTATTTTTCAAAACGCACTGCAGTGCTGGGATGGAAGTAAACACTATCTTTATTATGGGAAACCATGATCTACTATATGTGTTTAGCTTGTCAGAGCACGCACTTTAAAGGCTATGTTCACCTTTTGGGAAAAAAATAAATGCACATATATTTTTGAATTAAAAATAATGTGTATTTATTATTTTTTCCCGCCTGCAAAGCATTGGACCCTTAAACAGTGGGGTACAATGTCAGGATTGTGCAGACAAGTCCTGCAGCTTACAGCCAGTACTCCCGATACTGCTGAGTCTTTACAGGCTGCAGGGCTTGTGAATGAACTGCAAGAGCGCTCATCAGTGCCCTCGCAGTCTATTGAGAACTACAAGCCGTCAGCTCGCAATGGCTGATGGTACTTGTAGTTCTTTCATTCACAGATCGCAATGAATGATGCAGCTGTGTGGGCGGAGCCCTGCATGGCCGTGCTGTTTTCAAAATGTGACAGCGGGGAGAAGAACCCCTGCCCACTGTCACCGGGTGGGGGCTTGGCATGTTGCATCCGAATTATGGGTGTAACATGGTCTGAAAGGTAAACTTCTTCTCCTTTTTAAATCCCCAGTAAATGGGCCCAAAAGGTTAAGAAACCCATTGGGGCTCAGGCTTATAAAAGATGCATATTAATGCAGCTCTCTGATCAATGTATCATGAAATATGGTGGGGGTGTGTTTTTTTTTTTTTTTATATATGTGTGTGTGTGTGTGTGTGTGTGTGTGTGTGTGTGTGTGTGTATATATGTATGTGTGTGTGTGTGTGTAAGTACCTGAATTTGACTTTAAGTTGCTAGGGGAAAAAAAAGAAGCCAGTTATGCCTTGTACACACGATCTGATTTTCCGTGGGGATTTTTCAGATGGAATTCCGTTCAAGCTGTCTTGCATACACACTGTCGCACTAAATTCTGACCATCAAGAACGCGGTGGCGTACAACACTACGACGAGCCGATAAAAATTAAGTTCAATGCTTCTGAGCATGCGTCGACTTGATTCTGAGCATGCATGGTTTTTTTTCTCTGTCGGAGTTCCACACAGACGAAAAAAAGTCTAAATTCCGACGGAAAAAAGTCTGATGGGGCCCACACACGGTCGGAATATACGATGAAAAATTCCGTCTGACTTTTTCCATCAGAAATTCAGATTGTGTGTACAAGGCATTAGTTCTGTAGTGCTGCTAAGGAGAAGCATGTTGATGGCAGGTGAGAACAGAGTGACAGAGGGAGGAGTTGATTAGTCTCTTACTCAGACTCCCCCCTGTCAGACAGGGCTGTTATGTGTACCTGGGCTTTGTAAATCACAGAACTGGGCAGAGAGAAATGCAGATAAAACGGCTGTTCTGTATGCATTTCTTTTGTGTATTTAGCAGTTTGCCTGGAGTTTAGCTCTAATACTTTTGGCACTACTGTATAAATGTTGTGAATGGAGTAGAAGAAATGGTACCAGTAACATTGTTGGATTACTTGGAATCAGAGGGCTAACGTTTTATATTGGGGTATAACTCCTGTTATGTGTACTTGGCAGGAACTGAAGCACGATCATTGCTGGTATATGGAAGGTTCTCAGGCTTAGACCAACAAACACAAATTAATAGCTTATATAAACTTTCTAGGATAAGTGGTTAAAGGAGTTTAGTAGAACAGGGATTTTAGATAAATGGTAATCTGAGGGTGTTGCTTTTATGCATATTGTTTTTCCCGTTCTTTAATCCCATAGAAGAATAATGACAAAATTGGTTGCGTGTTAAAACTTGTTAGGTTTACGTTTGTGCAGTATGGTTACTTTCATATATATAGTATATTGGTAGCCTGAAATATTAATGGTTTGGCGCAGGGCTTGACAAATTTGCTTTGAATCTGGGACCCAGCTTCTTAAGTCTTAATTGAGACTGAATGTAATGCAGTGAAGATCACACTGCATTAGGGCCAGTTCACACCATAGAAACGCAGTCAGGATACGTTCCAGTGTGTTTTTTGATGCAGTCCAGTCATCGTGCATTTTTTCCTTTTTTTTTTTTCTTTTTTTTCTTCTTTTTTTTTATTTATTTTTCCCAGTCTCTCTTTTTTTTTTTTTTTTCTCTTAACCTAGGACGTGCATTTTTGATGCATTTTACAACGTTCCAGTACAGTTTAGTGCAGGAAAAATGCAGCATGTTCTACTTTCTTTACTGCAACTGCAAGCACTGTTGTGATCTATGCAATTGAAAACCATATAACCTACTTTCCAGTTTTTGATGTAGAAACAAAAAAAAACTGGACTGCATGTGGTGTAAACTGGTCCTTAGATTCTTTGCTGGCCGGGGAAACCGGAACCCGGAAGTTATGTCACATACGGTCAACCTTCAGACACCCACTGTTGCCTGCCGGCGCCCGGAACTGCATTTTCTGGGCGTTGGGCGATACAAATTGCTCATCCATGCAACAGTGTATAGGCTGACTAAAGCCAAGGAGCCAGGATGCAATTTCTAGTTGCCGTGGTGACCTGGCACCTGGGATTTGTCAAGCCCTGGTTTGGCGTATTGATCCTTTTTTAATCTTCATATAGATTCCGAGACTGTAATTTATTAAAAAAAGGTGATTGTACAAGAAACAATACAGTTGCTAATAACTCCCACTTTATATTTCTGGTACTGACTTTTTAAAGGGAAAGCATAAAGTAATGCTTAACCACTTGCCGACCGGGCTATAGCCAAATGACGGCTCCAGTGCAGTCGGATAATTCTGGGAGGACGTACAGTGACGTCCTCTCATAATCGTTCTCCCGCGAATGTCTGTGACCGGGAATGTCTGTGACGGAGGCCCTTTACCACGTGATCGCTCCGTCCGATGACGGAGCGATCACTTAACAAACCGGAGCTTGTCAGGTTTAGCAAATCCCGTCTCCTCGCACCGATTGGTACAATGTGTGAGGAGAGGAGAGGAGGGGGCCAGTGCTTGAGGGCTGGATCTAAAGTGCCCACAGCGCTGATCTGTGTCCATCCATGGCTTATTTGTGCCACATCCATGGCACATCAATGCTCATCCATGCCACTACAGTGCCCATCAGTGCCTCACAAAAGTGTAATAGGTAGTCAAATTAGATTTGAAATGTATGCCCCTAAAAAAACTTGATGGTGCTTCCTGCATGTTTGTCCTCTGTATGTGGCCAGGCTGTGGAAAAGTCTCACACATGTAGTATCGCCATACTCGGGAGGAGTAGCAGAATATATTTTGGGGTGTAATTTTTGTACATGCTATGTGTTTAAAATATCTTATACATTGGACAACTTTGTGTAAAAATAAAAAATGTGTTTTTTATTTCCTTTCCACATGTTCTAAAAATGTGTGAGGGGGGAAAAATATGGCATATTCAAAAGACTCATTATGCCTCATAAATTATACGTTGGGATGTATACTTTCCAAAATTTTGACATTTTTTGGGTGTTTCCATTGTCCTGGTGCTCCAGGGCTTCCAAAAGTGTAAGAGGTAGTCTAGAAATTAGATGTGTAATTTATGTTCCTAGAACGCCTGATGGTGCTCCCTGCATGTTGGGCCTCTGTATGTGGCCAGGCTGTGTAAAAGTCTCACATGTGGTATCGCCATACTCAGGAGGAGGAGTAGTGTGTGTGTTTTGGGGTGTAGTTCCAAGTATGCATATGTGTGAGAAATAACCCTATAATATGACAATTTTGTGCAAAAAAAATTTAAATAAAAAATCTTAATTTTGCAAAGAATGGTACAAAAAAATTACAACTTCAAAAAACTCACTATGCCTCTTACTAAATACATTGGAATGTCTACTTTCCAAAAAGGGGTAATTTGGGGGGTATTTGTACTGTCCTGGCTTGTTTAGACCCCTTTTCACACTGGGGCAGTTTTCAGGTTTTAGCACTGGAAATAGCCTCTGCTAAGCGCCTGAAAACCGCCGCCCATTCATTTCAGTGTGAATTTTAACACCCGGGCGGTACGTTCCGAAAATTCCTGCAAGCAGCATCTTTGTGGCGAGTTGGGAGCGCTGTATTTAGCGCTCCCAAAATGCCCTGCCCATTGGAATGAATGAGTAGTGCTTTCAAAGCGCCTGAAAAGCAGTTTGAAAGTGCCGCAATACAGGAGTTTGTAACCCTTTTTTTTTTTTTTTAGGGGTTAAAAGCACCCTGCTAGCGGCCGAAAAGTGCAGCTAAATCAAGCTAAAACTTTGTGTGGAAACAGTCTTGTTGTCTCAAGAAATTATATAGGCTGTCAGTACATCAGGTGTGATCAATTTTCAATGATTGGCACCATAACTTGTGGACTCTATGGCTCCATGCACACTGGAGCTCAAAAACGGTGGAGTTTATGGGCTGTTTTCTGAACGCCATAAAATTGCGTTCAAGAGCAGTCCTAGAAACGCCAGATGCTGGTAAAAGGTGTTAAACGAGGGTTAACGCTGTAAAAAAGCGTTAAGCCTTGTTAGGCGTTTCTCTGGCTCTATTCAAAATCAATAGTTCCCTATGGGAGCCCATTGATTTGAATAGAAGTCGCACCGCAAGTCGGATCATCATGATCCCACTTGCAGTGCGACTTGTGTGCTGAGGATAAAGGGGATCGTACCCCTACCCATTCACCTGGGTCAAATGTGTCAAAAATAAAACGCACTACAAAGGTTTCTAAAGTAATTTATTAGACAGCTCTGGGTGTCTCTTCCGACTTCTCCGGCCTCTTCTCCATGCTTTCCGATGCCTTCTGCTGGTCTCCTCCGCTATCTTTTGCCAGCTCTTTTACTAGCGTTGGCCCGGTCTTCTCCGTCGTCGTCTTCCCTCTTCTCTTCTTCCGATGTTAACACAACGTTCTCTCCTGCTGTAATGCTGTGTGCGCAATGACTGACTTATATAGGCATGGGGCGTGATCACCGGGTGATGTCATCCGGTGACCCCGCCCCGTATGACGCCAGTCCCACCATGCCCCGTGTGGTGACGTCATAAGGGGCGGGGTCACCGGATGACATCATCCGGTGACCACGCCCCATGCCTATATAAGTCATTGCACACACAGCATTACAGCAGGAGAGAGCGTTGTGTCAACATCGGAAGAAGACGACGGAGAAGACCGGGCCAATGGTAGTAAAAGAGATGGCAGAAGATAGCACCTACCCCCCCCCCCCCCCCATGTTGAGGGCATGTGACCTGGTACAGTTCAGGAGGGGGGGGGGGGCTCGTCCCCACCCCCCTTTCCTGACCGACCGGGCTGCGTGCTCGGATAAGGGTCTGGTATGGATTTTGGGAGGACCCCACGTCGGTTTTTCGGCGTAGGGGGTTTCCCTTAAAATCCATACCAGACCGAAGGGCCTGGTATCATCCGAGGGGAAACCCCACGCTAATTATTTTTTTTTCCCATTTTTTTTGGTGGGGTTCCCCTTCAGCCTCAGCACACAAGTCGCACTGCAAGTCAGATCATGATGATCTGACTTGCGGTGCGACTTCTATTCAAATCAATGAGCTCCCATAGGGAACCATTGATTTTGAATAGAACCAGAGAAACGCAGCTGAAAGCTAGCGCCGCTAAACGTCTATTGATAAAATCGCGTTTTTTTTAAAGCAGTGTTTTCCTGCCAGCAATCTGACGTTCAAAACAGCAGTTTTTGAGCTCCAGTGTACATGGAGCCTATAACTTTCACAAAGACCAAATACACACTGATTTTGGTTATTTTTACCAGATATGTAGCAGTATAAATTTTAGCCAAACTTTATGAAGAAAAATTACAGATTTTGCTAAATTTTATAACAGAAATGAAGAAAAATGCATTTTTTTTATTTTTACAAAAAATGTTGGTATTTTATTTATAGTGCAAAAAATAAACCCAGTGGTGATTGAATACCACCAAAAGAAAGCTCTATTTGTGAGGGAAAAAAATGATAAAAATGTCATATGGGTACAGTGTTGGTTGCATGACTGAGTAAGGCCTGATTCCCAGCTATGCATGTTTAGTGCTTTTTGCATCTTGCAGATTTGCACTACAGGCTATGTAACATGGTTTCCTATGGAACACGTTCTGTAGTTCAAGTCTGCAAAATGCATAGGTGTGTATAAAATTGGTCTGGTTAGGAAGGGGGTTTAAGTGACCAGTGGGCGAGTGGTTAAAGAAGAATTCAAAGTGTGCCATTTTCTGCAAAAACATTTTAAACACATTTTATAGAATGCATTAAAAATTATTTGCCTACCATTTCTTCTCACAAGGAAATGCAATTCAGTATACAATTTTAGTATGAAAATAAGGCATAAAAATACAAAAAAGGATCATGCGTGTCCCAACAACAAAATATTAGTCGCTAAAGGCATAGAAAGGCTACCATTCACCCCCCTCCCCCGGGGGAGTCATAGTAAGCGATAATGCTTATTCCCTCATTAATATGTACAACGTAATGATACATCCATCGGTTTGCAAGGGATGCATTTCGTTATCCCTAGGGTGCTAATAAAAAGTCCCATAGAAAATGGGAGTCGGTTGTGGAATTAAAAGGTGTTGGCTCAGAAAATTTATAGAGAGGAAAGAGCAGGAAGGTATAATACAGTAAAAAGGTTCAGAGTTGGGCTCAGACAAACTCCTGTGCTCAGGACGACCCCCCCCCCCCCCCTAAGTGTAGATGTAAGAGCATAGGTATGGCATTTTATACATGGTTTCATTGACAGTCCTATTCCAGTGCCCTCCACTAGCTTCTTGGTTCCCATGGGTGCATGGCTGCCCTACTACACTGTGAACACAGGGCAGCCACATGGCACAGGACCCAGAAGTGTAAGTGAAGATCACTGGAGAAGTGATGTCTAATACAGTGATTGCCAGCTTTCGTGGGGATCCCGTGTTTGTGTGTGTGTCTATGTAAAAAATGCCATACCTTGAATTATTCTATTTCAATAATATTACCTTCAGCCCAGGTTCACACTGAGCTGCGGGAATGAAGCTGTGTGAGTTCAGCTGAACTCGCACGCTTTCACTCCCGCTTGTCAGTCCCGTTTTCGGATGTGATTTCAGAGACCTCTGTGCAGGTTTCTGCACAAATGTCAATGTAAATCGCAGCCCGAAATCGAAAAAAATAGTACAGAAACTACCTTTTGAAATCGGTGCAGCGCCACTGATGCAGTGTCGCACCGATTAGGACGGTGCAATTGACGCTGATTTGACATGTCAAAACGCAGCAGTGTGAAGCAGGGCTTCAAGTAATCTCTAAAACCAAAATTTTTTTTTTTTTTTTTTTTTTTTTTCAATCCTTTTAATTCAACCTGGTGATTCTGCTGATCACACACTTCCAGTTCTAGGATGACAACCCTCACTCCTTCTACTCTATTAGAGCAAACGAAATGGGATCAGATTAAAGGTCTCTACCTTCTTCTCTTATTAACACACAAGAGCATAGTTCTGCATTTCTCAGAGATAACTGGGGATAATGCAGTTGATAACCTTTTGTGCTCTCTATCTGTGCTAACTGTTATCAGCTCACAAGATTTCTGGCAGGATCAATATTTTTTTTGCATTTTTTAAACGGATAAATCTTTATAAATGGTCTATTTACAGACCAAAAGGGACCCAATAAGAGAAGTTCAATGTTGGGGTTAACGTAACCTTTAACTTTTGAGATAAGTTATTGGCCACATGGCACATTACTTTTAGGGAGTCGGCTGACTCATTGACTTGCATTGTGACAAGGAACAGTATAGCTGGCTATACAGTACATGTTTTTTTTTTTTCTGGAGAAAAAAAATAACAAAAAGAATACCACATCCACACAATTGAGGTAAATGGGGGAATCCCACCTTCGAGACATTGCATTCTGACAACGGGACCCGCCACTGTCAGAATACATTGATCAGCACCTGCAGTTGCTCATCAAGACAAGATTTCCAGCATGCCCTGTGGACAGAAGTAAATCAATCCACTTCTGTTGAGCGGGAACGGCCACACACTGACAGAAATTTATTTAACCAGTCCTTATTGAACTGGCCAAATGTCAATCAGTGTATGGCCAGCTTTAAGCACAGCTACTGTTGTAGTCTTGCAAAGCTGGAAAGAAGAGCATGGTAATGAACAGAGGTGGCCATCCCATGTACATGTAATCAACAGACTACATTTATAAAACATTCAGGGCCAATTTGCACCTCGTTATCGTGCGTGGACTTGCATTGTGTTAAACAGCGCATTCAATATGAATGAACTGAATCGCACAGCAATGCACCTGAAACTAGGACAGGGAGCATTTTATAGCGGCACAGCACACTAATACATGTAAATAGAATTGCTTTGCATTGTGGTAACATGTGTTCATTTACACCATTGCGCTGCATTAAGGCACCCATGTTATGTTGTGTATTTACATGCATTGTTTTAAGTCTGCTTAATAATTTGAATGGCCTAATGCAGCAAAAATGGCACTGCAATGCAACACGCATCTATTGGCAAAGTGCATTGATCCATTGCCCTGTGTTGTGGGAACACGCCTTTTACTCAAGCATGATATCAGTGGGCCCTAAGGCCCAAACTTGTGTTGGTGTGATACAGTGCCACTCTTTTGAAATAACACAACGCACTTTGCTGACGTACTGTATGTGCTTTTCACTGATCTGCACTGCCAGAAATGCTACACGCACCATTCCAAATGCCTTCTGGTGCATAAGGCAGCCTATTGAAATGAATGGGCTGCCCTCAAGAAGTAGCTGTTTTGGTCCTGCTTCTCCTATGGGTAATAGGAGTGCACTTATTTCTACACTCCTGTGGCTGTTTTCAGCCGACGGCACACTACAGTCTGCTGTTGGTTGACGTCACTCAGCTGGTTCAGGCTCTGGATCGATCCCATCTTTAATGTCTGGATCCAACCAGATGCCTGGACCAACGGCTCAGCCTCTCAGCAAGCCCCTGGGAAACTGAGCCAGCTGCTCCTGCCCCCTCCACAGCTCAGCACTCCAGTGAGCGCTGTAGGGGCAGAGCAGACAGCCGGTGACTGACGGTCACTGGCTCTCTACTCACTGAAGACCGAGAACCTAGCAATCAGCGGTCTTTGATCGCTCATTTATCGGTCTTAGAAGGGAGCAGGGGACAGATGCAGCATACACCTAGGTGAGTATAATTATTATTATTATTATTTATTTTTTTCCATTTCTGAACTTCTCTTTTAATGCAACACATGATAAAACATGGCTTAACGTTAATTACCACACCACAAAATTGTTCATGGGTCCTAAGGCTAGTTTCTTACACACATCAATGCGCAATATAATTGGGGTATTTGACGTGTGTTGACATTTAATACAAAGTGCATTATATATACGCGATAATGCACATTAACCCACATGAGTTTGATGGCTCACTTTAATGCATTTTTTTGCATTTCAGTGGAAAAAACATTGCAGGAAAAAACACATGGTAGATGTGAATTCAGTCCTAACAGACTTTTGATAATATTTACACCAAGACTAATATGTTTCAGCAAGAAGCAATGGCCGTGCACAGAACAAAGGCTGTAGCAGCTCTCAATCTATAGTATCTCTGTGGTTTGTGAGGCTTTGGTACATCTAGAATCTTGGCTCGCTGACAGCTGAGATTTCACTGTACAGTCCAGTAGTGAACAGCTCTCCAGGAAACAACATTTCACCATCTAAGAATGCATCTCTAGTGAAATGATCCCCTAAAAATAAACCAAATACAAATAAACACAGTTAGTTGATAGAGATATCCTTGCTTGTGGAAGTGATAAATGGAGATGTTTATTTTAAGCATGCAGACATTCTTTGAATCCACTCATGCTGCATCTGTTATTTTTTAGGTAATCAAGTGACACTGTGTAATCCTCTAGAGAAGGATGACAGGTCGTATGATCTGTGGACAGATCAGAATGGTTCCTCAGTGTGTATGGATGTATCATAAAGATTAGGAAATCCATATATTATTTTTTGATGGCTGTGTCCATGTGAAGCCCCGTTCACATAGGGCAGTATAATCCATGTCCTGTGCAAGGCGGTGTGTACCAGCACAGGGGTGCACGGATGTTGCATGTATGCCCATGACAGCAGTCCCATAGCCGTTAATTGGGATGCAGCGGCTGCACGGACACAGCCACTGCTCCCAATGTGACATCCATACGGGTGCAGTGCCCTGTGTGTGTACAAGATACATTACACAGTCACAGCTCTGAATGGCCTTTTACAATTATGAATAAACAAGCAGCACTGATTATTCATTCATAATGGTGACGGATCACTCAGCCCTGCGGCTCTCGGTTTTATCTCTCAGGGATGCTTTTTACACCTACACAGCTCAGCCGATGGATAACAGAATGTTGCAGTGCTGTGTGAGCTTTCACTATTTTATAAATGAGTGATCAGCGATGTCTGGGCGGTCCCATGTATGACACAGCCTGACGTTGCCGATCGTTCATTCATAAAACTGACAACTCATACAGCGATGCCGCACAGCCATCAATCGGCTGGGCTCAGTATTTGTAGAAGGAGCCCTGACAGACACACAGCATCTTTATTTGTAAATGACTGTGCTGGTCTCCAGGGAAGCCCATGCTGCCTGATGCCACAACTGTCCATCACAAATCTGTCTCCTTCCTAGCAGTGTTGTCGGACAGGTGGTGGGAAACCTGTCTGATTAGGGACAAACTTGAACGGGACCAAGTGCTATATACACATGAGAAAGAAGGATTGCCGCACTCCCATAAACTATGCAATTCGATTTATTTAGGAGACAAATTAAAGCAAAAAAAACACCACACAATGATGGGCAGGCATGGGGGGATGCAAGGTAACGCGTTTCACACATCAGGCGTGTACCCCATCCCACGAGTTGTTTAACTGGATTGCAGCCTTGCCCACTCGCTTGGAGCAGCTGGACTTGTTTCTCTAGTGCTATATACACTTTGGTCCCCTAGGAAGTTAAAATAAATAATTTGATAAATATATAATGTGCAGTGGCATCTCACAGAGACTGTAAAAAAATATGTGGGCAGGCTGAGTTCCAGTAATTTAAATGGACCACGAGACACAACATCTTCTGGCAAACTTCTGGTTTTATATAATGAATGATAAACAGTACAGCAACCTGGTGGTGATCAAAAGTGACCATATTTACAGTAAGGCTCTTTACAATTCTGTGACAAGGCAGTACAAGTATGCAGAATTTGCAAGTGGCACTTTGCTTGAGGAGTACTCCAGTAAGGCAGGTCCCCTTGACTAGGATAAAGTATCCTCACAATAGGGTGCTAGCATGTGCTAATTCAATTACAGGCTGGGCAATGGGCTCCTTCCCTGAACTCCATAGAAGTTTTCAGGGATAATTTGGACTGTCCCTATTCCTGCTCCATGGGAACTTTCCCTGCACTAGTCTTATCTCTCCTTAGCCATTGTGTCCTTTTTACACATTTTTAAGGGTAAATCACTCATATGCCGCATCCGTATAAATCATTTGGAGAAGAAAAGGTTTTCCCCCACTCGGTCGGACTTTAGAAGCAGATTGGAACAGCAGTATCATTTTAAAATATTTTATTGAATATAAACATACAAAAGTATGTGTCCACTAACAGCCAATAGATTGGTCAGAGAGAAAGGACATTACATATACCCAAGTAGAACAATGACGTTCAACAGAATGGCATCAAAGAATGCATGAGCCCCTGTGCGTCTATGCCTTTCGCTTGTTCGCTTCTTCAGGACACACTTTTGGGGGGGGGGGGGGAGGTTCCGGACAAGCACTGGCACCTGCACAGAGATCTTCTTAAGTGGATAACGCAATACTATGATCAACAATATGCGTATGAAGCCAAATAGTTGGGCCTCTAGTAGGGCTGGGAAAAAAATCGATTTTAATCTTGAATCGAGTTTTGAGTTCAAATCGATTCAGATTTGAAGAAAATCGATTTTTTTTTTTTTTTTTTTTTTTTTTTTTTTAGATTTTGTTTTTATAAAAAAAAAAATTTATTTTACATATTTTTTTTTTTTCTTCAAAGTTTCCGTAGCAGGGCTGCAGGGGGCGTATCCGGAATGGCACTGGGCGGCGTTACCCCAATTACATCTACTCGCCGCAGCCGCCGCGAGTAGATGTAATGTAACACTAACTAACCACAAGCCGCCATCTGCCTACCTGATCAGCGTGTCATGCAGACAGACGGCGGCTATTGCAGTGTTCAAAAGCCGCGCCTCCCGAGTCCTCGTCTGTGATAGGCGGAACACTCAATTTCACAGCAGGCAGTGTTCAGCCTATCACGGACATCCTCTCATCCTCGTCTGTGTTATGAGGATGAGCGAATGTCCATGATAGGCGGAACACTGAATGCTGAGAAATTGAGTGTTCCGCCTATCACAGACGAGGAGGAGGCACGGCTTTTGGAATACTGGAATAGCCGGCGGTGTAGCAGTAAAATCCGTATCCCATGAAAATCTGCATCAGGTACGGGCACAGTGATTGAAGCATTGGGCACAGTGAGGCATTGGGCACAGTGAGGCACGGGCACAGTGAGGCACGGCACAGTTCAATTCAACTAAGAGTAACCTCAAGATTTTTTGTTGTTTTATTAGCTAAATCCAAATACAGTATTAATAATTTGGATGTTTAACAATCTTTGTTGCACACTGACTTTGCAGTTAGAGAAAGGGTTTGCCTTTGCAATTTTGTTTGTTGATGCACTTCAATTACGGTAATATAATATAATAAAAAAAAAAATCAAATCGTAAATTGAGTTTTTTATAAAAAAAATTGCAGATTTTTTTTGGGGGGGAAATCGCCCAGCCCTAGCCTCTAGGGGCACGTGGAATCCCATGTGATCACTTCCCATTGACTAACGGTCACGTGATTGCTATATTAGCACCAGTAGTACTTTTGCATATTTTATGTTTATATTCAATAAAATATTTTAAATGATACTGCTGTTCCAAGCTGCACCCTAAGTCCGACCGAGTGGGGGAAAAAACCTTTTTCTAGTTCCTTTTTACACACTCCCTGCAGGGTTTCCGATTGGGGGGGGGGTTATATATTCTTCCTAGGTCCACAATGGCTACCCAAATCTCAGAACTTGGTGTACAATGAGACACTCCTCCCCCCCCCCCCCTTTTAGATGTACTTCTGAGGAGCAAGAATGGCCGCTGTGAACATGTTAAGATAATCGCGTGGAGTTGGGCTTTAACCCCTCACTACTCAATCCAAAGCTTAAAAAGGTGCTGGCTTTAGATGCACATTAAGTTAATAAGGTGACTAATATTGGTATTATGCTCAATACAGTGTCAGTGGTAGCCTGATATTGCTGTAAATTTGACTGCAAAATACGCCCCATGGCAATGAACTGCTGGGACAATGGTATGTGATTTGGTTGTAGCCTATAAAGCCAGCTGTTGGTTTACAATTCTGTGCTGATTGCCCTCTGATGCCCCTAGACAGCCCTCCCTGTCTGTGATCTGGTCTTTCAGCCAAGTCTGTATATGGAAAAACGTGCTGGAGCAATAATGTGTAGCTATTGTCTCTCTACTAAAAAAAAAAAGAAGCTATCTGTGGTAGTAAATATTCTGGCAATCCTGGGATTAATTAAAGCCACACGCTTCTTGTTTGTATTAGAAGGAATTTAGAGATTTTGGGTGTTGTCTACACTTACAGAGTCTATTTTTGTACACCCTTTATATAAATTGGTGCGAATCTCTTCAAACTCCATTTAGGAAACAATTCTGTAATGCAAGGAAAGTCAACTACTAATTGCCATATGTATCTAAACCCGAATGACTATGGGGTTTTTATTCATGTCTTTTATTCCTGCTAGGTGGAGTAAGGCCACTTTTTCACACTGAGGCGCTTCTGAACTGCCAGTAAAAACACTGAGCGCTTTTGAAGAGCTTTCCATTCATTTCAATGGAGAGGAGTTTTTCACAGCCCTGCCAGCGTACTGCCCCAGTGTGAAAGCAATTATTTATTTTAATGGAAATACGTTTTTGTGAGCTTTTTAGGCGCTGTTTTTAGCGTAAAAGCGCCTCAGTGTGAAAGTGGTCTAAGGGTCCATGCACACTCGCTTAAAAAAAAAAAAAACGGTTACTTTGCCGGAAAACGCTGTATAAAAAGCACTCCTATTTAGCGCTTTTATGCCAGCATTTAGGAGCACTAGCTTTTATAAGCGTTTTTACGACAAAACATTGGTGGGAAAAAAGAAAGCCGGGCATCGGCGTTTAGCAGTTTTTTTCTGCCAGCTTTAAAAAAACGCCTCTAGACTACCTAATGTGCATAAACACATAGGATAACATTAGCTGCTTCTAGAGGCATAAAAAATGCTACATGCCTCTAGGAGCAGCATTTTGTGTTTTAAAGCCAGTGTGCATGGACCCCAACTGTTTGTGCTAGTGACCAGTGTCACCAGAACTGAAAGGAAAGGTCAAAGATTTTGAGCTGTCACTAGAACAGGAATAGAGAGGGGAATGTCCTAGTGGGGACACTTGTTCCGGTGGCAACTGTCAAAGTCAGAATGAGGATATATACAGTATTTCTCTTTGGAGAGATTTCATGTTGTGTGAACAGTACAGGAAGCAAAGGCTTAAAGACAGAGAAGACATAACCATCTCCAATCTGAGAATCGATTTTTATTGAAAAAAAATAAAAAAACAAGTTCTCTGAATCAATCCCCTGTGTTCATATACAGATGGCAATTGACTTAAAGAGCACCCAGAAGCAACCAGTGCTGACTGTATGTAGTAGAGGCTACTACAGGGAATTTCTGCTTCCCCCATCTGGCCCTCCCGGTGTGAGATATGAATAATTGAGTGTCACCAAGCTAGATCCAAGAGGTTGAGCTGAGCTGTCTCACCATGCTGCTCAACAATGGTAGGACGGATTGGAACAGGACCAAGTCCTACATGCATTTGATCCCCTGAGGGATTTAAGTATCAATCACAGTTTTCAGGCTTTATCCATATAACAGCTGATGTCAGTGCTTTTGCTACATATAATGGGGCCTAAACTGGCAGCCAAGTCATGATTGTTAACCACTTAAGAACCAAGCCTATTTTTCAAACTTGGTGCTTACAAGTTAAAATAATTTATTTATTTTTTGACAGAAAATTACTTGGAACCCCCAAGTATGTGTGTGTATGTATGTGTGTGTGTGTGTGTGTATGTGTGTGTATATATATATGTGTGTGTGTGTGTATGTATGTGTGTATATATATAAAATATTATATTTTCCCAATACTGTCACACAATATTTGCGCAACGGTCTTACAAGCGCAATTTTTATAAAAATATAAGACAACAGTGCAGTTAGCCCCCCCTCCTTCTTTTTTTTTTTTTTTATATTGTGAACGATAATGTTTCGCCGAGTAAATTGATACCCAACATGTCATGCTTTAAAATTGCGCCCGCTCGTGGAATGGCTATTTTCACAGGTTACCAGTTTTCAGTTACAGAATAGTTGTTTTGCTAGAAGTATTGCTCTCGCTCTAATGATTGCGGCGATACCTCACGTGTGATTTGAACACCATTTTCATATGCGGGTGAGACTTGCGTATGCGTTCGCTTCTGCACGCTAGCTCAGCAGGACAGGGCACTTTAAATTATTATTTTCTTATTTATTTTACTTTTTTATTTTTACACTTGCCTTCTTTAAAAACTTTAGTTTTTTTTGGGTCACTTTTATTCATATTATAAGGAATATAAATCCTTGTAATAGAAAAAAAGCAAGACAGGACCTCTTAAATGTGAGATCTGGGGGTCAAAAGGACCTCCGATCTCACATTTACACCTAAATGCAATAAAAAAATAAATTGCTTTTAAAAAAAATTCAATAAAGATATTTCCCCTTTAAGACCATTGGGTGCAAATGACGTCATCCAATGTTATGGAGCCGGGGGGGGGGCCATCTTTCCTTCACTCAGCTCCATGTCTCAGAGGGGAGACTGCTGCTGATGGCTCCGGTAAGCGGCGGAGACGTCCGACGCTACCTGCTGGCATTACCCCGGTATTCTACATCGAAGTACCAACTTATACCGACAGCGGGCGGTCCGCAAGTCGTTGGATTGTCTACAGCAGGCTGCTCAACCTTTTTTTATTTTTTTTTCCATATGAAAATAACAAACGTTATATTTGCCTGCTCCGTTGCAGTGGATTTGCACAGAGCAGCCCAGATCCTCCTCTTCTTGGGTCCCTCTTCTGTGTTCCTGGCCCCTCTCTCCTGTTCAGTGCCCCCACAGCAAGCAGCTTGCTATGGGGGCACCCGAGCCACAGCTCCCTGTGTCCATTCAGACATAGAGCCATGACCCGGACCCACCCCCTTTCTCCCCTGATTGGCTAGCTGACCTTGATTGACCGCAGTGGTAGCCAATAGCACCGCTGCTGTGTCCCAGCCAATTGCGCCACTGCTGTGTCTCAGCCAATTGGACAGCTGAGACACTCGTGGACATCGCTGGACAGAGATGGGGCTGAGACAAGTGTTGGGGAGGCTGCTGCACACAGAAGGCTTTTTATCTTGATGCATAGAATGTATTAAGATAAAAATAAACCTTCTGCCTTTACAACCACTTTTAAGTGATTTGGTAGCCAGTCGTGGGCCACAATGAACTATGGGTATATACCGCACCCCAAACCGCAAAAGTAAACAAGCCCTTGTTATCCTGCTTTCACACTGATGCACTGTGGTTTATCCGCACCGTCGGCTTTCCTGTGGGTTATTTGCACTGAGCCATAGAGGTCTACAACATCTTGCGGGTGTGGTGCACTTTCTAAAGGACATCAAAACTGCATTCAGGATTTTTGGTGCACTTTCAGAAAGCACATGAAACCCGCAGGGTATAATAGAAGTGTATTGATATAGTGTGTGCCACCGGCGGAAGACAAATTCCAAATGCTTTTCAAATATTTTATATTATAGTGTGGGCTATGCTGTACAATACCTGCCCATATTAATAGACTATGAGAAGAGTTCCCTTTTAATATGGGCAGGTATTGTACTCAAAGTTATATTTTGGTTAATCTGTTGGAATACTCTTTTGTTTCAGTGTTCATTTGGGCTTGTGGTATCAGGGGGCTAAAGGGAGTGGTTTGACATTAAAAGACGGTCATTCTCCTTCCCTTTTCCTTACTAGTGGTCATAGGTCTTACCCAAGTTACCGGTCGCTACTATTCATTCTTCTGAAATTCTATATGCATAGTTCTCCTGTTTGTGTGCTAAGAGTTTATAACTAACAACATATTTGCCAAAGTAATTTTTCTTTGCTTTGTCTGTTTGCAGAACGCTAAAATAGTTGATTATTGTGTTTGCAGTCTGGTGTCTGTGTAATTGTATTGCTATATTGAAATATGTCCGAAACCCAGGGTGTCAGAGGTGTCAGGAGACTTGCAGGGCCCAGACATCTAAGTCTCCCGGAGGTGCGGGAGCCTCCCGGACATTAGCAAGTGCTGCCCGATATCCCGGCTGCAGAACTGATCCTGGATGATCCCCTGGTTCGCATTCGGGGATGATCGGTACAGCTGTGAACGCCGATCTCCCTGTATAGCTGACAGACACTTCTCCTCCTCTCCCTCCCATGGCTGTCGGCTAAAAAGCTATACATGGAGATCGGTGATTACAGCTGTCCCTCCTGCTGCACCAATCCTACCCCCATTCTTATAAGGCTCCCCTGTGCCGCTCTCTTGTCCATTCATCTTCAATGCTGAAAAAGGGACTGTGTCCTCAGCCTCTTTTTCTGTCTCAAAGGGGAGATGTCAGGGGTCTGTTTTAGACCCCTGATATCTCACCAAAGAACCCCCCCCCCCCCCCCAACAGTGTTGATGCACCTTGTTGTTTTATTTTTTACACTATTACTATTTACACCTACCCCATCCTGCACATACTACTCACTGCTGTACACTCCTCACATGCACATTATCCCCACCTACATACACTCCGCACTGTACATTCCCTATTTAACATTACTACATTCTGCACTATCCAAGTCATCTCAGACTCCATTAAGCCACGCTCAATATGTAGCACGGTTTAAAGTGGTTGTAAATCCTTACAACACACTTTATGCTACAGGTAAGCCTGTGGCTACCCAGGATATCTCCTAAACCTGAACGGTTTAGGAGATATCCCCTGTATTTGCATGTGCCGATGTAATTGGCACATGAGCACTGAAGCAGTGACACCGTTACTGGTGGGGTCCCGCGTGCATGCGTGGGAGTGACTTCATCGCGGCTCCAGCCAATCACAGCACCGGAGCCATGATACCCAGAAGTAACTCCCAGGACGATGCCGGCCGGTTCTGTGTCGGGCACTGCAGCGGGGGCTTCGATCCCAGGTGAGTACTACATAATGAGCTAGTATGCTAGCTCATTATGCCTTTGTCTTGCAGGTGTTTCTATTTTTTATTTATTTTTGCAAAGTGGGGTTACAACCACTTTAAGCCACGCTCACTCATGAGTTTGCCACCTCCCTGAAATTAGTTTTTGCAGGTTGGGATGTCTGAGGACCACGGCTACCTTTTGGGGTCTGTCATTTTCAAGCGTCCCTCACAGGGATGGTGCTACAGACGTCTATGTCTCAGTGCAGCTAAACCACAGAAAAGCCGAGGGTGCACTGTGCTTTATCCCTCAGTGTATAACCCTTTTTCATAAGTGATGATATGCCCATTGCAAAAGTGCAGTGTATGTGATGTTTAATGCACTGAGCTTTTCCTCTTCCAGCTTCTGCTGGCAATGCTCTCCAGGCTGCTAGAGAGGTCCCAGGTGACGTGCACTTGGTATCGCTCTGCCTGGGACAGGAGCTGGCGCTACAGAGGAAGCATCGGCTTATGTGGCTCCTGCTCCCTCCACGGCTGCCTGTTTCCTCCACTTCCAGCTCCATGCACTCTGATGCTCTGGGATATCGGTCAGCAACCCGTTTGATTGTGATCTGGGCTTGAAGACCCATCACACCAGAGCATGGACATACATTTCCCTGGTTTAAGGTCACGAGCTACGGGTTGAGCACCCCCTGGTCTACAGCAATCCAAGTGGCACACCCTGTCTGTTTATATATTTGAAATTATACATATGAAAGCAGGTGTGAGACGAGGAAACCTGTTTTGCCTTTTTTTTTTTTTCTGCAAGGCGTGCCTCTGCCATCTCAGAAAGTACTGTATGAGTCTGTTTTGTCCATAGGAAAAGCCTCCTGTGAATTCTTTAGCTAGTACAACATAATTGTCAGGAAGAACCACCGACCTGCTAGATTCTTATGTACTGTACATAAGGCCTACTAAAGTAAAGTTTCAGCTCTCTTGCATTTTTCTAAACTACAAATGTAGATTTTGAAGTAATTCTGTTCTGACAGTAAATGCTTTTTGTTTCCATTACAGGAATTGCAACATGAAAACATTGTGGCTCTTTATGATGTTCAGGTAAGACTGAAAAAAACTGCTTTAGTTGAGAATACTTTATACTAAGACAACACATCTTATGAACATGCAAACAGTTTTTTTTAAATTGATTTATGCAATAAATAAGTAAACCAACTAAAGAGGAGTCCATCTTATGCAAGCTGTACAGGCATACCCCGCTTTAAGTACACTCACTTTACATACACTCGCGAGTAAGTACATACCGGCGAGTGTATGTAAAGTGCCTCACAAGTACTGTACAGACATTTTGCAGCCGCAGTAGAAGGAGCTGAAGCTCTGAGAGCATAGCCCGCCATGTGCAGTGTGCCCCTGACACCCCCACTACAGCCCCTGAGACCTCAACCACAGCTCCTGACCCCCCACTACACCCTAGAAGTGAAAAAAGCTATGTTTTACATACATGCTCTGGTCCCATTGTCTACTTAAAAGTGGGGTATGCCTGTATGTCACTAAATTCACGGGATTTGGGAACTGGGCAGTTTTGCATCATGATGGTAGCAAGCCTTTTGGAATCAGTTGCCCAGTGATTAGAAACTTGTAGAAGTTAGAGGATTATCGCAGTCAAACATTAGTCCATTTAACAGTTAAGCCTCATGTACACTGCAGCTGATAAGTGGACGTTTGGGAGCATTTGGGCATTTTCCTTCAGCAGCCTCTGAACTCTCCTCAATGTTATCTCATGGGTATATGTACATTTAGGCGTTTATAGGAGTTTAGACGTAGTTGAGGTTAGAAGCATTTGACTCGCCAAATGCTTGTAAACGCGGTAACTCACGCTTTATAAGCATTTTCAATGGGGAATCATTTCTGACCATTTGCAATGTTAACCACCTCGTGCCCGCCATACGAGTATATACGGCCGCAAGGTGGTTGTCAATTGCCGGGAGGCCGTTATTATACGGCCTCCTCTAATGTGGCCACGGGGGGCGCGCGCACGTGCCCGGCGCGTCACTGCAATGCCGATGCGCGTGCCTGGCGGCCGCGATGTCCGCCATGCACCCGCAATCGGCTGTTACAGAGGCAGGACGTGGATCTCTGTGTGTAAACACAGAGATCCATGTCCTGTCAGGGAGAGGGGACCGATGCTGTGTCCCTTGAACATAGGGACACAGATCGGTCACTCCCCTCCCCCACACAGTAACAATCACTCCAGGGAACACATTTAACCCCTTCCTTGCCCCCTAGTGTTAACCCCTTCCCTGCCAGTCACATTTATACAGTAATCAGTGCATATTTATAGCACTGTTCGCGGTATAAATGTGAATGGTCCCAAAATAGTGTCAAAAGTGTCCGATGTGTCCGCCATAATGTCGCAGTCACAAAAAAAATCACTGATCGCCGCCATTACTAATAAAAAAAAAAAAAATTATAAAAATGCCATAAAACTACCCCCTATTTTGTAAACGCTATAACTTTTGCGCAAACCAATCAAACGCCGATTGCGATTTTTTTTTTTTTATTATTTATTTTTTTTACCAAAAATATGTAGAAGAATACGTATCGGCCTAAACTGAGGGAAAAAAAAAAATATTTTTTTAAAAACAATTGAGATATTTATTATAGCAAAAATCAAAAAATATTGCTTTTTTTTTCAAAATTGTCGCTCTATTTTTGTTTATAGCGCAAAAAATAAAAACCGCCGAGGTGATCAAATACCACCAAAAGAAAGCTCCATTTGTGCGAAAAAAAGGACGTCAATTTTGTTTGGAAGCCACGTTGCACGACCGCGCAATTGTCATTCAAAGCGTGACAGTGCTGAAAGCTGAAATTTCGCCTGGGCAGGAAGGGGGTATATGTGCCCAGTAAGGAAGGGGTTAAAAAACAGACTTTCCAGAACCCCTGTATATTGAGGGGGAGGGAGAAAGCCTTTTATTTTATTTTTTTTATTTTTTTCTGCAGTGTAGGCATTTGGGAGGGTCTACTGATCTGTAAAATCTGTTAAGGTTTTCAAACGTCCTCTGTACTTGAAGTCTTAATCTTGCCATTTGAAATACAGTTGATCCCATGGCCCTAATATGTACATGACCATTGTGATCAAATCTAATTTAGGTAAAAGTTAAATTATATAGTCCTAACACATTGTTAGGTAATCATGGAATTCTACTTTAGAGGGGGGGGGGGGGGTGGGGGTGGTGTTTACTATTCAAACCCCCTACTCACCCCAGCTGCTTACATACCACTGTTGTAGAGAAATGGCCTGCTTCTCTGTTTATATTCTCATCACTGGCTTTGCCTATGCACTGGGTCTCTATTGACTTGAATGTTGCTCCAGGAGAGGGATGTGGATCATGAACTAAGGCAAGCCGTATGTTATACATTTTTTTTTTTTTTCTTGTTCAGCCAGTGTGATAAACAAAAAACATTAAAAAATGTGCCGCTTTCCCCCTTCCACGCATTCGAGGTAGATGGGAGAATCCCTCGCCCTGAGCTATTGTGTTCTCATGGTGCAGAGCCTTCCCCGTCGTCAGAACACAATGTCTAGTGTTGTCGGTTATAGTCGGTGATATTGATCGTTCAGAAATAAACCGACAGAGTGATTGTACAGACGTCGATCTGTAGATTGACTTCTGTACAACCAGGGTGTCCATACATGGATCAAAATTCCGCCGCTCCCTGCTGGGCCGGCTGAATTTTGATCCATGTATGGCTGGCTTTAGG
Organism: Rana muscosa; assembly: GCA_029206835.1. Classification (NCBI taxonomy): domain Eukaryota; kingdom Metazoa; phylum Chordata; class Amphibia; order Anura; family Ranidae; genus Rana; species Rana muscosa. Next base: position 569,335,665 of record CM055117.1, on the reverse strand, counting down.
TAAGAAAATGTGGCGTGAGTTAGTGTAATTTTATTTAGGGAGAGGTGAGAGGGTGATTGCATCTGTACCTTTTTTTTAAAGGAGAAGTATAGCCAAAGCTTGTTTGGCTGTACTCCTGTGGATCACAGAAGTGCAGTTTGTTCTGCACTCCTGTGACCCGGTTTCAGCAGACAGCGGGCCGAAGTCCCACAGAGTCGGTCCAGGCTCAGGAAAGATTGTCGAGATCTGCCCACATGCCTGGGCCAGCACCCGGCTCGTCTTTCCTGAGCTGGCCGCTATCACCCCCTCCATAGCCCACCGCTGCAGTGAGCGCGCAGATGGGGAGGGGAGCCAGTGACTCCAGTTCTCTGCTCAGGGAGCTCTGAGAACTGAAGAACCAAGCAATCGGCTGTGTTTGGTCGCTCGGTTCTCAGTCTTAGAGCCGGTGGGGGACAGATGCAACATCAGTCCTAGGTAAGTATAGTAGGTGTCCAAAAAAAAAAACTTCCCATACTGCTCTAACTTCTTGATTAATGCAGGGGCAGATATCTTCCAAAAGCTGGGTCACTAGTATGCCTCAAAAATACCCTTTTGTGTCTTTTCGTTTTTTAAGCTCTTGGTATTATTTCAGGGGGTAAATCTTTTTATTCCAGCTTTGTACAGGCAGCAGTAGTATCTCCGTTACATATGATGGGGAACTCCAAGTGTACAATGTATTTTAGAAATCTAAACAATTTCAACGGAGTCCTTTCTCTGTTAATATTTTATACAGGGGGGGGGGGGGGGGACCTGAAAAACCAATTGTCCAGTTAAAAGCCACTGCATTTGTTCATGTACAGTGTTGGCCGAGTCAAGAACTCCTTACTTAATGACTGATAGTGCTGTGAATTTCCCCCGGGCTTTCTGCAGATGCATCTCTGTGCTTTGTGATCTGCTTTCAGGAAAAAGGAATGCCGTATCCAGACAATCTTATGTAGGAGAAGCCATTAGTTGCATTAGCTGTCGTGTTTTGTGAGCTGGGTAAATAAATCTCTCGGTGTTATGTAAGTTAGGGACTTTACAAGCAGGATCCTTCTGCCAGGCTGTCACTTTCAACTCACTGTGACCTGAAAAGGACACATTTATAAAAAGAACTTGCAGAGAGAAAAAGTAGGGCTGATATTAACCAATAAGATGCAATTTCCAACCTGCTCTAGAAAGTGACATTTGGAAATGATTTTCTGTTGAGCGTCGCTATCTTTACTTTAATTTTGGAGAAATCAGTATCTGTCATTGCTTGCAGTTTTCTCAGTTCTTTGCTGACGAGATACTTCATCTTCTCTATCCTTTCTGCTAAAGTGTATGAATAATGCATTTTTATTTTTATTTTTTTGAGTATGAAATGAGCCTTTCATTATAGCCATGAAACACATACTATAAATATTTCCACTTAATATAACTACATGCAATAGATTTCTTCCATTGCCTGTGTATATTGTATGATGAATTTGCAGTATTTATATTTCTGTAGGATACTTCAATACTCCACTTCATCTGCAATCTAACAATTTCAGACCCCCAGAGATCTTTGAAGTCTGGGCTGGGTTGGAAAGAGATGGTTGACATCATATGGCAAGCATACCAGGAATGGGCAGCCTCTTATTCGGGAATTATCCCAATCACACGGCATCACAGACCATTAAAGACAGGTTATTTAGATCAGTAAAGTGAATCTGACCATACACTGCTTGAATGTTGGCAGATTCCTGTTCACTTGGACAAATTCAAGCAGAACTCCGACATCACTTATTTCGGCAATGCATTTGTTCAATGGACTATTGTTGAAGGAGTCTGCCTGAAAATTGTCAGCAAAATAGTGCCTGCTTCCAATCAGATAGGCACTGTTTGGGTATTTTGACAGCTTCAGAATACAATAGCCAGCAGAGAGGATTCATCCATCCATACTGTTAACTTAGTCTCCAAACTTTCTAAACAAAGGACCAACTTACTGTCCTTCAAAAATTAGGGTGCCACACAATGACTAGTGGGAGAAGAAAATGTCCTGGCATCGGTGGGAGTAAACCATGCCCCATCATTTGGTGTCAATGGGAGGAATGGTGCCCCAGCATTGGTGTCAATGGGAGGAATGGTGCCCCAGCATTGGTGTCAATGGGAGGAATGGTGCCCCAGCATTGGTGTCAATGGGAGGAATGGTGCCCCAGCATTGGTGTCAATGGGAGGAATGGTGCCCCAGCATTGGTGTCAATGGGAGGAATGGTGCCCCAGCATTGGTGTCAATGGGAGGATTGGTGCCCCAGCATTGGTGTCAATGGGAGGATTGGTGCCCCAGCATTGGTGTCAATGGGAGGATTGGTGCCCCAGCATTGGTGTCAATGGGAGGATTGGTGCCCCAGCATTGGTGTCAATGGGAGGATTGGTGCCCCAGCATTGGTGTCAATGGGAGGATTGGTGCCCCAGCATTGGTGTCAATGGGAGGATTGGTGCCCCAGCATTGGTGTCAATGGGAGGATTGGTGCCCCAGCATTGGTGTCAATGGGAGGATTGGTGCCCCAGCATTGGTGTCAATGGGAGGATTGGTGCCCCAGCATTGGTGTCAATGGGAGGATTGGTGCCCCAGCATTGGTGTCAATGGGAGGATTGGTGCCCCAGCATTGGTGTCAATGGGAGGATTGGTGCCCCAGCATTGGTGTCAATGGGAGGAATGGTGCCCCAGCATTGGTGTCAATGGGAGGAATGGTGCCCCATCATTGGTGTCTGCAGCAGAAGCTATGTCGACAAAAGTGGGGGGAATAATGCCCCAAGGGCCAGATAAAAGCAAACAAAAGGCCGTAGTATTGAGACCACTGACTTAGATTCCTTTAATGCAGCCCACAGGCTGAACAAAATCAATTATATAGGTGTATGGTCAGCTTAACAGAGGTACTATTTCTATGTTACAAAGGCTGGATGAGATGCCTGTCCATACTTTCAGAGTCATGTGAGCAGGCAGACCCCACAAAAATCGTTGACTGGGGGTACATGTTAGAATACAGGATTTATATAGCACCAACAGCTACGCAGCACTATACAACATACTTCTGATCCTTCACCCATCTCCAAAGGAGTGTAAAGATTCAGCCCCACTTATTGGAAAATCCCTGTCCAATATTCAGATCTTCCAAATGTCTAAAGTTTCCAATTGTTCTCAACATACAAAGTAAAGGTGGGTACACACTATAAGAAAATCGGGCAAGCGATCTCCAGTTTTCTTTGTTTCACAGCAAGTCGAAACCAAGGATAGAACTGATATGCAAAACTTTTGTACGACACAGGCTTTTTTTTTTGGTTTGTTTTTTAGGGCACTTTCACACTGGGGCGGGGGTGCGTCCGCAGTAAAGCTCTGCTATTTTTAGCAGCGCTTTACCGTAGTTTTTAGTGGCGTGCTTTTAACCCCCACTAGCGGCTGATGAAGGGGTTAATAGCGCCCGCAAAGTGCCGCTGCCGAATCGCTTTGCAGGTGCTCCGGCGGCACTGCCCATTGATTTCAATGGGCAGGGGCGCTTTTAGGAGTGGTGTATATACTGCTCCTAAAGCGCCCCAAAGATGCTGCCTGCAGGACTTTTTTTAACGTTGTGCAAGCGCACCGCTCCAGTGTGATAGCCCTCAGGCTTTCACACTGGAGTGACAGGAGAGGCGTTTTACAGGCGCTATATTTAGCGCTAAAATGCCTGTAAAGCGCCTCATTGTGAAAGTGGCCTTGGTGTTTCAAAAAATCATACGGATAAAGTACATATTAAACGAAAAAAAATTGTTCTGTTCACGTAGGAGAAAAATTTGTGAGTTTGTCCGTTGGGAAATTTTAGTTTGAAAAGTCTGAATTGGATGTTGAAAGTTGTGTACACACTATAGGAAAATGAGACGATCGTTCCTCGTACGGAATCTTTCTTCTGATTTTTCTTTTGGTGTGTACCCTACTTCATGCTCAAAGTCTAAAGCAGTGTTTCCCAACCTTTTTTCAGTCAAGGCACCCTTTAAAATTATGAACAGTCTCAAGTCACCCCGTTCTAAAATATTCTAACAGCCTTACACAATGCAGCAACATCCACACGTAGGACACCCAATGTTAGAGTTGATTTATTCTTTCAAAGCAAATACACCTTTGCACACTGGTACTGACTAGTATTCTAATGTTTCTCTCCTCCATCAGTCAGCTAATGTCACCCCAGTGCTGAGGGAGAGGGGCACAGGAGGGTCAAACAAGGATGCTTTGGTGGCAACAGACATCTCCCCTTATTAACTGATGTCATTGGTTGTTGGGATGCCAGGGTCTAGAAAGTCGTAATTGTCCACAATGAAAACCCATGGCTTTGTGTAACTAAAAGGCCGGCTTCATCCACCTGCTGGCTTGTATGCAATTTTTTTTTATAAATTTTTAGCCATTTTGCCAAAAAAGGCTGGTCCAAAATACTAATTGCATTTTTTCACGTTGTTGGTAGATATACTTAAAGCGGAGTTCCACCCAAAAGTGGCGACTTCTCCTCTCACCCTAGGTGGCCCCTCCCTGCCAGCAATCTTCTGGGACACAACTCAGGTCCCAGAAGATTGGCTGGCCAATAGGAGAGCGCAGCGCGACTCGCACATGCGCAGTGCGCGCCCGGCCGTGAAGCCGTAAGCTGTCACGGCCGGGTGCCCACAGTTGCCTTGATGCCGAGGAGAGGAGCGAGCCTCTGGTCGGCCGCATTGCTGGATCGTGGGGCAGGTAAATGTCGGTTTATTAAAAGTAAGCAGCTATGCTTTTAGTAGCTGCTGAATTTGAATAAACTAAAAAAATGGGTGGAACTCCGCTTTAAAGCGGTTTCCTACTTAAAACAAATTTGTTTTGCAGCTTACCAATCATTCAATGTAGTGGTTGCGTTTTAGTTATGATTTTTTTTTTTTTTTGCCTTCTTTTTACACTTGGTGATCTAGCCAGTAAAGCCAGCCTTCAATTTCAAAATTACCTTTTTTTTTTTTTTTTTTTTCCCTTTTAAAATGGTACATTTTCTGATGTCAAACATTTTAAGGTGTTTTCTATTTTCTTTTGTGACTAATTTGCAAACCTTTGCGTTCTGTTTTTATGTAGATTTTACATGTCCTATCTTTTGTGGAATTGGAGTTGTACATAAGAATTGCTACAGTGAGTCAGTCCATTGCTTCCAAGCATAACTGTTCCACCCTGTGAGCTGGCCAAGGCTGTAATTGTTAAAGACATTTGAAAGAATGTCACTGTATGTCAAGGCAGTACATATCCGCAATTCATGCACATTTCTGCGTTTGTCTTTTTAGACCTCATGCACACTGGATGTTATAATAACGTTCTAAAAACGCCAGTAGCTTTGCAGTGAGTTTTTCAATGTTTTTTTTTTTTAATAGCGTTTTTTAGCATTGGTGGTTTTAAGCTTTTTTTTTTTTCAATGGAATTTAAAAAAAATGCTGATGAGCCGTGTTTTTGAGCATTTATCAGCGTTTTTTGACGTTGGAGCGTTTTTACAGCTGAAAAACTCCTCTCAGAACCCACTCGCAGAGGCGGCTCTAGACTTTGTGAGGCCTTAGGCAAAACTTAGACATGAGGCCCCACTCACGCCTATAATGGGGAAAAAAATTATAAAAAAGGATTAAAAATAACTGTATAAATGCATATATTAACTTAAATCCTATGAACTATGAATTCAGTTTCTATAAATTTCTCTAACCAATTATTCTTTAATCAAATATCATTAAAAACATAGGGTGGGTGGGTAGGTATAATATATATATTGCAGCCACTGTGCCCATCAAATGCAGCCACTGTGCCCATCAAACGCAGCCACTGTGCGGCGTGCCAGCCATCATTTGCAGCCACTGTATGCATCAAACGCTGCCACTGTGCCCATCAAACGCTGCCACTGTGCCCATCAAACGCAGCCACTGTGCCCATCAAACGCAGCCACTGTGCCCATCAAACGCAGCCACTGTACCCATCAAACGCAGCCACTGTACCCATCAAACGCAGCCACTGTACCCATCAAACGCAGCCACTGTACCCATCAAACGCAGCCACTGTGCCCATCAAACGCAGCCACTGTGCGGCGTGCCAGCCATCATTTGCAGCCACTGTATGCATCAAACGCTGCCACTGTGCCATCAAACGCTGCCACTGTGCCATCAAACGCTGCCACTGTGCCATCAAACGCTGCCACTGTGCCCATCAAACGCTGCCACTGTGCCCATCAAACGCAGCCACTGTACCCATCAAACGCAGCCACTGTACCCATCAAACGCAGCCACTGTACCCATCAAACGCAGCCACTGTGCCCATCAAACGCAGCCACTGTGCGGCGTGCCAGCCATCAAACGCTGCCACTGTGCCATCAAACGCAGCCACTGTGCCCATCAATTACCTAAAGCCCATGAAGATTGCAGAGATAAAATGGTCTTTGACTTGGGGGTGCATGCATTGTTGTAGTTTTTCATATAGAATAGTGACAGTCTACCTGCTCCTGCTCCTCGCCTCAGTGACTTGGTCCTCCTCCCCTCCACTACTAAGCACTGCAGGACTCGGAGAACTGAAGCAACACGTGACGTTCTCTCTCTCTCTCTCTCTCTCTCTCTCTCTCTCTCTCTCTCTCTCTCTCTCTCTCTCTATGCCCTGCAGTGCAATCTGGGAGTTGTAGTCTCTGCAGAGCACAGGCACAAGTTGAAGTCTGTGTGCCTGTGCTCTGTGGGAGAACTATAACTCCCGCCATGCGCTGGGGCCGACTTTAGGCGCTCTCCCCGCCGCTTGCGACCCACTGACCACAACACCTAAAGGCAAATTAGGCAATGGTGCGATGGCGAGGCCTTTTCTGTGGGCGAGGCCTAAGGCCATCGCCTAATTTGCCTAATTAAAGAGCCGCCTCTGCCCACTCGTTTTGGGGCTTTTTACAGCCAAAAAATGCCCCAGCCAAAAACTGTTGATAACAGCCTATGTGTGCATGGACAACATGCTGGAGAGTTTGACTGTAGAAAAGACATCTGAAGCCAAAAACAGCAGCTGTAAAAACGTCCTGTGTTTTGCATGAGGCCTCAAAGCGGTAGTCAACATACTTAAAAAAAAAAAAAAAAAAAAAAAAATCTTTCTCCCTGTAAGGTAAAGCCATTATGTGCTAGTATGCATCACATACTAGCACATTATAAAAGACTTGCCTTGGAACAAAGCCCTCCAGCGGCATGCTGTCAACGCTGCAGAGGCTTCCATCTTCATCCGGTCTTCCTTCCATGTTCGTGGGCTGCGGCCGCTTGAATGGTCATGCTGTGATGACGGCACTCCTGCGCATGCGCCTGTGACGTCACCCTCTGCTGATTACTGGAATATCTCCAAAATGGTTTATGTTTTAGGAGGTACTAATTTTACCTCCAGGTATGCTTTATTATAAGCTTGCCTGTAGGTAAAAATAACATGCAGGGTTTTTAAATTGGTAGTAAACTCCTGAAAGTATGGATATTACCCATTGCTCTGACAAAATGCACTACGCTCCCAAGTCCTGTTTGAGCTGACAAAACACAGCTTACTCTTTCGTCCATGGACCGACACAGCTTCTCTATTGACAAAGTGGGTATTATCCGTTAATTAGGAGTGACTAGGCAGAAAAACTTGTAAAAAGTGTTGCATCACACCTTCTACAGTCCCGCCCAGGGGGCGGACCCCCCGGGTATATCCTCCCAGTCTACATATCGCAGATCAGTTTTTTTCTGTCTAGCAAGGAGTAGGACATGGCTCCCTTCGGGCCCATTGGTCCGGGGGAAAAAGATATATATATATATATATATATATATATATATATATATATATATATATATATATATATATATATATATATATAATTTATTTTTTTTGCTACATTTTTGTTTCCTGCGATCTTCGATCAACTGCCGACTGGGTGACAGGCTGGATCCTCGATCCTTGTAGTCTCCCCAGTTTCGGCCATCGAGCGTGTGCCGACCCTAGCTACGCGCTGGGTTTTCCACGACATGCCCGTCGCTCCACGGGTGGCCGGTGAGCTTGCGCTCCAGGGCCTGCATCGGACCGCTCAGCTTCGGCTGACCTTACGGCCGAGTCGCAGCAGCCTGGCCGGTGAGCTTACGCTCCAAGGCTTGCATCGGACCGCTCAGCTTCGGCTGACCTTACGGCCGAGTCACAGCAGCCTGTCCGGTGAGCGTCACGCTCCAGGGCATACATATGATCGTCCCTTCTGGGTCCAATCACAGCATGCCTGGCCAACAGTCACCTTCCGTGCGCGGACGATGACCTGTTTGGAATGTCTTCCAGCATAAGACATGCAGGATAGGTAAGTAAAACTCCCCTGCCTCGGCTGGGTGATTTGGCTGGACATTCCTGGAGAGATCAAGTAAGTGGTTGTGGCCCCTTTCTTCCCTCTCTCCCTGCCTTTCCCTCCTCCCTGGGCTTCTAGCTAAAGGTTGCTGGGTGCTGGGGGTCACCTAGGGGGTTCCACTGGAGCGGGGCTGGCTGTAACTAACATTTAAAAGAAAAGTCATTTCTGCTTACCTGTGTTTGTATGCTTCCTCCTCCATGCTGTCGGCGGCCATTTTGAGGTGGTCCATGCCGAGTTCGGCCTCTTGTGACTGCCCGGCGGCAATCTTCCTGTGGTTCGGCCACACCCACTGGCCCCTATCAGCTGATCGGCGGCCATGTTTGTCCACCCTGTATGCAGATATTGCCGTTCGGCGGCCATCTTTTTGTGGGCTATGGCTGCTTGACCTCTATCTTCGGTCGGCGGCCATTTTCTTAGAGCCCACATTATCTTCCATACAGACGTTTTTGGCAACCATTTTGCAAGAGCCTCCGGCCTCTAGGGTGCATTACACTGGTGGGAAAATTCACACAGGAAAGGCTGATAAAAGAAGCAGACTGACACAGCAGCAGTGGGACAGCATCACAGGCGCAGCACACGGCAGCGTAGCAGTACCGGTCCAGGGTGGTGAGTCCTCTGGGTGACCCAGCCTCTCTGCAGCACAGGAGGGTGGCCTATTGATATCTTGCCTGGAGCCCTGTGAGTGTCAGCGTGTGGTCAGCATGGCATCTGAGCCAGATGTCTTCTCCCCCTGAAACACCAGATTTAGCAGCTGGTGCCCCTGAGGTGTCTATGAACGCTATGACTGCAATCCTAGAGGCGTTTGCTGCCAGGGTGGAAGCAGCACACGGGAATACAGGGGGTAGTAAACGCCCCGTCCCCTGCAAGCTTCTGGGGATAATTCTGGTGCAGAACCAGGTCCAGCTACGGCTTGGGGCCCAGATTCTGACGCATCAGAGACTGCAGACCGTGACCGGACAGTGAGAATGACTCAAAGTCCAGGTCAGTACTCAAGACGGCTTTGATATCTGACCTTATTACTGCAGTGCGGGATATGCTAAAATTGGAAAATACTGCAGAAGCAGCAGAGACTCTGGTCCACTTGGGTTTCATAGACCTGCCCGCACTGCTAAGGTGTTCCCTTGTGTGTCTTTTGATAAACTCTTATACAAGGAATGGGAGAACCCACTGAGGGTCTTTACAGCCCCAAAGAGGTTTGCGGTACGGTACCCCTTTTGAGGAGAGTTTTCTGAAGAAATGGACCTCTCCCCCCTATAGTGGACCCTCCGGTGTCCAGACTTAATAGAGCCACCACAATTCCTGTAGAAGGGGCTCCTGTTTTCAAGGACCCTGTGGATAAGAAGGCTGAAGCACTCGCTTGCTACCTATACTCAGTGGTAGGCTTGGCAGTACGCCCGGCATTGGCGGGGGCCCTAGTGTCTCACACACTTACTGAATGGGCAAGATTGCTACTCCAGGGGTTAAGGAGCGAGATTCTCCTCCTGATGAGATAACATTGGCCGACCTGTTGGTCCAGGGCCTTAGGTTTGTCTGCGAGTCAGACATGAATACTATTCCCCTGCTGTCTAAAACTTCGGTTTATGCAGTAGCAATACGCCGCCTGATCTGGCTAAAAGGCTGGTCTGCGGGCCAGACTTCCAAGAAAGCCCTGTTGGATCTGCCTTTTAAGGGCGATAGACTTTTTGGGGCTTCTCTGGATGACATCATCAAGGATGCCACAGGAAGTAAAAGCACTTTGCTTCCCCAAATTAGCAAGGGTAAGGGGCCACGCCAAGGGCAAGGGCCCTCCTTTACTGCACGCAAGCGTTTTTTTCGTCCCCCCGGGGCGACAGGGAAAAGACCCCAGGCCGATAAAGCGCCTGCCCAAGGACAAAAGCGTCCTTGGTCCCGCATACCCAATAAGCCTGCGGACAAATTTGCGTCCGCATGAAGGTCCACCCCCACCCAGCTCTTGGGTGGGGAGACGTCTTCGCAAATTCGCGACTCAGTGGACAGCACTAATCTCCGACAGGTGGGTTTGCAAAGTAATCTCCTCAGGCTACAAGATAGTTTCTCTCTTGTCCACCGGACAGATTCAACACCTCCAATCTCCAGCTACTACCGACCCGTCGGGAGGCCCTGTATGGGGGCGGTCCAGGGTCTACTGGAACGCGGGGCAGTTGTTCCAGAACTGGAACGGGGTTTTTACTCAAATCTGTTCATTGTGCCGAAGAAGGATGGGGTTCGTCCAAGCTTGGATCTCAGAGCCCTCAATTGCTTTGTGAAGGTACAAAGTTTTCGGATGGAGTCGGTTCGATCTGTAGTCACGGCTCTCCATCCGGGGGACTTTCTGGCCTCCTTGGACATCAAGGACGCATACCTGCATGTCCCCATATACTCCAGACACCAGAGGTTTCTGCGATTTGCTATCGGGAAGGACCACTACCAGTTTGTGGCCCTCCCGTTGGGCCTTGCCTCAGCACCCAGGACGTTCACCAAGGTGCTCGCTCCGATTCTAGCACTTCTAAGACAGCGGGTTATCGCTATCACAGGCTACTTATACGACCTTCTGCTGAAGGCCCCTTCAAGCTCAGAATTAGAGGTAAGCGTGTCCATTGCCTGTCGGACTCTTCGAGACTGTGGTTGGATACTAAACACGCAAAAGTCAGTATTGGTGCCCACTCAACGCCTAGTGTACCTGGGGTTGATTCTGGATTCCTCAGAGGCAAAGGTATTCCTCCCTGTGGAGAAGTTGCAGACCCTCCGGGCTGCAGTACGGCAGCTGACTTCCAGGAATTGGTCGTCACTCCGTTTTTTGCATGCGAGTGTTGAGCCTCAGGGTAGCCTCCTTCGAGGCGGTCCCATATGCTCAATACCACACTCGAGTGTTACAGAAGGAAGTTCTGTCCAGATGGAACAGATGTCCATCATCTCTGGATTATCAAATCCGAGTGTGCCACATAGTCAGGAGATCCCTGGTATGGTGGCTGACAGCACCGGCTCTAATGGCCGGGAAGTCATTTCTTCCGGTTTACTGGATAGTGATCACGACGGACGCCAGCCTTACAGGTTGGGGGGAGTCTGGGGTGTTCAGTCGGCGCAAGGTCGCTGGACCCCAGAGGAAGCCCTCCTGCCGATCAATGTCCTGGTAATCGGGGCGATCAGGCTGTGCCTCTTCAAATGGTCTCAGAGGCTGCAAGGGCGTCCAGTCAGGATCCAGTCAGACAACGCCACAGCAGTGGCATATGTCAATCATCAGGGAGGAACAAGAAGCTCAGCTGCAGCATCGGAGATCGCTCGCATCCTGAAGTGGGCAGAGAAGAGCGTACCGGCACTGTCGGCCGTGTACATTCCGGGTGTGGAAAACTGGCAGGTGGACTACCTGAGCCGCCAGATGCTGGACCAGTCCTTACACCCGGAGGTGTTCCAACTCCTCTGCCAAAGATGGGGCACACCAGACGTAGATCTTCTGGCTTCCCGACTCAATCGTAAGGTATTGAGGTTTGTGGCCCGGTCAAGAGACCCATGGGCAGACGCAACGGATGCGTTGGTGGCATTGTGGGGTCAGTATCGGCTAATCTATGCCTTCCCTCCCTTAAGGCTTCTTCCTCTTCTGCTCCGCAGAGTGGAGACAGAGGGAATTCCAATGATCCTAATCGCTCCAGATTGGCCTCAGCGTCCTTGGTACGCCGATCTAGTACGTCTGGTAGCAGACGTCCCCTGGTGCCTACCACTGCAGAAGGACCTGCTATCGCAAGGTCCCTTAATCCATCCTGCTTTACAGTCATTGGCTTTAACGGCATGGCTGTTGAGAAACCAGGTACTGAGAGACCGGGGCCTGTCAGATTCAGTAATCTCTACGATAAGTGCTCCAAAACCGTCCTCTAGGAAGGTTTATCACCGCACTTGAAAGGCCTACATCTCCAGGTGTGAGGAAATGAAATGGCATCCGCGTACTTATTTGGTTTCCAGAATCCTGCTGTTTTTTACAGCATGGGGTGGACCAAAAGCTTGCCTTAAGTACGATTTAAGGGACAGATATCTGCCCTGGCTGTCTTTTTTCAGCGACCCCTGGCGGCTCACTCTCTCGTGAGTACATTGTGCAGGGGGTTCAACATATGGCCCCTCCTGTCCGTCCCCCGCTACCTTAGTGGGACTTGAACCTGGTCCTCTCGGTGCTTCAGAAGGCGCCGTTCGAGAATATTAGAGATATTCCCCTGTTGACACTTTCTCAGAAAGTGGTCTTTTTGGTGGCTGTTACGTCAGACGAGTCTCTGAGCTGGCAGCCTTGTCCTGCAAGGCTCCCTATTTGATTTTCCACAAGGATAAGGTGGTGCTGCGGCCGCAGCCTTCCTTTCTTCCGACAGTCGTTTCGGCTTTTCATCTCAACGAAGACATTGTACTTCCATCCTTGTGTCCTCAGCCGTCGAATCCTAAGGAGTCGGCGTTGCATTCCTTGGACGTTGTCCGAGCTTTGAGAGTATACCTATCTGCTACTTCCCTGTTCCGGAATTTGGACTCACTGTTTGTTTCGGTGGCTGGTCCCAAGAAGGGCCAAGCAGTCTCGTTGGCCACCATCTCTAGGTGGATCCGACCGATAGAAATCCAGGCTTACGCCTTAAAGGGTCAAGTGCCCCCCTTTCCGGTCACGGCGCATTCGACCAGGGCAAGAGGTGCCTCTTGGGCTTTCCGACATCAAGTGTCTGTTTCCCAATTATGTAAAGCGGCGACTTGGTCGTCCGGTCACACTCACAAAATTCTACAAAATTGATGTAGGTGCATCTTCGGATGCCTCTTTCGGCCGCAAGGTTTTGCAAGCGGCTGTTTAGAGTTGCAGCTCCTCCGTTGGAGGAGTGCTGTTTTGTGTTTTGGGGTGAAGTTTGTTTTTATGCTGTTACCACCCCTCGTTTTTTTCTCTGACACTGCTTTGGGACGTCCCACTTTGTCAATAGAGAAGCTGTGTCGGTCCATGGACGAAAGAGTAAATAGGATTTTTTACTCACCGTAAAATCCTTTTCTCTGAGTCCATGGACCGACACAGCACCCACCCCTCCTTTTAAGTTTGTACTGCTTTTTGACGAACTGATCTGCGATATGCAGACTGGGAGGATATACCCGGGGGGTCCGCCCCCTGGGCGGAACTGTAGAAGGTGTGATGCAACACTTTTTACAAGTTTTTCTGCCTAGTCACTCCTAATTAACGGATAATACCCACTTTGTCAATAGAGAAGCTGTGTCGGTCCATGGACTCAGAGAAAAGGATTTTACGGTGAGTAAAAAATCCTATTTTTTTTTTGAACTGAGTATTGTCAGCCCTTCCAGATGATTTTTACGAAGGTACTCAACCACTCCAATTCTCAGATCACCACAACATAAAAGCTGTTTGTTCTGTAGTCCATGATAAGCACTAGGGGAGCTCTTTGAGATGACACAGGAAGTGTGCAAAAGAAACAGGACAGTTCTGAATTTCTGACAAGATCAATGGGTTTATTTTTTCACTTCTTTAAAAACAGATATAATGGTATGTTAAGCAGACCAAACAAGCACAAATAAGCAAAGCTCATTGTTGGGGACTACATACACTGTACAATGATATTCTACATACGTTCTTAAGCCTAGTACACACAGAAAATCGGACGAAAAATACCAGTTTTGAACCGATCAGATGACAATCTGATCGTTGGTACACCGCTTTCGAGTGCTGATGCTGAGCGTTCATCCGAAATTATCCCAAGGGACAAACGCATACACCTTTTTTTTTATTTATTTTTCTCGCACAATGCCAAATTTTACGATTTTTGTTTAATCAGTATAGTATTCGGGCGGAAAAAACAGAAGAGCAAGACCACGCATGCTTGGAAACTAAAAAATGCGATACAACACATTACATCCCTTCCGATGTTGTATTCTGTCATGAGAATTTTTGTAAGTCTAGTTACTTCTTAAATTTTCAATATGAGACTAGCATGCAGATATTCTCATTGTGTGTATGAGGCTATAGACCAATACCATGAATCTCAGTAGTACCAGGAATCTGCATTAAATTGTACTTTATATGAAACCTAGATCTTCTGTTTGGAAAATAATTTACATGGATTAACCCTCATAGATTAACATATGTTATGCTACATTTAAAGTTGGTTAGGCTTTGTCGTGTACATCAGAAATCTGTCTTTAGGGAGCAGTCATAAACTTTGTATTTTTAGTGCTTTTGCAAGCAAACAGGTGCTTTTTATTGTAGTGTGTGTGTGTGTGTGTTTGGGAGTTACAAACACAACCTTGCCGTTCAAATATTTTACATCGCTATGCAGTCGTTATCTTTCTTGTGTAACTGGCTTTAGTGGCTTCAAGCTGACCTTGGGAGTATTTCATGTGATTGACTGAAATAGTATATGTACATTTCCAGGTTACTTAACGGTCTTTGCCGTCCAGTGTTTAGCAAGGGTCAGTGCGTGCAGTGGGCACACTGCCAGACTGGTGCATGTCTGTCATGGGACTTCTCATAGGATCAGTGTCCTATTTTCAGACCAATGACTATGTAGCGATCCTTTAGAGATTAACTACAGTGCTTCTGGAATGCACGCTAACCTATTGAGATGATTCTTTGAGCACCACCAGGTTAATTGGTGCATCAGGGATCAAGTCTAATGAAAACAATTTCAATTATTTATTTATTTTTTTCCTATAGTGAGACTGACTTCTCTTAAAATTGTTAGCTGGGTTAAAGCAGATCAGCAGAGTTGCCTGTGGTCTCTCTAATCTCCAATGCTGGCTTACACTGATTTGTTCTGCAATAGGTCTTTGTGTGAGGGAAGCCATCTTGGTAGAGGCAGGGCTTTCCTTTCTCATGCAATATCGGTAATTTTGTGACCGATACTTAAAAAAAAGTGAATATTGGCCGCACCAATAATCGGTCGACCCCCTTGTATGCATATATTGACTTTTTCCATTTTTGGTAGATATCAAACGCATGATTATATTTATTATGTTTTTGCATATGACTATGCACATGATTTTGGATGTATAACTAAGCACATGATGATGGATATATGGTAAAACTTTAAAGGCTAAGTTCACCGTTGCAGAAAAATCTATAAGGTGAACTTGCACAGGACGCCCTCCTCACCCCCCGACCCCCCCCCCCCCCCCCCCAGTCCTGCTGACCTGGAGCCTGTGCTGACACATCGGATAGCCGCCTCACCGGTCTGGGGCTTAGAAATCGCCTGCAGCTTAATCTCCGAAAAGCATTCTAATTGGTCGGCGACGCCCATGTGACGATCAGTACCCACATAGCCTGTCCTGTCACCGCTGGCGAAGAGGAGAGAAAACTGAAGGGATTTCAAATCCACGGACTGGTACAGCGGCGATACGAGCTGTCATGCGGGGAATCGCCAGACTCCAGGTTGGCAGGACTGGGGGGGATAGGAAGGGGGTCCAGTGTAAGTTCACCTTACAGATTTTCTGTAAAGGTGTACTTCTACTTTAAGATACTCGATATTTTATATAATTTGTCATAATTTGTCAATGTCGGCGCAGATATAAAAAATATTAAGTAGCTTGGCATTCTTTATTGCATTTATACAGCTATGAGGCTGAAGGCACAGTAGTACCTAAGACTAGGCACACTCGCATACCAGGAAGTTCCCTTTTTTTTTTTTTAGGAGGACTTTAAGCCAGGAGGTCAATTTTTAGTGTACTTCTTGGGCACAAGTAACACTTTCTAGATATTCCCTTTTAACATAGCAAATCTTTTTTTGAGTTCAGGTCCACATTAAGGGGTGGTATATATGAGTGCTGAATCATCATTGCAGGTAGGAAGCTGGCAGGGTTTCCAACTATCGGTAAATGTACAAACAGTTTGTAAAATACATAATTTTTGAATCTGTCCATGAATGTCTGTTATGGACATGCGAATTGCATGTTCATAACGGACATTTATGGGCAGATGTAAAAATTATGTATTTTACAATCTGTTTGTACATTTACCGATAGTTGGCAACCCTGGAAGTCTGTGTTCTTCCAAGGTGTACCACACTGTCCAGGTTAGACCCACATACAGTGGGTACGTAAAGTATTCGGACCCCCTTAAATTTTTCACTCTTTGTTATATTGCAGCCATTTGCTAAAATCATTTAAGTTCATTTTTTTCCCTCATTCATGTACACGCAGCACCCCATATTGACAGAAATAAACAGAACTGTTGTCATTTTTGCAGATTTATTAAAAAAGAAAAACTGAAATATCAGATGAGTCTTTTTGGGAAAGATGCAACCAGTTTTTCACACCTTTGTTATTTTAGCTGTGTGCTTAGGGTCATTGTCTTGTTGGAAGGTAAACCTTCGGCCCAGTCTGAGGTCCTGAGCACTCTGGAGAAGGTTTTCGTTCAGGATATCCCTGTACTTGGCCGCATTCATCTTTCCCTCGATTGCAACCAGTCATCCTGTCCCTGCAGCTGAAAAACACCCCCACAGCATGATGCTGCCACCACCATGCTTCACTGTTGGGACAGTATTGGACAGGTGATGAGCAGTGCCTGGTTTTCTCCACACATACCGCTTAGAATTAAGGCCAAAAAGTTCTATCTTGGTCTCATCAGACCAGAGAATCTTATTTCTCACCATCTTGGAGTCCTTCAGGTGTTTTTTTTAGCAAACTCCATGCTGGCTTTCATGTGTCTTGCACTGAGAAGAGGCTTCCGTCGGGCCACTCTGCCATAAAGCCCTGACTGGTGGAGGGCTGCAGTGATGGTTGACTATCTACAACTTTCTCTCATCTCCCGACGTCATCTCTGGAGCTCAGCCACAGTGATCTTTGGGTTCTTCTCTACCTCTCACCAAGGCTCTTCTCCCCCGATAGCTCAGTTTGGCAGGACGGCCAGCTCTAGGAAGGGTTCTGCTCGTCCCAATTGTCTTCCATTTAAGGATTATGGAGGCCACTGTGCTCTTAGGAACCTTAAGTGCAGCAGATTTTTTTTGTAACCGTGGCCAGATCTGTACCTTGCCACAATTCTGTCTCTGAGCTCTTCAGGCAGTTCCTTTTGACCTCATGATTCTCATTTTGCTCTGACATGCACTGTGAGCTGTAAGGTCTTATATAGACAGGTGTGTGGCTTTCCTAATCAAGTCCAATCAGTATAATCAAACAAAGCTGGGCTCAAACAAAGGTGTAGAACCATCTCAAGGATGATCAGAAGAAATGGACAGCACATGAGTTAAATATATGAATGTCACAGCAAAGGGTCTGAATACTTAGGACCATGTGATATTTCAGTTTTTCTTTTTTAAAGAGGGGTTCCACCCACAATTTTTTTTTTATTTTTTTAAAGTCAGCAGCTACAAACACTGTAGCTGCTGACTTTTAATAAGGACACTTACCTGTCCTATTCGCTCGCGATGTCAGCCCCCCGAGGCCGATCCCTCAATCCTGGCAGCTCCCGGTGCCGCCATCCTCAGTAAGGGAAACGGGCAGTGAAGCCGTTTCCTACTGCGCATGCGCGAGTCTCGCATTTGTTTTCTGAATGGGCGGCTTCCTCTCTGGGATACACACAGTTCCCAGAAGGCAGCGCGCCCCATTCACCAGAAGACAACACGAGGAGGATGCGGAAGAAAACCAGCCGTGGATAAGGAAGAGGCAGATTAGGGACTTCCGCATAGCAACCGGTATTTTTGGTGAGTAAAAAAATGTTTTTTTCTATTTTTTTGGAACTCCCACTTTAATCTGCAAAAATGTCAATAATTCTGAGTTTTTCTGTCAATATGGGGTGCTGTGTGTACATTAATGAGGGGGAAAAAATGAACTTAAATGATTTTAGCAAATGGCTGCAATATAACAAAGAGTGAAAAATTTAAGGGGGTCTGAATACTTTACGTACCCACTGTATGTCAGAGTGGCAGGAAGGAATATATCTAGGTACTGTATATGCAAGTTTTAGAGTTGTCCATTGTTGTGTATCCATTTTTGCTATGGAATGAATGCAGAATACCCAGAAACAATAGATTTGTGCTAAATCATTTTTCTTCAAGCTGCATTATAACTCTATCCATCATAGTATTGGTTTTGTATTAATATTATACAATTGTTTATTGCGCGGGCACTTACACCTTTTTTCATCATAGTATGTTGTAGCTGTGATTATTTTTTCAAATGTTTTCTTGTCAAACATTTGCTAATTTTATCAAGAAAGTTTTCGGGACGTCACACTGTTCATATGCTCAGGTGATAAGATAAACTAATTAAAATAGAAGGAACAATCTCTTTATTTTGTTGATTGCCACAGCATATAGCACTGGTGCAATACAACACACTTGAAATATAAGCATGGCAGCCAGGCAACTATCGGTTTCAGAAAAGGACATCAGCAATGGTACCTTCAGATTTTATCAGTTTGCTTTTTATTAAATGGTTTTCCCATTGAAAGACCTTCCACGGAGCAAATCATTTTTCTTAGCAAGTAAAGGTGTAAAGCCAGCCATAGACAGTTCATAGTTACATAGGTTGAAAAAAGACACAAGTCCACCCAGTTCAACCAATAAAAAAAAAACAACCATACAATCCGATATACACAATCCTATTCCCACAGTTGATCCAGAGGAAGGTGAAAAACTCTAACAAAGCATGACCAAATTTGGTACAGCAGGAGAAAAAATTCCTTCCTTAGACTCTCGGTTTTTACTTAGGATTATTGCTATCAGCCATTTTAGCCGCTAGCAATAATCACTGTTTTCTTCCGGCCGGGATGGCTCCCTCCTTCCACCTGTGGTTGCAAGAAAGAAAACCACCATAAGGCTGGTCTTCGATATCGCTTTTTGCCCTAAGGACCAAAGATTTCACAACAAGCTGTGACTCTGGAATCTGCTGTCTTGGCCTTATTTTACATGTGGATGAGGCCTTGGAGTACCCTAAACCGAGTTCTAATTCGTTGCGTTCTAAATGCTTCTCAACAATTTACAAATGCTACTGGGCTGGACTACAGCTCGTCTCGTTTATTATTTTCTTTGTGTGAAGGCCACATAGAGTTCCAAGGGGGTGACAGTGGGATTATATCTTGTCTTTATATGTACGTGGTTCAGCAGTTAGTTGTCACGTAACTTCCTGTCATTGGAAACTAGGAAG
The DNA here is from genome assembly GCA_029206835.1 of Rana muscosa. Lineage (NCBI taxonomy): Eukaryota > Metazoa > Chordata > Amphibia > Anura > Ranidae > Rana > Rana muscosa. The sequence continues at coordinate 569,316,226 of CM055117.1, read as the reverse complement.
TGGGAGAAATTCCTCTAAGTGAAAGATTAAATGTAATGTCACTTCACAGACTTGGTTGATTCAGTGCCTCCAGTGCCAGGAGCTATTTCTGGACAGCAAATCCATTCAGAGAATACACCACAAACCTCAATACCGATGGCAGGAGTTTACTCCTTCTTTTTTTTACCATTTGCTCTTAGCCAGCCAATTTCTAGCAAGCCTTTAGAATCCTAATCATTTAAAGGGATGCTGATTTGCCTTGCTTGATAAATATTCTTACACAGATTGTCCTCATATTTGGAACATTGCTCTTTGTACACACAACAATTGCAAAGTAGCTGGGTCCTTGGTGACAGTAAAAGTAGGAGATCTGTATATAAATATCTAGTTGGTCATAGTGTTTAAGAAGTAACATACTGAGAGAAATACTACAAGTAGGTTGTTCCCCCAGACAATTCTTGTTGCTTGGCTATCTTTGTCTTCAATACTTTCAGACCCCTTTCAAACTGGGGTCACGGCCGCGTTGGCGCTAAAGCGCCACTCGTTTTTAGCAGTGCTTTTAAACCCAAAGAAGGTGTTTTGGCACTTTCGAATCGCTTTTTAGTCACTGTCAAACCGCCCCAAAGATGCTGCTTGCAGGACTTTTCCTAATGTCCCACAAGCGCACTGCCCCAGCGTGAAAAGACACACTGAAATGAATGGGAGGTGGTTATTTCTAGCGCTAAAATTCTAAAAACCGCCTCTGTGTGAAAGGGATCTAAGTCGGGGGGTCTCCAAACTGTGGCCTGGGGGCTGAATGCGGCCCTTTGCTCGCTTTTATCCAGCCCTTTGGGCACTAATCCTCCCACTGATGTGAGAACACTATTCTGCCATCTAACACCAACAATGGAGCATCATTTCTCCCACTAACACGGCACCTTTGCTCCTTATGATACCAACGATGGGGCACTATTCCTCTAACCTAATACCAAATGTGGTGACGTTCACTCTTACTGATGCCACAAAAATGTCCACACCCACTGGCCATGATCTGGCCCACCTGAAGTCTGAAGGACAGTAAAGTGGCCCTTTGTTTTAGAAAGTTTGGAGAACCCTGCTTTAAAGCGGAGCTCCACCCTAAAGTGGAACTTCCGCTCATCGGAAACCCTCCCCCCCCCCTCCGGTGTCGCAATTGACACCTTTCAGGGGGAGGGGGGGTGCAGATACCTGTCTAAGACAGGTATTTGCACCCACTTCCGGGAGTCCTCTCTGCGGAAAATCTGCGGGAAGTACGTCACTTCCCGCAGAATACCCGTTGTGGGACAGCCTCCATGCTTCTTCAGTACAGGTTTCATTTAAAGCTGTACTTCATTTTTTACTGGTGGCGTAAACCGTATGATGGTTAGCTACAGTATGTTTAGATGGAAATCAGAATATCTTGGAAGGTAGGATGTTTTCACAGTATTCATCTCTAAAGTTAATTTCTGAATTAGAAATTGAGGGTAGCTTTAAATTTAAAGAGGGACTGTTTGTAATTTTTAAATGTATTTTTTAGACACACATGTAAAATAAATCAACTAATGTAACTGGTCAGGATTACAATAGGGTAGCTGCCATTACTGATTACAACTTTTATTACTTGATGAATATGCATATGAAGAGGTTATCATGGTCCTTCTGCAGTAGAAGAAGGCTACATGGAATGTCCT
>CM055117.1:569037059-569312059 GCA_029206835.1 Rana muscosa | reverse complement strand
TAAACCAGAAATGACGCTGTGCTAGGCGCCATTGCTAGGGCAACCTGCTTTACACATAGTGGGCACTACACTAGCATGTTATCATAGACACCTATTACTGCTCAGTTATCCGTGTCTACTCTTCAAGGTTACTGCTTCTGAGCTTGAGGCCAACTTTTTTTTATTTTGATGGTAAGGTCACTCAGGTCTCAGTCAATGTTGGGTATCTATCTTTCTAAAGATTTATTATCCTGCATGATTATTGCTAATAATAAAGTTGAGAACAAAACAACAGGTGTGAGTCTGTCGGTGTTCTGGATAACTGATCTTGGAAAGTATCTTGTGCTTGGCATGCTACAGTTCCTATGGCCTTGATGTTATCACAGTAACATTTCCAGTCACCTGGGAAGCTCTCCCAGATTCTCTGGTGAGTCATTTACTGTGCATTTAGTGTTTGGCATAAGGACAATTTTTATTTATTTTTTTTATTAAAAAGGGGAAAGGTGCATTGCAATATTTTTTAATGGTTTTTCTTCTTTAGAAATCTATAGTGTCTTTAAGCTCTCTAAGGCCTACATTATCAGACTTCTGAATGGGACCTTCATTAGACTGGGTAACTAATAACCATGGGGAATAGGGTAAGAAGGGAAACCAAGAGATCATTTTTAATAATGATATGAAAATAAGAGGAACGCAGGTAGGCTCATATTTTGATGGAAGGTTGGAGGCACAAATTTGCGCTCCTATTCTAGGAAAGATTAGAGGTGTGCATGTAGGCGGATCTTTCAATGAAAAAAGGAGGCATGCATATATTTTAAAGAAAGATTAGAGCCACACTTGTAGGCTTATATTTCAGTAAAAGATTAGAGACGCACACACTGAGAGCCCATTCACACAGGGGCAGCACGACTTGTCCGGGCGATCTTAACACGACTTCAAAGGTGACTTGCAAAATGACTTCTGTATTGAAGTCAATGGAAGTCGTCTTGAAGTAGTACAGGAACCTTTTTCTAAGTCTGAGCGACTTGAGTCGCTCCTATTAGAACGGTTCCATAGTACAGAACGGGACGCGACTTGTCAGGCGGCTGAGTCGCCTGACGAGTCGCCCCTGTGTGAATAGGGTCTTAGGCTCATATTCCAATGGAAGGTTAGAGGCATACACAGGCTCCTATTTCAACAGTTTAGGGGCGCACATACGTAGGCTCATATAATTGGAGACTTGCATGTAAGCTCATATTCCAATGGAAAATTGGAGGCCCACACACATGCTTGTATTTCAATGGAAGCATAGAGCACACGCATAGGGACGGAGGTCACACACTTAGGCCAGCCAATGCACAGTTCGACTCTCCGCCGGTTTATGCACGTTAATGGGCAGGCTGAATGTACCAAGTTGATTGCTCAACTTGGGTACAACCAGCCTGCCGGATTCTCGTGTGATTATCGCTAGCGGCTGCTACAGCCACTAGCAATAATCACGGTCTTCTCCCGGCGGGGACGGCTCCCCGCTGATAGAAGACAGTGATTATTGCTAGCAGCTATAGAAGACAATTGCTCGGCAGTAAGGATTCCCCTATCAACACTGTATGCGTTGTTGGGGAAATCGTGCAAATTTATTTCTTGCAACCCGTGGTTAGCAGGAAAGAATTTTGCACCGTGTATGGCCAGCCTTAAGCTAACCATACATGACTCAAATTTTGGCTGATTCAACAGGCAGTTCAAGTCATGGGTGGCCCTGAGCCGGGTGGAAAAGGTCAGTTGAACAATGACTGCATCCTATCGTGCACTTACTTTTTAGGTATTTAAAGTGGAAGTAAACCCATCCATAAAACAGTTTCATTTCCGGCACGTGCCGGAAATGTAACACTCCCATTGGTTGTGCTCTCAACCAATCTGTCAAACCATCCAATGGTTGGTGTCATAACTGATCACATGTGCAGCATCATGGCAGTTGTAGATTAAACAGAGGCCAAGATGGCAGCTTCCTTGGCTGAAAATGATAGGAGGGTTTACTTCCACTTTAAGTGCTGTGGCTCTCTGATTATACTTGTTGGCAGATCAGATTCCTCCATCCATGCTAAACAGCGCAAACTGAATAGGAGAAATCTAAGTGTATGGTTATTTTAAGGCTCTTATTAATATTAAGATCGCTGTATTAGGCCCCTTTCACAATAAAAACTGCAAGTAACTGGGCGTTTTTTTCCTTGTACCTATGCATGCAGGTAATGTGTGTTTTACATGCAGTTGATGCACATGTGTCTAACTGCATTTGTCCTGTGAGGTAATTTCCTTCTTTCTCTGGGCTTTTATGTGCACTGCAGCGTGTTTTGCATGCGTTTTTTGTTTCTCCCCCCCCCCCCCCCCCACTGCGTTAGGTGTGAAAAGGCTCTGAAGGTAAGTAATTCTCTTGGTGGGCTGCACTCAGGGAGGTGGAGGCATACCTTTAGGAGAAGTTGTTTAAAACGAACCATCCTTATAAAGTAGATTTGAACCTAAAGATCCCTAATCAGAGTATTCTTACTTTTTTTTTTTTTTACTTTGGTCCAATGGTTGCCTCCATTGGCGGATGGTGCTCCATCAGTCAGGGGGCGCGTCAGACGGGCCTGACCACGGACCCCCCCTGACGCTCCAGCGCGCACAATGCCAACATACCTCCGGTCGCCGACTTACTCACCCTGTGCTGCACCCGGACTGACATGTGGAGACGGCGGTGGCGGCTTCCCCCCCCCCCCTCAGTCCCCCCTGTGTCCCGGCCTTCACGTCCCCCCTGTGTCCCGGCCTTCACGTCCCCCCTGTGTCCCGGCCTTCACGTCCCCCCTCCGTTGGTCGGGCTTCCTCTGCGTCCCCTCGGCATCACGGCAGCTGTAAATCTCCTCCCTACTCCTAGGCCAATAGAATGGCTTCTCCTTTCATCCAAGCGGGAAACGGTCTCAGGACCCGCTTCCTGATTGGCCGGGAGGAGAATCTGTGTGACAATAGCGAATATTCATTCGCTATTGTCACAATACTGGGTGGGCTGAGAGAACAGTGCTCTGCGCCCCAAGCCCACCCTTTTTTTGAGCCTTTTAGAGCCTCTGACTCTAAAACAAAGAAAGAAAGAAAACCCTCATTGGAATCCATGTGTCCGGCTCCCTGCATGTAGATTAGGGGGCGGCACTCCTGCGCCCCTAATGGACGGGCCGCCACTGGTTGCCTCCTTTCCAAACTGAGGCCGCATTGTGTCTGTGACAGTGGCGTCGTTAATTGCAATTATCAGCAGCCCTTGACATACTGCCCACTGCTGTAGGTGAGAGTAGAGGCACGCTGTGTGTCAGCACAGCTGCCTATATTTTTACAGCAGGAATGTGCACAGAAGGGTGACAACACTGTTTCCCTATTGAATACCAATAGATGAACTTTACCACCCTTCTATAGGGGCAGCACAGCAAATGGAAAGATCAACATGCAACTTAACAAGCTTGACTATCCTAAACATTGGGCACAACTGCAAGATCCTCAGGGACAGGCACTCGCATGCAAGTGTAGGCCTCAATACCTAGAACAGGGGTCTCCAAACTATGGCCCTCCAGTTTTTCAGGAACTACAATTCCCATCATGCCTAGTCATGTCTGTGAATGTCAGTTTTACAATGCCTCATGGGATGCGTAGTTCCACAACAGCTGGAGGGTTGTAGTTTGGAGATCCCTGACCTAGAAGATCTAATGCGCTTTTTGTTTATCTCTGTCTTCTATCTTGTCTGCAGTCTCTGCACTTCCCAGCATCCATAGATCCTCATATTTAATAGCCATCAACAATGTATCGATAACAACATTTTCTCCACACAAAGCAAGTATGCCCACCTCAACTCTATGTAAATAAAATATTACTTTTACCCTGCACGTCACATTGCTTGGCACCATTTGGCAGGTTGGTATATAATGAGCTCTATTTGATGGCACACACGTTTTGGATCAGAATTATTGACTTTTTTTTAATCTAAAACAACTGCTAAATTTAAGTTTTAGATTTGGAGGGAGTAAAGTCAAGGTAAATAGGTGTGCAGAGTGAGTGAGGGGTGGGTATTTTTTTGGGGTTGCTATACACTTTTATAACTTAAAAAAAATAAATAAAAATGTTTTGGAGTTTCATGTAAGCCTACCCAAGATTAGTGAGGGTTGTATTTGGTCATTCAGTCAGTGTGTGCAGGGTTTGATGCCATCTGTAAGCACACTTGGTTGAAAACATGATACGATTGCATAGTGTCAAGGCAGCTGGCAGCCTGATCTCCAGCAAAGCCAGGAGCCCTATACATGAGTCTGCTGAGTGTAAGCACATACCGTAAGTGGTGAACAGTACCAAAAATGTCTATTGTGTGCACATCAAGCCTGACGCGAGGGTTTTGCCTTGATTTGCATTCTGTTGAGTTTAGCATGTAGCACCATGGCTCATTGCCTGGATTGCTGTATTTGCAGTCTTGTTTAAATTGAGCATGTTAAACTGATGCTTGGAGTTCTGCATGAGGCTTTCTACATCCTTTTTTGTGCCACTCAGCACAAGCTTTGTATTTCTGTTCACTGCCACTTTTTACTGTATATTGCTCCATTAAACAGATCTCACATTATAAAGTAATTTGGAAACCTAGACTCATTTTTTGTTTTCCCTATTTTGTTTTATATAAAGTTATATGAATATGTTTCAAATTATTGTTTACTTCTTTACAACTTGCCATTTTTTATTTATTTATTTTATCCAGTGGTATAAAGGTGTGTATGTATAGGTAATGCCCCTTAAGTCTCATACACACGATCGGATTAGCCGACGGGAATTGTGCGATGACAGGCTGTTGTCGGAAAATTTGACCGTTTGTATGCTCTATCGGACACTTGTTGTTGGATTTTCCGCGGACAAATGTGGGATAGCATGCTTTTAAATTGGCTGCCAACAAATGCGTGTTGTCTGATTTATCCGATCGTGTGTACACAAGTCCGTCGGACAAAACTCCAAAGTACAAACACGCATGCTTAGAAGCAATGCTCACCATAACACAACATTAGCAGAATTTGCCCAAAGGGTGGCGCTAAAGAGCTGAAAAATTTAGTTTCGTGTTTGTTGGCTGACAATTATTTGCCGTTTTTGTATGCAAGACAAAGTTCCTGGCCAACGCCCTTCGGACAAAAGTCCTACGCTATGTCCACAGAAAATCCAGTCGTGTGTGTGAGGCTTTAGAATTGAATTTTTATTATCCCACCACGTGTTCTTCCTTCTAAAGCCTCATACACACGATCGGACTTCAAACAAACTTTTCCGTGGATTTTTGTTTGAAGGGCGTTGGCCGGGAACACCCATAGCATACACACAACAGGACTTTTTTAGCCAACAAACATGAACGTAGTGACGTAATTGACATATTACGTGTTTTTTCTGCTCTTTACCGCCACCCTTTGGACAACTTCTGCTATTGTTGGTTGATTTTAACATTGGTTCTGAGCATGCATATTTGTACTTCGGACTAAAGTCCGATGGATTTCTGTACACACGGCAGGACTTTGCACTGTAGGACTTTTGTTGCCGAAAAGTTTGTCCGTTTGCAGCGCGGACTTTTGTCCAATGAAAACCGAAAAAGTTTGTCCGATGGAGCGTACACACGGTCAGATTTTTTTTGAAAAGTTGTTCATTTTGAAGTTTGTTGTCAAAAAGTCTGATCGTGTGTATGGGCCTTTAGATACATTTGAGAAAGGTTGTTTACTGCTGTCTATTACCCGGGCCTTTATACCCTATAATGCCACCTTACTTGGCAGCAAATACAGTCAGGTCCATAAATATTGGGACATTGACACAATTCTAATCTTTTTGGCTCTATACACCACCACAAGATGTGCTTTAACTGCAGACTTGCAGCTTTAATTTGAGGGTATTTACATCCAAATCAGGTGAACGGTGTAGGAATTACAACAGTTTGTATATGTGCCTCCCACTTTTTAAGGGACCAAAAGTAATGGGACAGATTAACAATCATCAATCAAACTTTCACTTTTTAATACTTGGTTGCAAATCCTTTGCAGTCAATTACAGCCTGAAGTCTGGAACGCATAAACATCACCAGACGCTGGGTTTCATCCCTGGTGATGCTCTGCCAGGCCTCTACTGCAACTGTCTTCGGTTCCTGCTTGTTCTTGGGGCATTTTCCCGTCAGTTTTGTCTTCAGCAAGTGAAATGCATGCTCAATCAGATTCAGGTCAGGTGATTGACTTGGCCATTGCATACCATTCCACTTCTTTCTCTTAAAAAAACTTTTAGTTGCTTTCGCAGTATGCTTCGGGTCATTGTCCATCTGCACTGAAGCGCCATCCAATGAGTTCTGAAGCATTTGGCTGAATATGAGCCGATAATATTGCCCGAAACACTTCAGAATTCATCCTGCTGCTTTTGTCAGCAGTCACATCATCAATAAATACAAGAAAACCAGTTCCATTGGCAGCCATACATGCCCACGCCATGACACTACCACCACCATGCTTCACTGATGAGGTGGTATGCTTTGGATCATGAGAAGTTCCTTTCCTTCTCCATACTCTTCTCTTCCCATCACTCTGGTACAAGTTAATCTTGGTCTCATCTCTCCATAGGCTGTTGTTCCAGAACTGTGAAGGCTTTTTTAGATGTTGTTTGGCAAACTCTAATCTGGCCTTCCTGTTTTTGAGGCTCACCAATGGTTTACATCTTGTGGTGAACCCTCTGTATTCACTCTGGTGAAGTCTTCTCTTGATTGTTGACTTTGACACACATACACCTACCTCCTGGAGAGTGTTCTTGATCTGGCCAACTGTTGTGAAGGGTGTTTTCTTCACCAGGGAAAGAATTCTTTGGTCATCCACCACAGTTGTTTTCCATGGTCTTCCGGGTCTTTTGGTGTTGCTGAGCTCACCGGTGCGTTCTTTCTTTTTAAGGATGTTCAAAACAGTTGATTTGGCCACACCTAATATTTTTGCTATCTCTCTGATGGGTTTGTTTTGTTTTTTCAGCCTAATGATGGCTTGCTTCACTGATAGTGACAGCTCTTTGGATCTCATATTGAGAGTTGACAGCAACAGATTCCAAATGCAAATAACACACTGGAAATGAACTCTGGATCTTTTATCTGCTCCCTAGAAATGGGATAATGAGGGAATAACATACACCTGGCCATGGAACAGCTGAGCAGCCAATTGTCCCATTAATTTTGGTCCCTTAAAGTGGTTGTAAACCCATATAACTTTTTTTTTCTTTTTTTCTAGCCCACCTGCAAGACAAAGCTATAATGAGCTAGTATGACTAGCATACTAGCTCATTATGTACCACTTACCTTGGATCGGGGCCCCCGAAGCCATCCGTGTCCCTCTCTCCAGCCGCAGCCATCGCTGCGGCGCTAGCCAGAATGTTACTTCCGGGTATCGCCGCTCCAGCCAATCACAGCGCCGCTCCGGCGCTGTGATTGGCCGGAGCGGCGAAGACGTGACTTCGCGCATGCGCGCGGGAGCCGTCAAATTCGGCTGAGCCCAAGCATTGCTGGGACTTAGCCGAATTTGTGAATGGGATTAACCCCATGAATGTGCCGTTGTCTACGGCGCGCATGCCCAGTAGACAGCGGCGCCTGTGATTTTAGTAAATATCTCCTAAACCGTGTAGGTTTAGGAGATATTTCTTGCACCTACAGGTAAGCCTTAGTCTAGGCTTACCTGTAGGTGCAAGTTGCAAAAGTGGGTTTACAACCACTTTAAGTGGGAGGCACATATACAAACTGTTGTAATTCCTACACCGTTCACCTGATTTGGTTGTAAATACCCTCAAATTAAAGCTGAAAGTCTGCAGTTAAAGAGTATTGTGTTTTGTTTCATTTCAAATCTATTGTGTTGGTGTATAGAGCCAAAAAGATTAGAATTTTGTCGATGTCCATGTTTATGGACCTGACTGTACATACCTTCTATTCGCTGCCCCGGTTCTCTGTTCTGAAATCCCTGCATCAGCTATGAATTACTGTAGTAGCTTACACATGTTCCTCTGCTGGAGGTACTGCTTATTTCCATCAACTCCCAGTGCTGAACAGAGTTGCTTGAAGCAACAAAGGGTAAATGGGCACAATTCACTAAGCAACATGTTGCCATGTTCGAGTATGCGATAACAACATATCACACAACGTTTAAAAACACCCCGGTGCAATTCATGAAGAAACTCTTGTTCTAAGCTCGCATGCGTTATCTATTCGAAACTACTGCATGACAAAGTGTGGTAAGTTATCACAAGCATCCTGTTCTGGTATATGTGCTCCTTAAATGATGGTGCAAAAAAAAAGGCAACATGGGAACAGTCAATTGCACCGAGCACATTAGGTATTCCGGCAATACTGTAGAAATCTTTTTTTTATTTCATCCCACTCCTGGCGAGAATCGGAAAAATATGTATTTTGGTGCTATTGCACAGGATGTCAATTAGAACTTGGGTGTGGAGAAGGGGGGGGGGGGGGGAGAGAGGACTGGGCAATTCCCACAATCTCACCTGCGACCATTTTGGTATGAGACCTTTCCATAAAAATGTAAGGCTGCCAGCAACTTGGTCATGGCTGGTATGGCATGGCTTCTCTGTGTAGAGGGCTCAAGGTACCCGATCAGTTGGATATTGGGATCCATTATCAGTTGCTTGGATTACCTGAACTTCTGCAGTGTGTCAGCTTCAGAGAATTGGTCCAGAAGTGTGTGCTCCTTGAAGGTTCTTTCCTTCAAAAGGACCACTTGACATCTCCTCCTTCCCTCCCAGCACAGAGACCAGGGTTGCCCCAGGTCCTGTACTAACCATTCTGGTTCTGGGTCACGTGATCGGCTACCAAAGTGATCAGTCAGTGTAAAGCCCGTACCTCGCTCTCCCTCTCGCTCTCCCTCTGTCTCCCTCTCGCTCTTCCTCTGTCTCCCTCTCCCTCCTTGCAGAAAGAAAATATTGTGTATAATAAAGAAAAATAAATACCGGTAGCTAGATCTATGTTTGGGTCAAGTAGGCGTCAAAGGTCATGGTCAGTATATTTTGGGCAGGTTTTATTTTAAAAAATAAAAACCTTTGTTAAATTGGTATCAGTGTCTGTTTTAGGTAGGATATAAAAAAAAAAGCAAAATGCACACCGTTTCTGGGCTCTACTACAGGTACGTACAACAACTAACATACACATATGTGGTATCAGTTATGGTAGTAACAAGAAATATACTGCTGCTAGATTTATTTTTTTACTATTTTGGGACAGTTTTACTTTGATAAAAAAAATCAGGAGATATCCATTACCATTTACCACTAAATAAAAGCCCAATATGTCCTGAAAAAAACAAGGTATAATCCACCTGGATGCACAGTAGTGATGATATGTACGGTTTTACTAACACATGTCAGAGTTACAAAATTCTGCTTAGGCGTTAACATTTGTTTTACCCTTAGGCGCAAAGGGGTTAAAGGGACACCATAAAAGTCACATATTGGGCACACATTTATGCACATTCGCACATTTCATTGGCCAGTATATAAATTTATTCTGGCCAATAGAATACATTAACACGCAAACGCAATTAACGCACCTAGCATTTATGCGCGACTGTTTTTTTTTTTCTGCCCTGAAGCCCCTCTGCTGAATGCGCTGGTGGTGACTTTTTATTTTTTCCACCTGTAAACGTCTATCTGTACATGAACACATAGGCTAGAGGTGTGTTTAAAGTAAAAAACATGCCAAACACCTGTAAAAGTGGTGTTTAAGCCCAGTGTGCAATGTGTTTTTATATGTATAATTCCTATATTTGTTATGTATACAATTTACCAGGGTTCTACTGTTATTTTGTACTACTGTTGGGAGCAGCATAGCAACACCATCTATTTATGCTAGTGACGGATAAGAATAAAAATCTACGTTCACCCACTACCTGTGACTCATACTTGACTCGTGAATTTCTGTCACATTCGGTTGCTTTTTAATCTTTTTTTGTTCTTGAAAATATGTATTCCTTAGTGCACTGATTTAGATACCGGTATGTATTACGTAAGTAAATCGCACAGTGAGTAAAATAGATCATTTTTTACCTGGGGGGGGGGGGAGAAAAAAAAAAGTGTCTTTGAAAAGTACTAAATGGCACGTCATAACAAATGTAATTTGTGCTAGAGTGCATTCCAGCATATACTTACTGTAGTTGGCAGTACAAGAGATAGTGAGAGATTTGATCTTGGCGGATTCTTTAAGAATAAACATTTATTAGAAAAAAAGGTACTGGATTTGAAGATTTTCCAGTAAACACATTGTTTTCCAAGTGAAGTTGGTCACCATTCACCCTGCAGATTTTTTTTGGGGGGGGGGGGTTAGTTACTCACTGGGGTTATAACCATCTATTACTTCTATCTGTGTCCCCCAGGGCAGATTTTTCCCTATATTTTCTGTCCTATAGCCGAAACGAGAAGTGGGAGGAAATCCCTCCAAACTGAAGGAGGTCCCTGTTGGAAAATTCCTCCTCTCTTTCTGTTTTGGAGATCACCTAAAATTTGGGATTTCCTTTTACTTTTGGTAATAATGTTGAACAGGACAAATGGAGAGGGTGAATCTCTATAACAGAGGCACAGACAGCAATAAAAACTGAGTTGTTCTAATCCCTCTCTCCTCTATCCGAAGGTAAGTGGGAGTAAACTATAATAAGACTTGCCTATAGGTACAGTATACATCTCTTAAACGTGCACCGCTTGCAAACCTCAACGAGTATGTATGTATTGCGTTCGGCAAGTGGATATGGGATATCGCAGCAACAGGTTGTTCAATGGCACTTCAGGAACTCAAGAGTACATCAGCAGGGATTCATTGTTTTCACCTCCACTCCACCATGTACATTACGCCATGTAAGAGATGAGCAAGCATTCCATAGTGCAGCCTGCAGATTTATTTTAATAAGTTTGCGCATCTACACACATAAGTATAAGGTTAAATCCCATGTAAACTCAACCACCACCACTGCTAGCTCCAGTAGGTGTAATGACGTCGGCACAAGTCATTCGTCTCCAATGCATTTCAACCAATAGACCAGGGGTGCCCAACCAGTGGCCCACGGCGCCCTCTGATGTGGCCCGCGGCGCCCTCTGATGTGGCCCGCGGCGCCCTCTGATGTGGCCCGCGGCGCCCTCTGATGTGGCCCGCGATCTCCTGCTCTGGGATGGAAAAGAATGGAATACTGTTATTAAAGGTCAGTTTATTACTAAAATCACAATGTATATTTGGGCATATCTGTTCTGCAGTGGTTACTGGGCTGCTTTCAAACTGATCTGCAGGTGCAGAGCAGTTTACCTGCACTGAGCCATAGACTCCTGTTATTACCTGTGAGTTTGGTGAGCTTTCTGAACGTGCACCAAACCTGCAGAATATAATAGAAGTCTATTGCAAAGTGCAGGAAAGCCAAAGGTACACTGCGAGTATAGTGGGCTGTGTCCGTGTCCGCTTTGCATATGCAGAGCAGACAAGGACATGCCATGTTCATTGTGGCCCGCGACCAGTTACCAAGTTGCTTAAGTGGCCCACGGTCTTCAAAAGGTTGGGCACACCTGCAATAGGCCGTTCTTGTGGGGTATGGTGGAGTTGCCAGAAAGAAGCCTTCACTCCAGATTAGTGTGCCAGAAGCTGTGAGGTGTGGCAAGGTGTTGTCGGGCATATTGTAACCAGGCTTTCTTTGTGGCATTGGCACAGTATAGGCTTATTTCAGGCAACTCGACCATGCAGCTCCTTTTTTGTTTAAGTATCATTGTATTGTGCTCCTTGAAACAACCACACCATCTTTTTCCAGAGCTGCCTATATTTCTCCTGGGGTTACCTGTGGGATTTTCTTTGTATCCCGAACAATTCTTCTGGCAGTTGAGGCTGCAACCTTTCTTGGGCTACCTGACCTTGGCTTGGTATCAGGAGATCCCTGAATTTTCCACTTGAACGTTGATTGAACAGTACTGACTGGTTTATTTAAGGTTTTGGATATCTTTTTATATCCCTTTCCATCTTTATAAAGTTCCATTACCTTGTTACGCATGTTTTTTGACAGTAGTTTTGTGCTCCCCCATGGCTCAGTATCCAGCCTGCTCAGTGCATCCACATGAGAGCTAACAAACTGACTATTTATACTGTACACAGACACTAATTGCAATTTTAAAAAGCCACAGATGTGGGAGATTAACCTTTTTTAATTGACATGTTAACCTGTGTGTGTGTGTGTGTCTGTACCAAGGCCAAACCTTCCAGGGTATGTAAACTTTTCATCCGGACCATTTGGGTGATTTCTGTTATGATTTAAAAAGGAGCCAAACAACTATGTGATAATAACTGGCTTCATACGATCACTATCCTTAAATAAAAGACTTTTTTTGGCATCATCGGTTATATTTTTAATATCAATGCCAAAATATCATGATTTATTCCAGGGTATGCGAACTTTGAGTACAACTGTACTATGCTATTTTTCAGTTTCCAGCATGTGGATCTTTTCGAGGAATGCTAGAAGTTCATTGAAGTGCTGAAAACTGTAAAACATTTCACATTCCTAATCTTGCAGCTAAATGGTTCATTTATCTAATAAACGCTGTGAACTTTGTGACGCAGATGAACTGGTGCACAACATTGCCCTGGGGATTTTAGAGGTGTGGTTTCTCCAAGTATTGCTTACCATGTTTTCTTTGAAACTCGGAAAGTCTTATTATTGACTTTCATGACTGCTGACTTTTTATTTTGGGTGTTTGGTTATCAACTTTAGAAGACGTACTAGTTTAACGGCTAACTCCACCTTTTGCACTATGCTACATGTTGCACACATATTTAAGGTGTAAAATACAGTAGTGCAAAAGGGCAAAAACCCAATGCCCCCTTCCCTGGACAGGTTCCTTTCCCCGGGTAAAAAATGTGATTAATCCGCGCTAACCTATCCAATTTAGAAAATATGTGCAAACTAAAATGAATAATAACTGAATAAAAATGTGACAGGTGCTGCAAACTAAAAAAACAGCTGGAATATCAGCTGTAAAACGTATGTGCAAAAGTGATATTTATCAATGCGCAACCTATTAAGTAAGCCAACACAGTGCTAAACCATATAAATGAAGATATGTATGAGAATAAACTCATACAGAAAGGGGACAATAAAAATTGTCCTAAAGGTTGTACCATGATAGTTGAAAAAGATAAAAAGGTGCATGAAACAAATACAAAAAATATATATGATCCCCTAAAAGTAATATAATATTAGCAAAAACAGTTCAGATGTTCCAAAGTTCATGGAAAACAAAGTTGATCACTTCTGATGGTTTTCATCAAACACACGCCTTATCTTGATAATGGGACAGATAACTTTTCCAACTTGCTCAGGTAGATAATAAAGGCAATGGAGGCTTACCAGCTCTGGTGGATCTCTATGACGGAGATCTTAAGGGGCTCATTCATGGGTACAGATGTCCACCGATAAACCGCAGGCCAGCGCCACCGACCACCCGATGTCCCGATCCTCCAAAACCTTCAGAGCAGGATGTTTAGGGAAACCCCCCCCCCCCCCCCCCTCACTCATGGAGCAGGAAACGATGTTGGGATAATAAAAGAAAAAAACTTCATGGTGCGATATCTTTTGTTTAAAAGAAGATGCCCTTTATTGAGTTCGGGCAAAACAGGAACGCTTCACATGAAGTTTACAGAGGAAAAGCGGCAAATTCAAACACGGATCGTACTCGGCTGCTGTAGTGTACACCAGTCAGCTGTAGCGTAGTGACGTCCCGATCAACAGTTCCTTTCCCCCACAGCCGCTGTCTTATTTAAATCGGCATGTCTGCTCGGTGGTGTGCCCACACAGCCACTGTCGTTCATTCACAAAGATCTGTGAATAAATGAACTACAAGTCCCATCTTCTACCACAGCAAATGAGCTTGCAGTTCGCAGTGGAATTTGACTGTTGTAATCACTTCGCTTGTAGTCCATCAACACTCCCCCCCCCCCCCCCCCCAGGGAGTTGGAAGGAAGAGTCTGCAAGAGCCTGGCATTGCATCTGCCATCTTCCAATTGTGGGTGCAGTTCTTTGCAGAAAAATAAGACCTGCACATTTTTTTCCTGCAAGAACAGGTGGACTTGGTCTTTACAGCTGTACTCCAGGAGTTATCTTTTTTAAGATGCTTTGGTCCAGCTTGGCTACATCGAATCTTTCATATCTCACATGCCGAGGGGCTTCTGGGAATGAAGGAAATTGCTGTAGCAGCCTGTGCTGCATACAGTTAACGCTGGTCTCTTACAGGTACTGCTCGAGGGACTTATGCCTTGTTTCCACTGAACGGAACGGTTCGGGTCGGTACAATTTGGAATGGTTTGAATGGTCTGGTCTATTCTGGTGAGCGTTTCCACTGCAAGTCGGACCGTCGGGGACCATTCAGGGTTCAGAAAAAATGCCTAGCGAGTCCGCCAATCAGTGGAATGTATTGTAGCTCCGCCCTAACTGAACCGTTCCATTTTCTATGGCCCCACATCTGAAGCAGGACCCAGAATGGTGCGATACGGTTCGGTTTTATGGCACGCTTTCATAATGGAAACGCCCAAAATAGCGAACCGTACCGAACCGATCCGCTCAGTGGAAACGAGGCATTACTGTGTGTGTATACTCAATACAGGGGGTCACTCAGCACTTCTGCTATTTGGTGAACACCTTGTATTTTTTTTGATTTAATAGGGGGTGTCCTCTGGATGAGGCAGAGATTGTGACATCATCCTCCTCTCCACCTTATCCAATTAGAGAATGCCTTGTATTTAATGAAAAAAAATATAAAACTTTATAAATGGCAGTGGTTTGTGCCATATGAGCGATCCCCGAGTAAGTATAGAGAAGGCAAGTCGCTTGTGCAACACCTGGAAGAGACCAGCGCTGACTATATGTTACACAGGCTACTACAGTAACCCAGGCCATACATTATGCAATTTTCTTTCCTTCAACCATGGGTTGAAGGAAAGGAAATTGCTTGATTTCCATCCATCTATGGCTGGCTTAAACCTCTGTATCCCCAGTATTCCTGCGGAGGAGAGATGAAGAATTAGATTAACCAAGCTAGACCACTCGTGGGGTTCAACTTTAAAAAATTTATTTTGCCCCTTGACCTATTCCAGTATTTTGGGTATTGATTCTAAAGCTATGGCAAATATGCATATCTCCTACTTACTCAACAGTATTAATGTGAAAAGAATTGACTGTACTTTATAATAATGTATAGAAAGACACTGGATTCTGTTCAGGCTTTGACCATAATTATGAGTTTTAAGAAAATGTTAATATTCTTGAACTTTTTATTTAGTGAGGGCACATAGTGTACAGTGAGAAGTCATTGCTGTAATGTGTGATAGTCACCTCTGGCATTTTATAATCACTGCCGCCAACTTTAACTAAAGCTGCAGTCTTTTAGCATTTCAGCAAACTGTGTTCTATGATTTCCCGGGGTCATGGCCATCCAGCTGCAGAGGGAGGTAACAAAATAAGCCTTTACGACTGTAATCTGAACTGCCTTGTGCGTGAGGCCAGACCTGTTCAACTTGGTTTATGTCAGGAACGTTGACTTTCCTAGAAAGCACCTTTCCAGGAATGCCAGAACAGCAGAAAATAGGTTTTAGCAGAACGCGCTGAAACTTTCATTTACATGTCAGACATTGACTGCATTGCTTGTGCTCAGATTACTGTACTTGCTAAAAGATATTAAACGCTTGTGGTAATAATCTAGTACCCGAGTCTACCAACTCTTGGCATTGTACACGTTTATAACCTCTGTAGCACCTACACAAATAAAAATTGTGTAATGCCGCGTACACACGACCGCTTTTTTCGACGAGAAAAACTGCATTTTTTTTTTTCGCCGAGAAAAACGATCGTCTGTGGGCTTTATGTCGTTTTTCTCGTCTAGAAAAACGGCATAAAAAACGACGAGAAAATTTAGAACATGTTCTAAATTTTCTCATCGTTTTTTCCAGCATTTTTTTCCGCGGCAGATTTCCCATAGGGAGACACTGCCGCGGAGCCCACAGACGGTCGTTTTTCTCGTCAAGAGAAAAAATGACGGGAAAAACGACCGTGTGTAGGAAACCAAGCGGTTCCCTCGTTTTTCCTGTCATTATTCACGGCGGTTTTTTAACCGTCGTGAATAATGATCGTGTGTACGCGGCATTACAGTCAATTTTATATTTATTTTATTTATTTAAGGTACTTGTTTAGCGTCGTCAATTTATGCAACGCTTTACATATACATAGTACATTCACATCAGGCCCTGTCCTCAAGGAGCTTATACTCTAAGGTCCCTAACTCACACATACACATACTAGGGCCAATTTAGACAGGATCCAATTAACCTACCAGCATGTCTTTGGATGTTGGAGGAAACCGGAGTACCCGGAGGAAACCCACACAGGCACAGGCACATGGAGAACATGCAAACTCCAGACAGTGTCGTGGTTGGGATTTAAACCAGCGACCCTTTTCCTGCTAGGTGAAAGTGCTAATCACTACACCAAGTCCTGCATTCCTTACCTCCCTGTGTTGTACCGCACAACGGCAGAATTTAAAGCTGAATGTCAATGATGGTCTGGGGGTCTAGTAAGCTTACTTGTGTTTTTGAGCCATTTTTGCACATACTGCACAAACACCTTTTTTAAATGTTTATTGCAAGTTATCTTGCTGCAATACAACAGGTGCTCGCAGGCAACACGAGTGCCTGCTATTCAGGGCTATTTTTACCATAGGCACTTGCAGTTACACTGTTTGTAGATTACTGACTGTTTTTACTTGCTGCCTGAAATCACTCTTTAACTACGGTAAGTATTGATTGCAAGGTGGTCTTTTTGTTCATTCTCATTGCAGTTTATAGTGTGCATTTTACTCTATGTATTTTTACATTGAAGCTTGGTTTTGTTTTTCAGGAAATGCCCAACTCTGTTTTCTTGGTCATGGAGGTAATGTTTATTTTTCATTTATTCAGACATATTGAGATTAAGGCTTTATTATGGTTTATAAAGGTTTCAGCTGTACTAGTAAAATATAATGCATTGAAGGAAATGCAATATAAAAGAACGAATTCGAAATTCACCTGTGAGTATCCTAAAGATACTGAGCAGGCACCAAAATTATTATAGAGATGCTTGCACAAATTTTTAAGCCCTGATCACACGGGTGCATTTTAGGTGCAGCGCATTTAAAAAAAATCCTGCTTGCTGCATCTGAGGCGCTTTTTTATGTGTTATGTAATTTAACCACTTCCTGCCCGCACTATACCCAAAAAACGGCTACAGTGTGGGCTTACTTTGCACCGGGAGAACGTCCATGGATGTCCTCCCATGACTGCACTGCCTGCACGCCCCGTGATCGCTGAGTCCTTTAGGCTCAGATGGTCACAGAGCTATGATTAAGCACTGCTTTGCAGTGTGAAACATGTCGGCGCCTCTTGCTGTTTTTTGCTGTCATATGTGTTGATGTGACCTTGTTTTTTTAAATAAAGAACCAACAAATTTTTTGGAGTGCGGCTGTCCAAGCTTTTCTTTAGTTTCTGCATTGTTATATGCAATCGCCTGCACCCACGGCTTCGGCTCCGGTGAGCAGATCAACAGCCACGTCTGAGCGGGAACTTCTTTCTTGGTCACAGATTGGGGTGAAAGGCCAATCACAGCGGCCCTTTACCCCATGATCAGCTCTTTCCAATGACAGCTGATCACGGAAGTAAACATAAGCCGCTTATCGGCTTTTTTTTTTTTCACGTTGACAAAGTGAGGAGAGAATAAGAGAGCCTATAACTGGCTTGTGTTAAAGGGACATCGGCACTAATCATCAGTGTCCTGATTATCAGTACAGTCCCACCAGTGCTGGCAATCAGTGCCCATCAGAGCTGCCTTATTAGTGCCACCGATCTGTGCCCATCATGCAGATTCATCAGTGCCATCTATGAGTGTCCATCAGTACAGCCTATCAGTGCAGCCTCATCAGCGCACATCAGTGAAGGAGGAAAATGATCTGTTTGCAAAATTTTATAACACACAATGAAAGATTTATTTTATTTTTTTCCGGAATTTTGTCTTTTTTTGTTTAGCAAAAAAATCAGTGGTGATTAAATACCACCAAAAGAAAGCTCTATTTGTGTGAAAACAAATGAAAAAAATCTCAATTGTCATTCAAAGTGCGACAGCGTTAAAAGCTAAAAATTGGCCTGGCCAGAAAGTGGGTAAAAGTGCCCAGTAGGCAAGTGGTTAAATGCCCCTAAAATACAATGCACATGTTTAAATCTGGCCTATATGCAATCATTAACGCCCCAAGTGCCTGCATCCCATGGCTCTATAACAAGTAAGTTCTAACGCTTTGTGTGAGTGTCAAGCACTGGCCCATACACTCCAGTGTTCTGCATGTTTCTGTTGGTCTTGCTAGCTAATGGTTGTGTGTTAAGGAGCAAACCAGAACTTAACATTACATTTATGTGTAAACATGCTCATTGCAGTGACTCGGTTTATGAGGAGCTCAGTTTGTATGTAAAGCCTTTTTACTGGGAGTGCTCAGTGCTGTCATTGTAGTTCAGGGGCCCTTTCATTATTTTATTTTATTTTTTTAGTACTTTCTACTGAGAGGTGTCCTTTAACAGAAATTTGGTATGCCAGGACATTCTGAAGCTCTGGGAAAATATGCAGAGAGAGAAACATACATACATGGCTATTTGTGCATGCTTAATGCCCAACTTGGGTCAAAAAATTTTTTTTCCAATGCAGTGGGGCTGTGCCGTGCTGCATGGGGTATCTGCTCGTTTTGTCTAGGGATGAACTCCGAGCCTATAGTTACCCAATGCTTTGATCCTGCAGGAATGTCCAGTGGTGGACTGTTCCTGATGTCTTCAGGTCCAAGGCCAGTCTATGGGCATGATGACGTCGGTAACATTTCCACCGCCCATGACCGCTAGACCTGGGGTGTAGTCAGGCGCCGCAGGGACCAGTCTTGCGCTGAGAGGATCAGAGGATTAGTAGAGTACATCTTGGCTCTCCAATTCCGTAGACAAAAACGTGCACTTAACCTGTGCAGTGCGGGCACAGTCCAACTGCATGGAAAGCAGAAATTGCCCGATGTTCAGCTTTAAGAATGTATGCATTAATATTTCCTTAATCTGTGGTCTAATTTTTACAATTGCATATTTCCACCACCAATTTCCACAACATGTGGGAAGAGCCAACCAAATTCACACCTGATCAGATAACTCCACCCTTGACAAAAAATGTACCCTAACATTCTGTCCCATCCATAATGGGACAGAAGTTGTCTAAATTATGGAACCATCACATAGGGAAAGGTGCTGTTGTTTTGTTTGCAGTATCTTGCTGTATTGACTGGCATGGGTGCCTGTGCCTGACAAATTTAGCTTTAAATAATTACCAATATTTTGAAAATAAAATGGGGATTTAAAAAAAAAAAAAAAATGTATTTATAACATTTATTAATAATATATTCCATTCAACGGTGCATCAAATGGTTTTCAAGGGCTCAGCTCTAAAGTGGTTGTAAATCCTTAGATATATCCAGTGAAGTTGCTTACCTCAGGTGATACACAGAGATTAAACAAATCCTTCTTCATAAGTTGTACCTATTTATCTGCAGTCTTCTCTTATCCACATCTGTTCAAAGTCCAGAATTTATCAAGCTTGCCTGAGCTGTCAGAAAAAAAGGGAGAGAGAGCTGAAGTTACACTCTGCAGAGCACAGTGAGGAGAGGTTCTGGGCACTGATTGGAAGGAAAGAACACACCCCCCTCCACACAGCACACAAGCACAGAGCTGAGGCTGTCAACCAGTAGGAGATCAATCCCTTGTCACCTTTTTTCTCTTGGTGTCAGGAACACTTGTCAGAAGTGATTCATGCTGATGGCAAAAGAACAAAGCAGACAGAAATGAAACTTGGTGGTCTTAATTAAGACAAATACACACTATAGAGAGATGTGCTTTGTTCATATTTTATGTCTTGAGGTTTACAACCACTTAAAAGCAACCCTGTCACATCTCTAAAAAAAAAAATCCAGCCAGGCGCCAGCCGCTAGTTATGTAGATCATCACATGACTGATGAAGGGGACCCTGAAACATTGCAATTTTTTATTTATTTTCTCTTGTGATATGACCACTTTAATAAAGGTTTGGGTTATAAATTGCAGATCCACAGTGTAGTGGCAATCAATACATGCTTTAACCTCTAGTTATGTAGGGAACAGAGGAGGGAACCATGCTGCACAGGAGACACTATTCAGCACATCCAGAAGCGTCCTGCAGTTTGGCTGCATTTTTGCTTTAAACTTTGTTTTTGATTGCACTAGCTTTCTTACTACCCATTTTATTTCTGTCTCTGTTTTTACTTCTCAGTATATCTCATGTCCTATGTTTACAAGGGCAGTAGGTTAGCTAACATCATGTACAAAGCAGCAAGAGAAGTTTAAAAACATATTTACCAAATCATGCCATATTCTTGGCCAGCAAATATGAATATTGTGCAAGCCATAAAAATCTGCTTAACATTTCTTTTTTCTCAACAGTACTGCAATGGAGGAGACTTAGCAGATTATTTACAAGGTAACTGGTTCCTCTTTTTCTAAATGTTTCATGATATGTCTAGGTCTGTGATTCTTGCTAAAGTTTAAATCTCTCCTTCTGTTGAAACTCGCTCTAGAAGGCTCTTAGCGCAGACTTGAAGTGGTAACAGGAGCCTGTTGTTTTCCCAGCTTCATTGTCTTGGCTGCCGTTTAGCTGTTGTCATTGTGCCATGCTCAAAAATCCAAGCTTTAATTGAATTTTAAGGCTACAGTATATAGCCTGCTTTTGCTTGCTGAAACATCATAAAAGCATAAAATGTACATTTCTAGTAATCAATAATATGTTGGTAGCGTAATCGTCATTTAAAGAGACTTCACCATCACGCCTTTTTCAATTGTATCTGAATGTAGTTTTTACCAAAACATTCATAAGTGGTAAAGGCCCCATGCACACGGCGTTTTTGCAGCTGCTGTTAACAGCGTCAGGCAGTTTTTTTTTTTTTTTTTTTTGCAGCTGCAAAACGCCCATCCATGTTATTCTATTGTCTCATGCACACACAGAGCTTTTAGGAGCTCCAAGTGGCATAGGCGTTTTACAGCTCCAAAAAAAAAACAGGACCAGTGCATTCTGGAACTCCAGCGTCAAGCTGCAAAAACGCCTGACGCTACTAAACGCGTCCATAACGTGCGTCAAGCAGTGTCGAGCGTTCAAAAAAATAAAATAAAAAATTTGATTGGTCCCTGTAATGACCTGAAAACCAGGAAATACAGAAAAAATGTGATTGGTGACTGTAATCGCATGGAAAACAGGAAATACATGCCCACATTACCCAAGAGACCTTTGCTCCTTTTGAGAAGTGTGGAAGAAGAGAAGAAGCATGTCTGCTGATGTTCCTCAGGTCGAGCTGATTTCAGCCAATGAAGCCAATCCCGAACTTTGGGATTTAGCGCATCCATTACATGACCACCTGCGTAAAACAAAGATATATATATATATAGAATGAAATTGCAATGGCGCTCACACCAGACTAGTCCCGGCTAAGAAATTCAGCCAAAAAGGACAGATGTAATTTTTTTATTTCAAGATATGTTTGCTATGTAGTGTTTTAAGAAAGCATGTGATATTTCACATATTTTATGGAATTCTGGGTAATATGGGAGTGAATTTATGTAAAAAGTTGTGTTTAGTTAAAAAATGCTGGTTAGCGCTGACATGCCTAAACGCGCTATGACACCAATGCAAAACGCTGCTTGAGGCGCGCGTTTTTGACGCCGCTTTTCCTGGCATCAAGAAACCGCTTTGGAGCTCTTTTTTATGACGCCCTGTGTGCATGGGGCAAAAAGGATGATTTCTATGGACTGATTGTTCATAATTACAGTTTTGCGGCCAGTATTTAACTCTGTTTCTCTTTTTCTTTTTTTTTTTTACTTTCTTGATATTAATGTAATGGGACCATGCAGTGTCAATATGTAGTTAGGCCTCTTTGACATGTGAGGTCCAATTGGGTCTATATGTTAGTTTTTCAGGCATACATAATTGGAAGCTCCATGTAAATCTAAGTCCATCCAGGTCCAGAGAAAATGGAAAGGGTCTGCATTCTTTTGGTGTTTTTTCCCGACATAAACGTGACAGATCAGAGGTAGTCTGCAGTAAATAGATGCTTGTTTATTTACATCTTTCCACCCATTGAACTTTTTTGGTTCCGGAATACTACTGCAGCAAAAAAATGAACAGGCATGGATGCCACAAAGGCGGCATTCTGTTCTGTTCTGATTCAGCAGGTAATCTGTTCACAGATCTCCTGCTGATCTGACCAGATACATGTGTAAAAGAGCTTCATACAGGCCATGGATAATACTATTTTCTTTCCTGCAACCCGCTCAATTCCTCCACCAACACATTTAGTCTTGATGGGCCCATCAAGACTAAATGTGTTGGTGGAGGAATTGAGCGGGTTGCAGGAAAGAAAATAGTATTATCCATGGCCTGTATGAAGCTCTTTTACACATGTATCTGGTCAGATCAGCAGGAGATCTGTGAACAGATTACCTTCTGAATCAGAACAGAACAGAATGCCGCCTTTGTGGCATCCATGCCTGTTCATTTTTTTGCTGCAGTAGTATTCCGGAACCAAAAAAGTTTGAGCTATTGTTATCTACTGTGAGCCATCCCTTCCCGGAGAATACAGTGATTACTGCTAACGGCTATGGCCGCTGGCAATTATCGCATGTAAAAATCCGACAAGCTGGTTGTACCCAAGTCAATCAATGGATTGACTTGGGTACGTTCAGCCTGCCCATAGATGGTTCGAATCTTGGCCATCTATGGCTGGCTTTAAACTTTTGCATAGTAGCCTTTTAATTTCTCTTGCTGCAGGAAGTTAGCTTCCCTCTTTGTGCCCTTCATATGTCACTACTGTGTTCTGTAGTAATGTGGGGGTCAACAGAAGGAGCCACTGAGTGCAGCGGGGGATAAAGTGATCTACAATCCCAGAAGTGTTGTTTCCTACAGAAGACAATTTCTCAGCATAGGAGCAGGACTATGCTTTTTCTTTACAGCTACAGCATATATAGTTTTTTTTTTTATGTCAAGACAGGGTCATTTTATGAAAGTTAGGAAAAAGACAAAAGTCCATAACATTTTATATTCCTGATGCAAATATATGGTACAGCAGGCACGTACTGTATTACAAAGTATCTCCTGTTCTCTTTGTATTGCTTTCTTTGTGTGAAATACCTGGTTACACCTGCCACTCCTCCCTGCTTTCTTATTTCAAACTGACCATGCTAGGCATGAGAGCACATCCATTCCCCCGTTGTCAGTTTTGTGGCGGTGCTGGGAGAATTGCGCTAACATGCCCCCCCCCCCCTACAGCCATTCACTAAGAAGATCAGCATACTGCTGTTTCTCTGCCTTCACCCTCCTAAGCCCCATATGCAGCTGAGAACAGAGGTTATGTGGTCACTTATAGAATTAAATAAAACATTTTCTTTATTTATATCAATCATCTTTTTGGGTTAGTGACTTAGTGTTACTAAACCCAGTAATATGAAAATAGTTCACTCCCCACACACACAGTGCCCACAGCTTATAAGTCTTCTTTTTACATTCAAATATTGTCACTCTATACCTTTTTGGCTGATCTGTATACCACGGTCAGTGATAAACGGCACAGTTTCTCCAGTGCTGAGAGTTCAGGAAGGAGGAGATTTCCACTGCAGCCTGTATACACTCCCACATGTGTGATGTCAATATGTGACCTTGCTTAGTTCAGCTCAACAAGGAAATATTCTCCACAGCATAAAAGACACAACTGAGCATGTGCTGGTCGGCTACTCTGTGTTAGCTGGCCTTCCTCAGATAGACAGTGCAAGAGGGAAGTATCTGTGCATACAGGATAAAACAGCCTTTTTACACAATGCAGAGGATTAACCCCTTACTTTACACAGTGAGTATAACAAGCATGCTATACTGCATATACAGACTGATTTTACTGTTGTGGGTTTAGTAACACTTTCAAGTATTGAATCAAGAGGGTCAGCTCTAAGCCAACAAAATGGGTTTCAGCAACAGTAGCCTTTATGTTCCTAAAATGAAAGGTTTTCCTAAAGTTCATTTGTTTTACTGCTGTGATAAAGAGGGACTATAATGCACAGAATAGCAGAGATATCCCAGTAGCCTTAGAATACATAACCTAGTGTTCTTGTGCACTTATTTCTGACCTACACTACTTGCCATTACTCACACCTACCATGGAGGAAGAAGGTGGTCATAGACGCACAAGCTCAACCGCTGTTTCAGTAACAGTACCAGGTGAGAATAAATGTAATGTCACAAGCTGTCTTTGTGTTGGGGTCAAACATTCCATCCTAACTGGAGCAGTACTCTGCCTGATTTGCAATGACCAAACACTTGCATGCAGCAACTGCCATGCAGGGAGATCACACTGCCAACTACACTCAGGATAGACATCAGGGACACCTTGTACACTCATTATCATAACACTTTTAGTGTGCATACTGCTGGCGTAAATGTGGCCCTCTTGCAGTCTGTACACCTTGTGTAGAAGCAATAATGTAATTTGTTAATGTCTGAATCAGATGCAGAGTCAGATCCGATTATTCTGGCACCTGGAGACAACACATAGAGATACATACCAAACAGCTGTATATCATCTTTGTAATAACATTACAGGCTAATTCCAGGCTTCAGAATTTTATTGTATAACCGCGATCACATAATATTACCTGGATGCAAAGTTCCACTTAATCCTGCTGGTCAGCCAATGTGGCCTGGCTGTATTTCTGTTGATTTCTGCCAGCAGCAGAATGTAAATCTGCACCATGCCGTCTGTATTAAAAGCTGGCTCTGCAGAGGCCAAGAGAAAATCTCCATCATTTAAAATTGTACTTCACCGCAAGAGTCTTGGAAAGAGTGCAGTTTTTGCTGTATCTTGGATTCCAGAGTTGTCAAGCTGGGTTCTTGCACACCTTGGAATTTTTTAGCATGAATCTTTTAAAACGGCAATAGTGTACCGTATATTTATTGTGAGCAGTACAAATAGACCTACCGTAAATTGTTCAGCAGTTAAAAGAGAATTACACTGTTACAATGAGAAATACAGTCAATTCTTCTTCTTTATTTTTTTTGGGGTTTGGTGTAAAATGTATGTCTTTGTACATGTCTATATTACACACCAACGGGAAAGGATTGGCTAAATAATGGACATGCCACTATAATATATATATATATATACACACACACACACACACACACACACACACACACACACACACACACACACACACTGTGTGTGTGTGTAAATATATTATATATATATATATAATATATTTACACATACACACACACACACACACACACACACTGTGTGTGTGTATATATATATATATATATATATATATATATATATATATATATATATATAGTAATGCTGATGTATGTATTTATTTATTTATTTATTTATTATCAAGAACTGATTAAGGAGTAGGACTAGTTTTCAGAACCACTCCAGACCTTCATAGAATGCTGTCATGAAAGTCCCAATTGGGATGTTTTACAACATCCTGTTGAAGGACCTCCCAGGTCTTTGAATTATCATGAATGTAAACATTGATTTCTTGCTCTGAGCTGTGGAATATACAGTTGTATGCAAAAGTTTAGGAACCCCTGACAATTTCCATGATTGTCATTTATAAATATTTGGGTGTTTGGATCAGCAATTTCATTTTGATCTTACAAATAACTGAAGGACACAGTAATATTTCACTAGTGAAATGAGGCTTATTGGATTAACAGGAAATGCGCAATATGCATCAAAACGAAATTAGACAGTTGCGTAAATTTGGGCACCTTTGTCATTTTGTTAATTTGAATACCTGTAACTACTTAGCACTGATTAATTGGAACACACAATTGGTTTGGTGAGCTCATTAAGCCTTGAACCTCATAGACAGGTGCATCCAATCATGAGAAAGGGTATTTAACTTGGCCAATTGCAAGTTGTTCTCTTTGACTTTCCTGTGAAGAGTGGCAACATGGGGGCTTCCAAAACAACTCTCAAATGACCTGAAAACAAAGATTGTTCTACATTATGGTTTAGGGGAAGGCTACAAAAAGTTATCGCAGAGATATAAGTTGTGAGGAACATAGTGAGGAAATGCAAGACCACAGGCACAGTTCTTGTTAAGGCCAGAAGTGGCAGGCCACATAAAATATTGGAGAGGCGAAGGATGGTGAGAACGGTCAAAAACAGCCCACGGACCACCTCCAAAGACCTACAACATCAACTTGCTGCAGATGGTGTCACTGTGCATCCTTCAACAATTCAGCGCACTTTGCACAGGGAGAAGCTGTATGGGAGATATGCGAAAGAAGCCTTTTCTGCACACACGCCACAAACGGAGTCGCTTGAGGTATGCAAACGCACATTTGGACAAGCCAGCTTCATTTTGGATTAAGGTGCTGTGGACTGATGAAACAAAGATTGAGTTATTTGGTCATAACAAGGGGCGTTATCCATGGCGGCAAAAGAACACAGCATTCCAAGAAAAACACTTGCTACCCACAGTAAAATTTGGTGGAGGTTCCATCATGCTGTGGGGCTGTGTGGTCAGTGCCAGTACTGGGAATCTGGTTAAAGTTGAGGGTCGCATGGATTCCACTCAATATCAGCAGATTCTTGAGAATAATGTTGAGGAATCAATCACAAAGTTGAAGTTACGCCGGGGCTGGATATTTCAACAAGACAACGACCCAAAACACTGCTCAAAATCTACTCGGCATTTATGCAGAGGAACAAGTACAATGTTCTGGAATGGCCATCCCAGTCCCCAGACCTGAATATCATTGAACATCTGTGGGGTGATTTGAAGCGGGCTGCCCATGCTCGGCAACCATCAAACCTAACTAAACTGGAGATGTTTTGTGAGGAGGAATGGTCCAAAATACATTCATCCAGAATCCAGACACTCATTACAGGCTATAGGAAGCGCTAGAGGCTGTTATTTCTGCTAAAGGAGGCTCTGATAAATATTTGTGATTTTTCTGTTGGGGTGACCAAATTTATGCACCTGTCTAATTTAGTTTTGATGCATATTGCACATTTTCTGTTAATCCAATAAACCTCATTTCACTACTGAAATATTACGGTGTCCTTCAGTTATTTTGATAGATCAAAATGAAATTGCTGATCCAAACACCCAAATATTTATAAATGACAATCGTGGAAATTGTCTGGTTCCTAAACTTTTGCATACAACTGTATATGTGTATGTACAGTGATATTTAGCTCTGGTGTTTGGGGAAGCCATGAAAGGTGGCTGATGTCTTTCTGATGTTTGACACCACTCTTCAACTAATTTAGTAGCGTGCATGCGTCTATTATCGTGATGCAGTATGGAAACAACATGAGGGAGCATGGGTTGTGTGAAGACAGCCCATTTATTTGAACAGACTGTCTAATGCACCCAAAAAAAGGTAACATTTTCTGTAACACAGCACATTCGTGCAAAATTAGCTACCTTGCGCTGTGGTACAGTTCAACACAGCTAGGCAGGGTGCTTGGGGTACCATTCAGAATAAATGGCAATGCATTGCATCAAGTAAAGTGCGTTACCACAGATTGATGGCGATGGTGCTTCAGTGGAACCTGTTTTTCCAAGCAGGTAAACCTGATCCTTTAAATGTGCTTATATTCTTTCCTTAAGCCAAAATGCAATTGTGTAAAACAGTCCTTATACATAATGACGCCAGTCCAAATCAGTAGGAATTGGGTGCATCGTGTAAGAGTTGGCACCCAGCATTGTTGATGGCTTTCTCCAATCCTGAATCTGCCTAGTTGTATGAAGTAGGGTGAGAGATTACTCATCAGGTCATATTGGCTTTCCCCAGCCCCATTATTTGACAGTATGAGAACTTCGTAAGATTGAACTAAATCTGATTAACTAAAAATTGGCAACAATTTTTTGCTTGTTATTTTTCTTGTCTGCTAAGAAATTTGTATTATCTGTGCTATGCTTCGGCTCATCCGCAGTATAGTGTGCAGTCTCGGCCCTTTGCCGGCATCGGTAAAATACTGGGAATGTAGCTGGGTGCTGAGATAACGTAACCAAAATGTATATGCACAGGAGTGACATACTTCATGACCACCTGGTTGGGCAACGCAAGGAGACACAGTACTTGGAAGAAGGCGGCAGCAGCGAGAAAATGGAATCATGGGGCTTCGAACCTTTCTGCCTGGAGGGAGGGCATGCAAGTTGGAAGTTGGCTTTTATTTTCATAGCCGTATTGAGAAATTGTATGGGATTTTAGGCAGGATGCCTGGACATACCAAAAATACACACACCAAAGATTTTTATAACATTTTGTTTATTTAAATGAATAACAACCTATATATATAATTATTATATATTATATATATTTTTTTTTTTTTTTGGATAAAATTTGGCCGCGGCTTATTACTATTGGTTTAATTTTAAATATCATCAAAAACTGTATCAATAAATAAATCAAATTACATATAAGAAATAAAACCCAGCTCAGCCACTACGACTCGAGCTGAAAAGAATCAGCCTTTTAAAACTTTCCCAAACAACAACATGTCCCTTTTTGCAATAATAAACAAAAAGGACCATACCACATAGTATAGCCGCGACAAGGGAAGGGGGGGTGGGAAGTTCCGCTGTAGATCCTCTTCAGAACGACTGGCCCCGGACCTCCTAGCCCAGCTCTTTAAATAGGGACCCCAAAGGCTTCCAGAATGTTCTATGGGGTCAGCTGACCCCAATTGACCAATCCTGCTCCCAGGGGGTCCTGAATTCTTTCCCCAGTAACTGGCCAGCTGACCCAATCCCTGTCTTTCCCGCCTGAATACCCTAACTAACCTATCCTAGGCTCAGGAATCTTTCCCCAGCAACAGTTTACCTGACCTATCCTAAGGCTTCCCGCTTAATTTCAAGTGAGGGAAACCTTGAAACTGCTCCTGCCAAGAATCCCATAAGGAAAAGGGGAGCCTTGAAACAGTCTTATCCCCTTTTCCTCACATGGGATTTTAGGCAGGATGCCTGGACATACCAAAAATACACACACCAAAGATTTTTATAACATTTTGTTTATTTAAATGAATAACAACCTATATATATATAATTATTATATATTATATATTTTTTTTTTTTTTTGGATAAAATTTGGCCGCGGCTTATTACTATTGGTTTAATTTTAAATATCATCAAAAACTGTATCAATAAATAAATCAAATTACATATAAGAAATAAAACCCAGCTCAGCCACTACGACTCGAGCTGAAAAGAATCAGCCTTTTAAAACTTTCCCAAAAGACAGGACGGGTTGTTACAACCCCGACTGTCACCAAAACCCCAGCACGCGGCCCTCTCTATGCAGGATTGGAAAGAAACATTCAGTATGTCCAGGCCAATGTCAGAAAGATGAACCCCATCAGCCCTATATAGGCCCGAAATACCGCCCTCCAGGTCTACATGGCGGAAAGAGAAACCCAAGTCCGGGGCCATGAATTTCTCAACCGCCTTATTAATTATTTTCCTAACCTTTTCAAAAGGTTTAAAAACCCCAGACTCTAACCATCTTAATCTAGGGATGATTTCAGAAAAAACAATCACCATGTTCGGATAGGATTGTTTTAAAATTTGGATCGTATCTTTTATACTAAAAATAAGATCCAATGTTCTCATCTGACCCACATCATTCCCTCCCAAATGTAAAATCAAAATATCAGGTTCTGGCCAGTAAGATAATAAAGAACTGAACTCGAATAACAACTCCTCCCAAAGCATGCCCCTCCTACCGAACCATAAGACTTGAAACTTGGACGGATCCATGTCTAAATTCGCAGTATACTGACGAGCATTAGCCCGCTGATGCGCCCAATACACGAAAGAGTGTCCAATAATCCAGACCACTCCAGGCACACCTAAAATAATCAAACAACAAGATTAGGACGTACATATAATTGAAAAGACTTAGATTTCCATCTACCCAAATTCTTAATACGACTATCAACAAAACCCAACCTAGCAGCTTCTGTGGCAGCTCCAATTCTAAAAGAGTGCGAAGAAATCTTAACGTTTGCCATATTCAAAAGTTTACAACATCTAGATAATATTGCATTAAATTGAAATTTAGTAAGAGGGGAAAAATCCCTATGAATAAAAAGCACTCCATCCGTAGGAGGACGAAGTCTCAAATAAGCTGACAATCTGGCTACCGGGCAAATTAAAGACCCCGGGGAAGACAATAAATGTAACCAATTGCCTTTACCTAACCTGTCAGTTTTGCTAGTGCGAATAAATATTTTTAAACTAGAAACATTTAAGATAACGTGTTTGAATAACAAACCAGACGGATTTCCTTTGCTAGCTGACACTATTTCAGAAACTCGGAGTGCTGCAAAAAAGGCCATAGTAAAAACTGCATTAAAAAGAGTAGCCTCAAAAGGAGAAGAACATACAGAAGCAGTAATCGAGCAGAGAGATTCCAATAACCCAGGGGTAATAGGACATCTATTGTCAGTGACGCAATGAGACTTCTTATAACCTTTAAGTGCTTGTTGTACTGAAAAATATGATAAACAGGAGGTTAAGTGATTTAATTTTTGAAAAAAGGATATTCCGGACAAAGTCTTATAAACATAAGACCAAGAGTAGTCTTTAGTCAACAGAGATTCCAAAAAAGACAAAACCGTCGTTTCGGAGATGTCCGAAAATTTCGCCCCTTTGGAATCCAAAAATTGCAACCATAGCAACCACGAGGACCTGTAACTAGACCAAGAAGTGGTAGCCAACGAATTTTTAATATTTTGTGAAATTAAACGATATCCCATAATCGAGCTGGGCAAGGGATCCCGACACGGTCCGCTGTGGGTAACAGGGAGAAAAATCGCTCCATCTGTAAACGAGAGAGGGCGTCAGCTGTCTCATTTACCTTACCTGGAATGTATTTAGCTTTAATCCAGATGTTGTGACACAGGCATTTAAAAACTAAATAACGTAGTAGAGCTATTACAGGAGGGGATTTGGAAGTCAGGCAATTGATTGCAAACAAAACACCCCTATTATCAGTACTAAAAAGGATTTGTTTGTTTGCAAACATATCACCCCATATCTCCAGGGAAACTGCTATTGGGAAAAGTTCTAGAAGCACAATATTTTTGCACAAACCTCTACTTACCCAACTTCGAGGCCAAATATCCGCACACCACTGATTTCCCCAGATAGCTGCAAAACCCACTGATCCAGCCGAATCCGTGGACAAGCAGAAATCACTGTCTATGACGAAATCCTCCTGCCAGAAAGCCTTTCCATTAAAATGTATTAAAAAATTATACCAAACCAATAAATCTTCCTTTAATTCCACCGTCAACCTAATATGAGCGTGCGGGTTCTTGATTCCTGACATTGCTAAATATAAACGGCGAGAAAAAATCCTACCTATAGGTAATATGCGTGTAGCAAAAGCTAAGAGTCCCATCAAGGACTGTAATTCTTTTAAGAGTATCTTCTTCTTCTTAATAAAAGACAGAAGTAGATTCTTCAACTTCTCAATCTTCTCCACTGGCAACCGAAATTCTCTTTCAACGGTATCAATAGTGATACCCAAAAATTCAATGCATGTAGTAGGTAAAACCGTTTTCTCATGCGCCAATGGAACGCCAAAATCTTTGCATGTTACCATGAAATTGTGCAATAATGACATGCAATGACAAGAATCCGCAGGACCCATGAACAAAAAATCATCCAGATAGTGTATCATGAAAGGGGATCCGGACTTATATGATACCACCCATTCCAAAAATGAAGAAAACTCCTCAAAATAAGAGCAGGACAGGGAACATCCCATCGGAAGACACCGATCGAAATAAAATTTCCCTTGAAATTGAAAACCTAAAGAATTAAAACAGCTAGGGTGAATTGGAAGTAAACGAAAAGCGGCTTTAATATCAGCCTTTGCTAACAAAGCTGATCCCCCCAGCTCCCTAATTTTCTGAATGGCCTGCTCAAAAGATGCATAGGAAACAGAAGACATCTCATCATCTATCTGATCGTTTAAGGAAGACCCAGCTGGAAAAGACAGATGATGGATTAAACGATAAGAATTTGGTTCTTTCTTAGGTACTATACCTAATGGGGACACACGAAAATTAGTAAAAGGAGGCGTATTAAAAGGGCCAGATATTCTGCCCAAAACAAGTTCTGCAGTTAATTTTTGTTCCACTATAACTGGAAAATCAGAAACAGATTTCAGATTATCCACCATAGCACAACCCGTTCGAAATTGAGGAATTAAAAAACCTTCTCTAAAACCTCTAATGAGCAGCTCCGCCTTCTGACGATTTGGGTACCGCTTGAGCCATGGCAGGATGTTTTCCACTATCACCGGAGTTGTTGCTTTTAAGAAAAAATTCCCTCTGTGGCTGCTGCTGATTGGCAGCTGACATTTTACGAAAACATTTAGCCACAGGATGCGAACCTCCACAGAAAGCACACTCATGCTTATATCTGCATGTAGCAGGCCATCTACATTGGCTGTCATTAAAAGAAAAACATATGCCTTTCTTGTAAGAAACTGTGGACGAGGGAGTAGTATTACTAGTGGTTAGCCTAGGTAAAGATGACTTCTGAGGAAGAAAAAGGTTCAGCCACAAACCCACATCCTTTGAACCCCACTGTAAACCAGTGTAAATAGACATCTTGTGGCGGAAAGCCTCATCATATGTATACCAGGAAAAGCCTGAAAAACATCTATAGGCTTCCTGTATGATGTCAATGTGTTGAAACAGACCCGGACTTTTATCCGGAAACCGTTCACACAAAACACTAGCATAAATGCAAAAACCTTGTAACCAGTTATTAAAAGATTTATAGGGGGTACTTTTCCGTCTATCGTCATCTACTTTGTCACCCTTTTCTGATTTTAAAAAGGGGTCTTTTAGAGATGGTAACAGTGATAAAATATCTATAAAATCCCCATTCCAGATTTTATCTTTTACGGATGATGATAAATGAAAACCAAGAGGTGACAGGAAACAAGGCATTGATTCTTTAACCAGGCTATCAGTTGCAGCCATAGGAATGCTAGGTGAGGAAGCTGGCGTAACCATAGAGACCGGATCTGCAGTATGCATACCCTCTGGAGCAGACCCTGAAATCTTATCAGCAGACCAGACCAAGGCCGCAGGTTCCTGTGACAACAAACCAGTAGGATTGGAAAGAGCCTGAACATGAATGTGAGATTGAGGCAATAAAATGTTCTTTTTAAAATCATCCATGAATGCAGCTAAAACATTTGAAAAACGATCAATAATATTCACATTGTTAATCTCACCTGAGGACTCACCCATACCCGCTGACATTGGCACCTGAGCTGCACAAAGCACTGGAATAGAACCAGCTGCTCCTGCATTGCGATGATCCGTTACTGCTGTGGTGTTCCCTTCCGCAGTAAAACCGCCTCTATGGCCGGCTGCTTCAAATCGAGAGGACGCCGCTCGTTGCCGTGGAGACGATGAACGCTCTAGGGGGCGTATCGCAGCGTTCGCTCCTGCCGACGCTCCACCCCTTTCTTCAGAATGGGCGAGACGTTTCTTCTGACGTTGCGCTGGCTCCGCCTTTCGTTGTACGTCTCTCCGATTAGGGGGCGGGCTGAATCTCCTCTTCGCAGTGCGCTTCCTCTTGCTTGGCAGTTCCTCCTCCCCGTCCAACGACGCTGACGCCTCTGGGACCCGACCTGGAAACGGAAGCTCCGCTCCAGTCTCCGCCTCTTCTTCTTCCGCTCTGATGGCGTCCGGATCCACCTCAGGATGCTCCACGATCTCCTCCGCAAATTCTTCGGCTTCTTGACCCGAAGGTAAGACCAAACACCGCCGGATCCAGTCTTCTCCCTCCGCTTCGACCCGCTCCAGAAGCTGTCGAATGAGGGTCTTCATGCCGCCGAAGAGGATCTAACAGCGGATGTATTAAATAGCTCCCTGCCCAGTATTATAGCTCAAGTTCCGCTGTAGATCCTCTTCAGAACGACTGGCCCCGGACCTCCTAGCCCAGCTCTTTAAATAGGGACCCCAAAGGCTTCCAGAATGTTCTATGGGGTCAGCTGACCCCAATTGACCAATCCTGCTCCCAGGGGGTCCTGAATTCTTTCCCCAGTAACTGGCCAGCTGACCCAATCCCTGTCTTTCCCGCCTGAATACCCTAACTAACCTATCCTAGGCTCAGGAATCTTTCCCCAGCAACAGTTTACCTGACCTATCCTAAGGCTTCCCGCTTAATTTCAAGTGAGGGAAACCTTGAAACTGCTCCTGCCAAGAATCCCATAAGGAAAAGGGGAGCCTTGAAACAGTCTTATCCCCTTTTCCTCACACTCTTCTTGTTGAAGTTATGTGCTGTGTAGTGTATAGGTTGCCAGAATCTCATAAATATCTCTGTTGCCTTTACCTTAACTTTATTTACTTGTGATTCATGAAGTTTATTTCCATCTGGGGTGTTTTAAATCAAGGTGTTAATTACGTTTTTAAAATGTTGAAGAGAATTTGCATTGTAGTCAAGTTTTTTTTGTGTAATGGAATAAACGCTTGGAGTCCTGGATATGAGATGTTGATGTAATAATAAGCTTTTGGAGCCAAGAGGTTGTCCTTGTATGACTCGGCTGCACAAGGCTTGGAGCTAGCGGCAGCAGTGTCAAGCTAATGCTGCATGAAAGAAG
This sequence comes from Rana muscosa, assembly GCA_029206835.1. Taxonomy (NCBI): domain Eukaryota; kingdom Metazoa; phylum Chordata; class Amphibia; order Anura; family Ranidae; genus Rana; species Rana muscosa. The sequence goes on along the minus strand of CM055117.1, from coordinate 569,277,278 downwards.
TCAACTATTGTAGAAGCAGATTCATAATCCTCTCCTAAGGGAAAACCAAATTAGTGTAATGCCAGTGCACAGGAGGAAAGGAGAAATGCATGCACTGCTTGAAGATAGATACCGTACCTTCCTTCTTGCATCTGACGAGATTCTGATAACATTGTTCCTGTATTGTAGGTACCTTTTTGAACCCAAGCAAAACCACAGAGAGGTCTCCGTCTTTCTTTCTGTAAAAAATGTGATATAGAAAATGAATTGCCACTAGCGATTTTATGAAGAATTGTGGAAAATGGATTCTTAAAAGCCCTCTATAGACTTTTTAGATGGCAGTGAGGTAGTGGCTGACATTTAAAAGTGCTCAACATAAACATGCACATTTGAATGAATGGATCGGAATGTGGTGGAAGAAGTAATACGCTGTAAGAGACCTTTTGGTGGTGGATTATTTTAGCAGAACACAATAGTGATTGCACTATTTTTTTCCTTTTTTTTTTTTTGTCTATAAAATCCAATCCAACATATTAATTCTTCTCCCTAAAACGTTTGTCTAGCAAAGTTGAAGCACTGTAGTAGACATACTGTATATGATGCTAGATCCAGTGAACTTGATTTTCTGTTGCTACCTAATACACCTCATAGAACTTTGAAGTGACTCCTTCTATTCCTATATGTCTCATTTTAGTGGATTTTTCTATACAGGGCCATAGTTTTACGCAACTGGGCTCAGGTGTAAGATATGAGCTCCTGAGCTTCAATCCTGTACTCCATACTGCAGACTTAATATCACCAATAACTCTTTAAAGCAAAGGTGCAAACTTGTTATCTGCTGTATCTAAAACCCCAACCCCCATAAACGCCTCCTGTTTATACTCCGACACAAACTTCTATATTTCCTCCACTTTGCAGAGTATGTCCCCTATCCAGAGACATGATTTATCCACAAAGTTGATCAACCTGATAGGAATGTAGAAACCATTTGGATATGAGTTGGGCTCCATTCACACCTGAGTGTAGAAATTTACTGGCTTTTTTAGGGTGTTCTTTTTACAAGTTTTTGCAGCTTTTTACAAGTGGTTTTAGCAGCGTATTACAAGCGTTTTACAGCTTCAGGTGTTTATTTTGTTTAGCCAATAGAGAGCACTAGGGAGAGGAAATTAGTGGTGAAGAGCTGCTGTTTGAGCAGAAAATGAGCGACAAAACACTTGTAAAACACTCAAGTCAGGCTTTTCTATTGAAGTCTTTGGGGCCAAAAATGCTTGTAATCTGCCTTAAAAGAAGCTCATGTACTTTTTTTGAGCGTCAGGCATTTTGCTTCAGGTGACAGAATGCTCAGATGTGAACAGGGGCCATTTTTCTGTACCCTTCCCCAGATCTGTGCCTCCATACAATCCTGTCTCGGAGCCTGAGGTCTACAGACAATTCCTTGGACTTCATGGCTTGGTTTGTGCCCTGACATGCACTGTTAACTGTGGGTCCTTATACAGACAGGTGTGTGCCTTTCCAAATGTCCAATTATCTGAATTTACCACAGGTAGACTCCAGTCAAGTTGTAGAAACATCTTAAGGATGATTAATGGAAACAGGATGCACCTGAGCTAAATTTTTGAGTGTCATGGCTAGAGGTCGATTGATATTTTCGCCCAATATTTGGCCTTTTTTGAAGAAATCGGCATCGGCCGATTTATTATTATGCAAATTTGGCAGATTTAATCGCACAAGCCAATGGGATCGGAATGGGCGGGCCGCTACGTGTATGTGGGCCCCACCCCCTTAAGCAGCCCAATCATTGGCTTGTGTTGTGTGTTTGATAGCTGCTGGGACCCGCCCACCCCCAACATCACCGCTGAATTTTGACAGCTGGTCTCTCACTGCATTCAGTTACATAGGTCAGTTTCACACAGTTACTATGGGGGTTATTTACGAAAGGCAAATCCACTTTTCACTACAAGTGTAAAGTGCACTTGAAATTGCACTTGGAAGTGCAGTCGCTGTAAATCTGAGGGGTAGATCTGAAATGAGGGGAAGCTCTGCTGATTTTATTATCCAATCATGTGCAAGCTAAAATGCTTTTTTAAATTTTCCTTGCATGTCCCCCTCGGATCTACAGCGACTGCACTTCCAAGTGCACTTTGCACTTGTAGTTTGCACTTGTAGTGCAAAGTGGATTTGCCTTTCATAAATAACCCCCTATATCCGCTCAGTGTGAAACCTGCCAGTGCCAATTAGTGCCATCTGCCAATCCATGTCAACCAGTGGCACCTGCCAGTGCCAACCAGGGATTCTGCAAAAAATGCTATCCTAAGAAAATGATTGGAACAGTATAGAAACACCTGGAATACAACACAGTATTTACATCTATAATCCCAATTCAACTGTAAAATAGAACCAGGCATTCGGGGGGTGGCAGTACCTAAAAGGATGTATAAAGATATATTTACCATTTACAGTCAGCCCCTCTAAACAATGAATGTGGTTTTACATAAGTAAATGGCTTTGTTGTAGCAAAGCATAGATGAAGTAAAATCTGGTGCAGCGGCGGCTGGTGGAATTTTTTTTGGGGGGGCGGCAAACTATTTGAATCTATCCATTGCATATAGTGGAGTGAGGGGGCAGCGCCCAGGCACCCCTAATAGACGGGTGTTAAAATGTGTCTTTAAATAATGATCCTGATAATGCATGATATAGTTATTTTGCATTCATTATTGCTGTTTGGTTATAGGATGTATTTATTTTTTTATTACATCCACTTACCTCGTATGCATGCTTAGTTATTGAGTACCTTTTTAGTAACTTCCAAAGCATGGATTGTTTTTTATTAGTTGAAAAGCTGTGGCCCATCCCTGTATTTCTTCATTAGTTGGTGTTTACAATATCAGCTGAAAATGGACAGTGTTTTTGCAGTTTTTATGTTTGCCTTTAGGCCCCATTCACACCTGTGTATATTTCTGAACCCCATTTCATATAATTGTATGCATAGTTGAGTCGCCCAGCCTTGTTTCCATGTCCTATGCATGAAAACCTAGACACTGGGGTGCAGAAAAATGGCAGCAGGTTGTCTGGACTAATGAGTAAAAATGTGAAATATTTGGCTGTAGCGAAAGGCAGTTTGTTCACTGAAGGTCTGGAGAGTGGTAAAATAATGAGTGTCTGTTGGATATCGTTGAAGCATAGTGGAGGTTTCTTGCAAGTTTGGGACTGCATTTCTGCAAATCGAGGTGGAGATTTGGTCAGGATGAATGGTGTCCTCAGTGCTGAGAAATACAGGCAAGATTTCTATCGTATATCTATTTAGCGCAGCTTTATTATTTTCTGAATTTGTATTTTGGTGTATATCTCACTGTTTAGTTGCAGCTTGTTTTCTCCTATTATAGCGCAGTGTCCTTTTTTTGGCCAGATATCTATCGTGCCATACCATCAGGGGGACATGTGATTGGCCCCAAATTTATTCTGTAGCGGGACAACAACCCCAAACATCCAGCCAATGTCAATAGGAACTATATTCAGCATAAACAATAACAAGGAGTCCTGAAAGTGAAGGTTTGGCTCCCACAGAGCCCTGATCTCAACATAATTGAGTCTGTCTAGGATTACATGAGGAGACAGAATAATTTGAGGCAGCTTACATCCATAGAAGATCTATGATTAGTTCTCCAAGATGTTTGGAACAACCTACCCGCCGAGTCCTTTCAAAAACTGTGTGCAAGTGTACCTAGAAGAGCTGATGTGTGGTCACAGAAAATATTGATGTGGATTTCTCTTCTGTGCATTTATTTTCCATTTTGTTAATAGATAAAAATAAACTATTAACATTTCTATTTCTGAAAGCATTCTTAATTTACAGCATTTTTTTACACCTGCCTAAAACTTTTGCACAGTACTGTACCTGGATCTTCCTGTGTTTAAGGCCTGGTTCACACCTATACAGGCTGCAGTTTGCATATTCCTGGTGCATTTTTCATTTTTCAATACACATTTTTTTTTATCCATTTTGAAGTCTATGGAACTAAAAACCCCTGGCCCTTTCCATAAAATGCAGAGATGTGAACGTGACCCAAAGGAAACCATGTTAAATGGAGTTAGTTTCTGCAAAACTGAAAATGCACTAAGAAAATACATAGGTGTGTGAACCAGGTCCTTAACGTGATAGTCTGTTTTATATCTGGTAGCTCATAGATCCAACACAGGACCACAAACATCTGCTGTCAAGTTTTTTTTTTTGTCCTAATTTTAACAGGCATGGATGTCACAAAGGGGGAGATTTACTAAAACTGATGCACACAGAATCTGGTGCAGCTGTACATAGTAACCAATCGGCTTTTAACTAAAGCTTTTTTTAATTAAGCTTTGATAACCTACAAGTTGATTAGTTACTATGCACAATTGCACCATATTCTGTGTGTTCTGGTTTTAGGAAATTTTCCCCATGGTAACATCTGGACTGTTCTGATCCAATTCAGCAGGTGATCGGTTCACAGGACAGAGCATGCTCATGTAAAAGAACCCTTAGGCCCCATACACACTATTCGATTTTTCTGCAGATTTTTGTCTTCAGATTTTCCAAAACCATGTAGTGCAATGGCCTGCCTGATTGCATGAAAACAAACTCTTAAAGTGGTTGTAAACCCATAATGACAAAAAAACAAACACCTGCAAGACAAAGGCATAATGAGCTAGTATGCATAGCATACTAGCTCATTATGTAATACTCACCTGAGATTGAAGCCCTCGCTGCGGTGCCCGTACACAGCACCGGCCGGCGACATCACTCCCAAGTTACTTCCGGGTATCGCGGGTTCCGGCGCTGTGATTTGGACGGAGCCGCAATGATGTCACGCATGCGTGCGGGAGCCGCCGGTAACTGCACAGTCTAACTGAAGAAACGGCACGGCGTGCCGTTGCTAAAGTGCGCATGTGCCGATGAGTTCGGCACATGCAGATACAGGGGGATATCTCCTAAACCGTGCAGGTTTAGCAGATATCAGGGTAGCTACAGGTAAGCCTTAATATAGGCTTACCTGTAGCAAAAAGTGTATTTTAAGGGTTTACAACCACTCTAAGGTTTGACCTCATATTATATGGTTTTGGTAAATCTGAAGACAAAAATCTGCAGAAAATCGAATAGTGTGTATGAGGATTTAGACTTTTTGTTCCTGTATTATGAGCATATTTGCTCTTTAACCACTAGAGGCCCGCGCTATAGCCGAATGACGGCTACAGCACGGACCTACAATGCCGGGAGGCCGTCCAATTGACGTCCTCCCCTTTCCTCGTTCCCCGAGCGCGCAGCGGTGAACTTCTGTGCCCGCCGTGTCACGTGGATGCCGATGCGTGTGCCAGGCGGCTGCGATGTCTGCCAGGTAGGTGCGATTGGCATTTTCAGAGCAAGGGACGTGGATCTCTGTGTAAACACAGAGATCCACGTCCTGTTAGGGAGAGGAGACCGATGGTGTGTCCCTTGTACATTGGGGGAGGTGACCGATGGTTGTCCCCGTCAGTCCCCTCCCCCACAGTAAGAATCACTCATGAGGGAACACATTTAACCCCTTCCTCGCCCCCTAGTGTTAACCCCTTCCCTGCCAGTCACATTATTATACAGTAATCAATGCATTTTTATAGCACTGTTCGCTGTATAAATGTGAATGGTCCCAAAATAGCGCCAAAAGTGTCCGACGTGTCCGCCATAATGTCGCAGTCCTGATTAAAAATCGCTGATCGCCGCCATTACTAGAAAAAATAACTATTATTAATAAAAATGCCATAAAACTATCCCCTATTTTGTAGACGCTATAACTTTTGCGCAAACCAATCAATAAACGCTGATTGCGATTTTATTTATTTTTTTACCAAAAATATGTAGAAGAATACATATCGGCCTAAACTGAGAAAAAAACGTTTTTTTAAAAAAAACAAATTGGGATATTTATTATAGCAAAAAGTAAAAAATATTGTGTTTTTTTATTTTTCAAAATTGTCAGTCTTTTTTTGTTTATGGCGCAATAAATAACCACAGAGATGATCAAATACCACCAAAAGAAAGCTCTATTTGTGGAAAAAAAAGGACGTCAATTTTGTTTGGGAGCCACGTCGCACGACAGCGCAATTGTCATTCAAAGCGTGACAGTGCTGAAAGCTGAATTTTGGCCTGGGCAGGAAGGGGGTTTAAGTGCCCAGTAAGCAAGTGGTTAAGCTGTTAGAAGAAGCATAGGTATGACAGTTGGACAAAACCCTGTAACTAAGCTGCAAATATGTCTAAAAAAACAGTACCCATATCCTGGAGGTTGGCTGCAGTGGCGTCACTAGGGTTGGTGTCACCTGGTGCGGTAAAACATGGTGTCCTGATGGCCACAGGGAAGATTGCAAGAGGCTCTGACCTGCCGACAGGGCGTGTTGCTTGCTGGACCATGGTGGACGGTATCTGATGGCTGCAGCTAGGAAAGATGGCAAGATGCTGCTGTGAACTTCTGCTTGCTGGCTGGACGGATCTGATGTGGGTGTGGGTCACTGTCTACACCTGGGCTGCGGACAACCCCCCCCCTTATCAGACCAGCTGAGGGTGGGAAGCTCAGTCAGATACTATGCCTTAAATATAATATAAATTATAGCTGTGTCCAGCACCCCAACCCCCCCCCCCCCTAATCAGACCAGCACAGGGCACCAGAAATGTACACTCTTCTCACAGGGGTGTACATGGGTGGCGTGGCGACACCATTGCAACCCCCCCACCCCCGTCACCTACCTAAGGATATCACACCTCAGGCCGGCAGCAGACACCCCCCTCATCGCACCCGTGACCCTTCCTGGGCGGCAGCTGGAGAGGATAGTGTGCAACCGTGCCACCCGGGCAGAGATAGTGACGTGTGCTAGGCTCAGAAGAGATGTAGGAGAAGGAAGGAGGACACATGCCAGGCTGCAGCGCTGGAGGTGTTCCGGCTGGGTCAGCTAAAAAAAAAAAATTACAGGGCTTTGCTAAACCTCGAGAGAGTCGGGGTGGTGTCACCCCTCTAGCGAAGCCACTGGTCGGCCGCAGGTGCACTTAAGAATCCAACACTTAATGTTGGAGTATCTTCTTTGTTGCAAATGGAGGCAGATGTTCTAAGACCTAGCTTTTAGGCAGGACTGACTTATTTTTTTTATGCAACAACACATAAAAAATCTGGTCAGAGTTGTGAGCATCTCTGTGGGAGAGGACCAAGGTCAAAGTAGGGGATATGTAGCAGGCACACTGTTCACCTACAGCCCGGGTTACCTTCTCACCACTCGATGAAATACTCATTGTACCTTTTTGGGAAGGTAGAAACTATTGCACATTATACAGTATATCAGAAGGCTACTTATAAGCATCGTTATAAAAATTAAAATATTTCTTTTTAATACAGCTAAAGGAACGTTGAGTGAAGACACCATTCGAGTCTTTCTACAACAGATCGCAGCTGCCATGAAGGTGTTACACAGCAAGGGAATCATCCACAGGGACCTAAAGCCACAGAATATTCTTCTCTCCTATGCCACACGGAAGAAGCTTAATTTTAGTGGCATCCGGATAAAAATTGGTAAACAATGATGTAGACACAACTTTAAGCGCACATAATAAAGATATAGGATTTGAAGGTGGAAAAAATATAGACAATATATTTTAAAATAATTTGTAATTTTATCAATTTAATAGCATTTTTCCAACTCTCTACTCAGGTGTCACCATGTCTCAACATTTCCTAAAACCCCCTGTAGGTTAGAAGCTTATTGAACACAGGTGTACTTTTTTATTTAAATAAAAAAAAAACACTGTACAGGTTTCCCTCCCACCCTCTTTATGTATTAGGTCCCATTTACTTGTGAGCTTTTGGTAGCTTAACAAAACTCTCAACATTAAAAATCCCATTGTTTTAAATGGTGCCTGTTGTTGATAGCCGAGTGTTCAGACACCTGTCACTCTAAAAAGAAGAGCTTTTTCATACAGATTTGGCCATTTTAGCCTTATATGTTAATGGTAGGGCCTGGAAAAAAGTGCAAAAGCACGTTTTGCACATTTTTCAGGTACACCAATAAAAAAAATCTGTGTGCCTGAAAACAAGCAGTCCTACCCCAAGAAAATCCTATATGGAACATCCCTCCCAGAACACATAAAAAATGCACTACTCAAGTGTGAATGGTAGACTTCTACCTCAAATGAGACCTCTGAATCAGCATAGTCCAGCTTAACACTGCCTGGTTCTCCATTGCATCAAGCTGTGTATACATTGAGTTTTCTCCAGTGCACAGGAGCCTTTCCAAGCTTTGTAGAGATGACTTGGAGAGCCAGGAGAGGATGAAATGGTAACACTGTCCAGTGGGACTGCACTGCATCTGAATGTTCTCTGCTTAAAGAAATTGTAATTTTACTTTATTTCTATTAGTAACCCCATGTTCTGAAGGGCTGCAAATACAGATTATCTGAGTACTTTTTGTAGTATTTGGGAAAAAGCACTTTAGAATGCCTTAGGGCCCATTTAAATTGTTGCGTTTTTAATGTACTAAACTGCATGTGTTCAACTTCCATAATAAAAATTAGTGTCTGTTCCCATCTCAACATTGCCTCTGCAGTGCATTCTTAAAAATATCACGTTCGTTTTTTTTATTTTTTTTTTAGCATTTCAGTATATTAGAATGCCTAGGAATGTCAACAGGAACTAACAAACCTTGTCAATGGCTGTTAAAGTATTTATTGCCCCAACATTTCATATTTCTGATCTGTTGCACCATGTACGTATGTTAAAAAGGTATCCTGTTCTCTTAACATTTCTTCCTTTGTGTCGGATACCTGGTGTTCTTGCCAGTCCTTCTGCTTTCCTACTTCAAACTGACCACATCAGGCATAGAAGCACATCAGTCTCAGAGTCGTCATATTTCTGGCTGTGCTGGGAGCACATCCTGCCTGTCCTCCAATTGCCAAAACCTGTGCTTACACACCCCCACTGCACAGCCATTCACTAGGAAGATCAGTGTATTGCTCTTTCTTTGCCTTCTGCGCCCCCCTATGCAGCTGAGGACATGAAAACAGAGGGTTCACATATACTTTAACCCTATCCACCCCAAATTCTAAATTCAAAAACACATTGAACGTGCATGTCAAACATGTTGGCGCAAGTAAATGCATATAGATGCATGACCGTACACGTTCGACATGCACGTTCAATGTGCACCCCTCTCCACACATGCTTAGATATAAATGGGCCTTTAATATCTGTTCTAGGTGAGGATAATCTTTAGCTGAGCTGCCACCCATGTCTTTTTTTATTTTTTTTATTGATCTCTTTACGTGTTAGAATGTTACCTTTTTTTTTCCTCCCCTATTATAGCGGACTTTGGCTTTGCTCGTTATCTGCAGAGTAACATGATGGCTGCTACATTATGTGGTTCTCCGATGTACATGGTAAGGTTTTCATTCTATTTCTTGATTTGACCATTATGAAAAATATTGTAAAGATTTTGTATGGATAGTATTGGGTATGATTATTTACATACAGACAAACTTGTTCAGCAAAAGGGTTAGAACTAGGTTCTAATACTTCCAGGGTGTGCCTCAGCGGTTACAGCAACAGAATTTTTATTTATTTATTTTTTTAGGAATATTGAAATATTTATTGGGACCTTTTTTTAGGTTATAGCTTGTCCCAACTCCTGTTGGTTTCACATTTACTGCACAACCTAGTCTGCATGTAAATGTGAAGAAAATATATTTTCACACTTCGTTTTATTCAGGTAACTTGCTGCATTAGTTTTGTTTTCTGCAGTGATGGGAAGGGGAAAAAGAGATCTATGGCATGCAGAGAAGATAGTGTGAGCTTTGTTTTAGAGTCGCATTGACCTGACACATATGTGATAGCACTAGTTAGCTCACATGCTGGATTGATTGCTGAATTCCTAGAACCATGTTTTGAAAGGACACCGAGTTCACACTGACCTTAACATGCCATTAGGTAATGTACCATGACCTGTGTTTTAAAAAATCCTAAACCTGGTAAAGTATAGTGGTTAAAATAAATTTTAGTTGGTTTAAAGAACATATGTAAATGATCGTATATAATACATAAATGGTTTATCACCTCTCCATCCTCATCCTGCAGTCCTCTGCCTAAGTCAGTTGAAGCCCTGTTGCAGAAGATGGTCTGCAGTAATTGCAATATTTACGAAGACCTGTTACCACTTGCCGACCACCCTATAGCAGCTTTACTGCTACAGGGTGGCAGCTGTGCATCGAATCACGTGTATAAATACACGTGATTCTGGACTTCCACCTGCAGGTGACACGCACGCCGCTGGCGGGCTGCTATGAGACTTCACAGGAGAAGCATGTCCCAGGGACACGATGCTCTCTGGCACCCGCCAATCCTGTGTAAATCAACAGAACAGGGATCTGCCTGTATGTAAACAAGACAGATCCCAGGTTCTGACAGGGGCGGGAGGCATGGATAATGTGTCTCTGCAAAGCAGGGACTAGAATCCATGTCTTCCCCTAGTAAAAACAGAAAATATAGGACTACACAGGTAACCCATTGATCATCCTAGATTTCTTTCTCGTACATCACGGGACACAGAGCGACATAGTCATTACTAATGGGTTATATAGATACCTTCAGGTGCTGGCACTGGCAACTTCCAAAAATGGAAGTACCCTCCCCTATATAAGCCCCTCCCATCCGGGAGCACCTCAGTTTTTTGCCAGTGTCTAAGGTGTTGGCCAAGAAGTAACATGTGTTTTTCACTGAGCTTGCGTACAGGTTCTTTTGGGCCTCAGTAAGCTATTCCGGATCCGACCAAAAAAGCTTCATAGCTAAACGGTCGGTACCCGGGCCTTGCAGAGAAGAGCAAGGTTTTGCCTGTAATGCTTCTCTTAGGAGAGCTGGACCCTGGGATCCAGAGCTCTGGTCATACCCACGACCAAGATGTTTTCTGTGCAGGGTGCTATACAGGTCCAGGGGAGTGGAATCCTTGGGAACCCGGTCCCTGAAGGTTTGATTACAATGCCTGCCGTGATAGGTGAAGTTTGGGCTTCTGTGGACCAAACAGAGTCCTGCGGCGAGGAAAAGGTAAGTGGGGCCCCTCGGGAACTTGGTTCTATTGAGGGACCCCCAAGCCTATTTTGTCTTTCTGCCTGTTACCTAAGGTATTCCCGCTAATATTCTGTGTATGCCTGTTACTACTGAGAAAATGTAAAATTTTTAATAGTAGGCAAGAAAAAAAAAAATGTAAGACCGCGGTACCTGTGTTAGACACTAGAGGCCGCTATGGTTCTTTTTCTTGTAATGTGGATTTTTTTCTTCCAAAATCAAATCCAGGCAGTTGGTAAGTTCTCTGCTGGGAAGCGGTCTCCTCTGCCCTGTTGCTGCGCTCATCCATTCCCGGGCCCTGCGGCAGGGACCCTGGCTCCCATCTAGCGCCTTATTTTTTTCAAAAAAGGCGCCGAAGGCGCACGTGCCCGCACGCGTGCACGCGCCTCTATATATAGAGGCGATCTGGAAAAAGGGGCGGAGCGGGTGGATGACGCTCGGTGTGCGCCGCGGCGCTACTGCGCATGTGCGGGCGTCCAGCGTGTTTTAAAGCACAATCATAGCTGACTATTGAAGTGCACAGACAGAGCTAGCAACAGTATAAAGGCACAGAGGCGGTTGATGCAGGCATCCCCTAGAAAGGCACTTTAGTAGACACCAACTGTTATATAGCAGCAATTGTGCTAGACTATTCTCAGTAAAAGTGGTGTATTACGGCTGGAATACCTCAGCTTTAGGCTTAGGAATATGCCGTCCAGAAGCTCTGGAACTGAATCTTCCAGGAAGCGAAGGGGGTCTCATCGGGCTCTGAGGATCTTGGGCATGCTTCTGCTGCACCAGTCTCCCCTGAAGTTCAGAGGTAAGTGACCGTAGAGACCCCGCAGGGGTACTTGGTACTGTGGCTGTCCTCAGTTCACCTGCTCCTGTGTATGTAACGGAGGAGGTTTTTTCCTCAGCTCTGGGAGGATTAGAGAGAGATTGTCAACATTGATCGCTGCCTCCCTGTCAGGGAAAGCACGCCCGATCTCCGTCTCCTCCTTCAGAGTGCCTGTTAGCAGAGCAACAGTCCCATACAGGGATCGACCTGCCTGAAGGGGATCAGGATGAGGTTGATTCTGTTATAGAGGAATCAACAGTGGGGGGAACCTTTTCTCAGCATCTCAAGCTGAAAGATTATGGGTTCAGTCTCTGACTAACATGGTCCGATCAGCATTTAAAAATGCACCTTGCGGAACCATCAACCACTACTGTATCCTCGTTGGGGTCGCTAGAAGCCCCCAGACTGTCTGTTCTTTTCCACTTCACCCTTTACTGAAAGGGCTCATTTACCAGGATTGGGAATATCCTGAGAAAATATTTATTCCCCCAAGAGATTTCCGGTGGTCTATCCCATGGAGGATAAGTTCATCAAAAAATGGAAGGTCCCTACAGTGGACGCAGCCATCTCTTGTGTGTATAAATCACTGACATGTCCAGTGGATAATGTGCAAATGTTCAAGAACCCAATAGATAAAAGATTGGAGTCCTTATGAAAGTCTGCTTCTTTCTACAGCAAGCTTGGTGACACAACCAGCAGTGGGGTCTGCTAAGCAGTGAAGGATCAGTTGAAACAGGTCTTGAGGGACTTGACAGATCAGCAGGCCCTTGCCCTAGCTGATCTACCTAGAGCCTTAGGCTTTGCGGTTGACGCCATAAAGGATTCAGTCCATCAGGCCTCCCGCCTTACGCTGTCTATAGTACATATGCGTAGGCTTCTATGGCTAAAAAACTGGTCTGCTGAAGCTCCCTGTAAAGAATGGCTGGTTAGCGTCCCATTTCATGGTGAACGCTTATTCAGGGAAAACCTGGACAAATATATCCAGAAAATTTCCAGCGGTAAAAATACGCTCTTGCCGGTTAAAAACAGAGTTAGAGGTCCCTCTTTAAGAGGCCTGCTTCTCCAGTCCCTGGGGCATCGGCTGTGTAACAACAGTTCCGACGGCCTCCTCGGTCAATTCCCGGGGGTAAAAAACAGGGACAATCGCAGGGTAATGAGAAACCCTGGGTCAGGGGAGGTACAAAACCTCCCCCAAAGTTAAAGATGCTTATTTGCACATTCCCATCTTTCCAGTCCACCAAAAATTTCTACGCTTTGCAGTAGAAGGGCGCCATTTTCAGTTCAGAGCCTTACCCTTCGGTCTGGCCACAGCACCACAAGTGTTTACAAAAATTCTGGCCCTTTATCGGCCAATCTAAGAACACAAGGTGTAATGATAATGGCATATCTAGATGACTTGTTGCTGATAGACCACTCAGTGAAAAAACTAGACGTGGTCGTTCACAAGACAATCAAGTATCTGGAATCTCACGGTTGGATTATCAACCGAGACAAGTCAGCCCTAAAAACCAGTCAAAAGTCTGGAATACTTGGGGCTAAGGTTGGATTCAGGCCAGAGAAAAATATTCTTGCCTCGAGGAAAGGTGTTGTCTTTGAAAGAGTTGATCCACTTAGTGGGTACAAAAAAGACAGCCGTCCATACGCCTGTGCATGAGGCTGCTGGGAAAAATGGTGGCATCATTCGAAGCAGTACCCTACGGTCAATTCCATTCAAGGAATTTGCAAGGGGCCATACTGTCAGCCTGGAACAAAAAAAGTTCAGGCCCTAGACTTACAATGTCCTTGTCCCCTTCCGTTCGCAAGAGCCTCCGTTGGTGGTTGGTTCCCCAGAATCTGGAAAAAGGGAAATCCTTCAGTCCGATTTCTTGGAAGGTGGTCACTACAGATGCCAGCCTTATAGGCTGGGGAGCAGTACTAGAGCAATGGTCTCTCCAGGGCAGATGGTCGGATGCAGAAAAGGCCCTGCCCATCAATCTCTTAGAGATACAAGCAGCCCGGTATGCCCTAGTAGCATGGACATCCAAACTCCAAGGGTCCCCTGTCAGAATTCAATCAGACAATGCCACAGCAGTGGCATATATCAATCATCAGGGGGGCACCAGGAGTCGTGCAGCCCAGAGGGAAGTGAATTACATCCTGAAATGGGCAGAAAGATATGTCCCAGCCATATCCGCGGTATTCATTCCAGGAGTGGAGAATTGGAAGGCGGACTTTCTAAGTCGCCAACAATTATGCCCAGGGGAATGGTCCCTTCACCCCGAGGTTTTCTGGACAATATGTCAGCGGTGGGTAACACCGGATGTAGATCTTCTAGCATCCAGATTCAACGCAAAGGTGGACAGGTTTGTCTCTCGGACAAGGGATCCCCTAGCTTGCGGCTCGGATGCCCTAGTGTTCCCTTGGGATCAGTTCAAGCTGATATATGCATTCCCACCGCCACAATTGTTACCTCGATTACTCCGCAGAATCAGGGTAGAAAAGAAACCAGTGATTCTGGTGGCTCCAGCGTGGCCCCGAAGAGCATGGTACGCGGAGATTGTAAAATGTCAGTGGGGAGTCCTTGGACTCTCCCACGTCGTCCGGACCTGCTTTCGCAAGGACCGATATACCACCCTTCCTTACCAGCCCTAGGTTTGACGGCCTGGCTATTGAAGCCCACATTCTAAAAAAGAGAGGGCTCTCTAATCCTGTGGTATCTACCATGATCAATGCCAGGAAGCCGGTATCCAGGCAGATCTACTATAGAATCTGGAAGGCGTACATCGCGTGGTGTGAGGCCAAGAAATGGCATCCACATAAGTACGTAATAGGTAGGAGTCTGGACTTCCTACAGTGGGCTGTAGATAGGAAGCTTGCCTTGAGTACTATCAAAGGTCAGTTTTCGGCCTTGTCAATATTTTTTCAAAGGCCCTTGGCTTCGTATTCACTAGTCAAAGCCTTTAGATAAGGAGTGATGCGTATTAGTCCTCCGGTTAATATTCCCATATGTCCATGGGATCTAAACCTGGTTCTGTCGGTTCTACAGAAACAACCATTTGAACCATTACAGCACATTTCTTTGGTTCTTCTCACCAGGAAATTGTTTTTTCTAGTAGCCATTTGTTCGGCTAAAAGAGTGTCGGAATTAGCAGCTATGTCCTGTAAAGAGCCATATCTGGTTATCCATAAGGACAGAGTAGTATTACGTCCTCATCCAGCCTTTCTTCCTAAGGTTGTATCGAGGTTTCATTTGAACCAAGATGTGGTTCTTCCTTCTTTTTTCCCCAAACCTACTTCGGTAGAGGAAAAGTTATTGCATTCTTTGGATGTAGTAAGAGCAGTCAAAGCTTATCTAAAAGCCACTGCTCAGATTCGCAGAACGGATACTTTGTTTATTCTGCCGGAAGGCCCCAGAAAGGGTCAGGCAGCGTCAAAATCTACTTTAGCCAAGTGGATTCGACAGGTCATAATGCAAGCCTATGGCTTGAGAAGGAGACCGCCTCCGTTCAAAGTTAGAGCGCACTCCACGAGAGCAGTTGGAACTTCATGGGCAGTGCATCACCAGGCCTCCCTGGCTCAAATCTGTAAGGCCGCAACATGGTCTTCAGTACACACGTTTACTAGGTTCTACCAGGTGGACGTTAGAAGTCAGGAGGATGTCGCCTTTGGGCGCAGTGTGTTGCAGGCCGCAAAAGATCCTCATGTCTGATAGCGCTCAGCTTATGTATGGTGTATCCCCCCCCCTCATTGGGCATTGCTTTAGGACATCCCATTAGTAATGACTATGTCGCTCTGTGTCCCGTGATGTACGAGAAAGAAAATAGGATTTTTATAACCGCTTACCTGTAAAATCCTTTTCTTGGAGTACATCACGGGACACAGAGCTCCCACCCCTCTTTAGGGACACTTATTGCTTTGCTACAAAACTGAGGTGCTCCCAGATGGGAGGGGCTTATATAGGGGAGGGTACTTCCGGTTTTGGAAGTTGCCAGTGCCAGCACCTGAAGGTATCTATATAACCCATTAGTAATGACTATGTCGCTCTGTGTCCCGTGATGTACTCCAAGAAAAGGATTTTACAGGTAAGCTGTTATAAAAATCCTATTTTTTAACTCCTTCCCAGCCAGTGTCATTAGTGCAGTGCCAGTGCATATTTTTAGCACTAATCATTGGTTCCCGCAAAGTGTCAAGTGTCAGTGTCCGATTGCCCACCGCAATATCGCAGTCCCTCTATAAATGACTGATTCATTACTAGTATAAAAAATAAAAGTTCCATAAATATATCCCATAGTTTTGTAGACGCTATAACATGCGCATAAACCAATCAATATATTGGTATTTTTGTTTATTTTTACCTAAAATGTAGCAGAATACATATTGGCTGAAATTTTGATTTCTTACATTTTTTTTTAATGGATGTGTTTTAATAGCCGAAATTAAAATATTGTTTTTGTTTTTTCTTTTCAAAGTTGTCAGTCTCTTTTATTTATTTATTTTTTGTTTATAGCGAAAATAATAAACGCAGAGGAGATCAAATACCACCAAAAGAAAGCTCTATTTGTGGGAAAAAAATGTATTTGGGTACAGCGTTGCATGACTGAGCAATTGTCAGTTAAAGTAACGCAGTGTCGTATCGCAAAAAATGACCTGATATTGAAGGGGGGTAAATCTTTCAGAGGTCAAGTGGTTAAGCATACAAAAGCAGGCTGCAGACAGTGTATAGGAAAAGGGGTGTAACACTGATCAAATGTAATACAAACATAGGATACATACTGTATACAAATCCTGATATCTGACTTTGACTGACTGGATACATAAAGCTACAATAGCGCCTAAAGGCATGCTAAAGTGACCTGCCATCAAATCTAAAACTTTTTCTGGTCAAATAAGTTTTTATTTAACATTTTAAAAAATAGGTCACAAATGTGAGAATGTAATATCAAGATACACAATAAAACAGATAAACCGTACAAGCTTTGGTCATACATAGGATTCTCCAAAGCAAAGTCAAAGAAAGACTAAAACATGCTGAACTGAATAATGAAGGGTTTGTGGGACTCGTAGCGTGGCCCAGGCAGATAAAATAACATCAACAACCGGGTATCGAAGCACTTAACAACGATAATAGCTGGGGGAGGGGGAGCAATGGGGGTCAAGAAGGTGACCTCCATTGAAATTAAATATAAGAAATCCTGATTATATTCTTGCGAAAAAAGAAACTTTCCATAGGCTGGTAATCACATTATATATGTGTATATGTAATGAGACACTATAGTAGGTGTAATTGAGTGTACATATTATAAAACATTATAGTAGGGTTAAAGAGCACCTTATTCAGGAAGGCATCCAATTAAAAAAACAAAACAAATCCCAGATTCTCCAAGGCCTTTTCACTTGACATGCACATTCTGGCCAGTCCTTGGCAAGCAAACTTTCCATTAACTGAAATATGTAGGGCCTGCATGTTTGTTTTGAAGTGGTAGAGATCAATCTTCAATTTGTTAATGTTTCTATTTATTCTTCCAGTTGTGTTTTTATTCTTTGCAGCTGTCCTGCTGTTCATATTTCTGGTCTGCAGTCTTATCTTAAGCCGGCCATACACAGTTAGAATTTCAAAAGAATTTTCTTTCGAAAATCGTATCAAAGAATTTTCGGACGAATTTCACACCGTTAGTGGGCTGCAGCAACAGACAATTTTCGTGCGGCAATCAAATTTGAGGAATCGGATATTTTGGAAATTTTTTGAAAAACAAACGATTTTCTAATCAATGATGGGAGAATCGTGCGAGAAATGTAATAGAAAAAAAAATGTGCAAGAAATGAATATTCCCGGAGAGAAAAGAATATTCCCGGCCGAATTTCGAAAAATCAATGGTGGCATCATCGGATCACAAAAAAAACGAACTTTCTGATGTTGGAAATTCGACCGTGTATGGCCTGCTTTAGCCTCTCAAAGCTTTAATTGACCTCAGCTGCAGTTTCTTCAGGCTAGGTTCACACTGCAGACGGCCGCGGATCACATGAGGGGGTCTGATGTGTCCAGGGCCGAATCTTTGCCTGAATTTAGCCCTGAAACTGAGCCAAAAACGCGCAGGACTCATGTGGAAGCCGCTCTGCAGCCACCCCGGAGATATGTGATTCGGCTCCATAGAGAGCCAGTCATAATCTCCTGTTATGCAAATTTTATGCCGAAAAATCCACATCCAATTCGCAGTGGTGTGAACCCAGCCTTAAGCTTCACCCTCCAGCTAATATCAGCAGGAGGGAGCACGAGTGCTGGCTTTGCAACCCATAACTTGTGTTCTGATTATTTTGTCATTATTACCGGTACTTACTTTCCAGCAGCCTGTTGTCGCCAGTCGATTGTGTTTTGGTCAATTTACAATCCACTTACTTTCAGCATCTTTATTACCTTCCGTTTCCCCTGAAGTGTCTCATCCAGATATGTTTATTTACTTGCCCTTTATCCAGTGTAGGCAAGCTGTTCATCAATGGATGGTATTCAGTATTAGAAGTCCTGTGTTGCATGCTTTCATATGGTTCTTTGACCACTGCAGCTAAGCAAAGTTTGTGCTATGTATCCCATGATCATAATACATACGGTATTTCACAAGTTCTGCTTTTGCTGTATAGATTTGAGTCCTTCCTGATTTGGGTATTTTCTTCCTCCACTATACACATCACAATAGATGCCTAAAGTCCAGACTAAATGAGGCAGTAACCCTCCACTGCGCTGCAAGGGTTAAAGGGTCTTTATGTCTAGGGGGTAAAGAATAAGCAGCAACCCTTTTCCTCACTCATCCAGCAGTCAGTGCTCTCTGGAGCTTCTGTATGCGGACAGGCCCTCACTGTCCACAGTTACAATGCAGGACCAGTACTTCTACATTGTAAATGATGATGTTGGAGAGGCTGCAACTGGTCGAGTGGAGGATCAGTTTTGCTTTTCAGAACTGGTTTCAAGTAAGGGAAATGATGTGAATGATGAATTTCTGAAGTAACACACGTATGTCACTTTTTGCAAACTGTTTCATAATAAACAGTCTAAACTGCTTACAATGCTAGACATATAACTATATCATCATTCAACGCAATAACTTTTTCCGTGAAAGAATACTTGAATAAATCACTTTTACTAAATGGTAGTTTGACTGCACACAATGTAGCGTTATATATGAACATATTTCTGATGATATAGCTTAATAACCAGCACCAGCCCACACCATTTTATTTCATTTTGAATAGCGTAAGGAAGAAATTTCATGTCGGGGTTCACAGACAGAAACAAATACCTAACCAGAAATTTTGAATTCTTCCCCACTATATCCCAAACTGTTTCGGCTCGAGTTAGACTTTAAAGCCTAAGTGCAGACAAAATAAAACAAATATCGGCACATGGGACCCAACTTAGTCATTAGGATGGGTTTCTTGTGCTGATGCTTCTTCTTTAAAACTGATATCTGTTTCTTGTCACTTAACAGTTTTTTGGACCAAGCTGGTCTGAACAAACGGTTTCCTTTACAAAGCAGCAGCTCTGAGCTCTGTATGTACTGTATGTAGCATCAGCTGGGTGCTAAATTCCAGCTGTGAGACAGAGACTTCCTGTATCACACCCGGAACAAAACAGAGTCAGGCTGAGAAGCACTCAGCCATTCATAGCCAGCTTTGTATTCTATGAATTAATAAAAAGCTTCCTCTGATTGGCTGAGGTGGAGAGGCAGGCTAATGTCCTCGGGCCCCCCATCACTGGGGGGTGGATAATAGAATTAAGGTGCATTCAAAGGCCCTCTTTAAGAGTCCAACTATGCCTGCCCTGTCTGCCTGGTTCCTTCATTTATAGAGCAAATCATTGGCGAGTTTCTATATATATAGAGAGAGAGAGAGAGAGAGACATTATAAAAAGCATATATTTATGTATTCAAAATTGTGATTACTGAACTTCACAACTACTTTAATTTAAAATATAGAAGTTTTTTGGGAAGCCACCTGTAATCAACATTGTGCTGATTGTTGACTATTTAGACACGATGCCCTATGTGGGTTGGAGTTCTGTTTTGAATACCAACATGGTGATCTGTTTGACTTTTCAGGCTCCAGAGGTTATCATGTCACAACACTATGATGCAAAAGCAGATCTTTGGAGCATAGGAACCGTCATTTATCAGTGCCTAGTTGGCAAGCCACCATTCCAGGTAACCATCTCTTGTGTAAACATTTACTGTCTTGTTTACTTCCTGTACTGGTTACCATTTATTGCACGAAATTGTGTGGGTTCTCTGATGTTCTTTGTTGCAAGAATTAATCCGTATTGCTCAAGTAGATCTCTTTTCAATGTTTAATAGTTGGAATTATTTTTTTATGCGAGATGCATAGGGCTTAAATATAAATCTGTTAGCATGAAAGAGACCAGAGCTTACAAATGCATGCAGCTTACATACATATTTACCTGAGTCATGTCGTACAGAAGGCCCCCCTCCCCCTTTTTTTTTTTAATACAGTTGTACATTTTTAGATAAGTGTTTGATCAGGTTTGTGTGTGTGTGTGTGTGTGTGTATGTATGTAATATAAATATATATACCCTCTATATACAAAAAAAGGTTAGGGTTTAGGGTGAGGGCTAGGGTTAGGGGTTAGGGTTAGCCCTTTAAGAACAAGGCTAGGCCCCAGGCTCTTGAACAGGGACCTCCCCCCAGAGGTCAAAGGTCACTGGGCGTGGCTGACCCCCACCAAAGTGTACCGCCTACCCCAACTAAGTCGGGGAAAGCGTAGACGCACGCGTCAGCTCGCGACGCTTCGCGCAAAAGGTTTCTTAAAAAGGGTTAGGGGTGGGGTTAGGGTTTTCCCTTTAAGAACAAGGCTAGGACCCAGGCTCTTTAACAGGGACCTCCCCCAGAGGTCAAAGGTCAGAGGGTGGGTCCCCAGAGGTCAAAGGTCACTGGGCGTGGCTGACCCCCACCAAAGTGTACCGCCTACCCCAACTAAGTCGGGGAATGAACAAGTCGGGGAAACCCTCTAACCCTAGCCCCCCCAACCCCTACCCTAACCCCTAAGAAATGATCAGTCTATAATTTTAATGGTAGGTTTATTTTAACAGTGAGAAACAGAATAACAACAAAAATATCCAGAAAAACGCATTTCACATTTATAAAATTATAAAGAGTTATAAATTGATTTGCATTTTAATGAGTGAAATAAGTATTTTGTGAGTGAAATAAGTATTTTGTGAATGAAATAAGTAATTTGACCCCTTCGCAAAACATGACTTAGTACTTGGTGGCAAAACCCTTGATGGCAATCTCAGAAGTCAGACATTTCTTGTAGTTGCCCACCGGGTTTGCACACATCTCAGGAGGGATTTTGTCCCACTCCTCTTTGCAGATCCTCTTCAAGTCATTAAGGTTTTAAGGCTGACGTTTGGTAACTTGAACCTTCAGCTCCCTTCACGTATTTTCTATGGGATTAAGGTCTGGAGGCCACTCTTGTTGCCTTGACCGTGTGTTTTGGTTCATTGTCATGCTGGAATATCCATCCACTACCCATTTTCAATGCCCTAGCTGAGGGAAAGAGGTCCTCAACCAAGATTTGACAGTACAGGGCCTGTCCATCGTCCCTTTGATGCGGTGAAGTTGTCCTGTCCCCTTGACAAAAAAATACCCCCAAAGCATAATGTTTCATATTTGACAGTGGGGATGTTGTTCTTGGGGTCATCAGCAGCATTACTCCTCCTCCAAACACAGCAAGTTGGGTTGATGCTAAAGAGCTTGCTTTTGGTCTCATCTGACCACAATACTTACACCCAGTTCTCCTCTGAATCATTCAAATGTTAATTAGCAGACTTCAGATGGGCCTGTACACGTGCTTTCTTGAGCAGGGGGAACTTGTGGTAAGGAAGGGGGGATGGGGTGCTCCAGGCCCAAGGGACCTGGTCAGGATCCATACAATAAAAAAACAACATACCTGTATAGAAGACATCTGGGAGCCAGAAATCTTGCTAATTGATAGGGGACCAAGTACTCATTTCATGAATCACTTAGGGACCACCCACAGCATATATACTGGGGCAGGGCGGCCCTATTGCGCGAAACGATGTACCCGTGTGTTTTTTCGTGCACGAGATACTGTGGCCGCACACACCCTCTGCACGGGTCTGGGGGCCGCGATGTCCACTAGCGATCGCTCCTCAGAGAGGCAGAATGGGAATCTGCCAATGTAATCAAAGTTGATCCCCGTTCTGACAGGGGAGTACAGTGTGATCTTCTGTTCCTAGTGATCAGGAACAGCAATCTCTCTGTACTCCCAGTCAGTCCACTCCCCCACAGTTAGAAACACCTCCCTAGGACACACTTAACACCTTCATCGTCCGCTAGTGTTAACCTCTTCCCTGCCAGTGTCATTTATACATTGATCAGTGGATATTTTATAGCTCTGATCACTGTAATAATGTCACTGATCCCAAAAAAGTGTCAAGTGTCCAATCTGTCTGCTGCATTTTCGTAGTAAAAATCACTCATCACCGCCATTACTAGTAAAATAATAATAATAAAACTGCCATACATCTATCCCCTTTTTTGTAGACGCTATAACTTTTGCGCAAACCAATAAATACACGTATATTGTGATTTACGTTTTTTTTTTACCAAAAATATGTAATACATATTGGCCTAAACTGATGGTTAAATTTTTTAAAATGTGTGTTTTTTTTTTTTTATATATATATATATTTTTTATATTGCAAAAAATCAAAAAATATTTTTGGGTACAGCGTCGCACGTCCACGCAATTGTCGGTTAAAGTAACGCAGTGCCGTATTGCAAAAAATGGCCTTGTCATGAAGGGGTTAAAACCGTCCGGTCCCTAAGAGGTTAAAATGCAAATCCATTTTATAACTTTTTTTGAAATGCGTTTTTCAGGATATTTTTGTTCTGTTTCTCACTGTTAAAATAAACCTACCATTCAATTCTAGACTGATCATTTCTTTGTCAGTGGGCAAACGTAAAAAACCAGCAGAGGATCTTTTTCCCCTCCCTGTATTGACAGTACACATGTAGTCAGGAGATATGAGCTTTGGTGTCCTCCAAACTTAGTGCAAAGTTGAGGTGTAGTTACCAAATCATAGCATTACTTGTATATGTTGGTCAAGAGATTTGCTAAGTATTAAACTAGTTTACAGAACTTTCCTTAAGGGTTTTTTTTTTTTTTTTCCAACAGGCAAATAGTCCCCAGGATCTGCGAATGTTCTATGAGAAGAATAAAAACCTTGTTCCAAGGTAATTTTTAATAGCCACACTTTTTTTATAGGTCCTATGTATTGTGGGCTATAGCTGTGCATCAGGTGTTGCTCTAGTGTAATAGTGAATTTTCGCCAATGATATTATTGCCCTCAGGTACCAAAATATGAGCCCTGTGTACAGTATATCTAGTAGGGTGTTTTTACATTCATTGTGATTTTTGCTGTTTTTATGAGCCAACTTTGTGCTTGCACCTTCATGCTAAGCAATCTTTGTGCTTTGGACACTTACTCAGATTATGACCATGCTTATCATATGTTTGTATGACATCTTACAGCATTCCCGGGGAAACGTCTCCATACCTGTCTGACTTGCTGCTGGGACTACTTCAGAGAAACCAAAAAGACAGGCTTGACTTTGGTAAGTTTAGATGTTACAGATGTATTTTATTCTGTATGCAACCTTTGTGTATAAAGAGACACTGTCACCTTGCCTATTGAGGCCTGTACAGTAGAAGTACAGCTTATTAGGTGGAAGCAGGATGGGCTTTACTGGGGAGAAATAAAATAAAAAAACTCTGTTTTTGAAAGATTGAGTTTAAAGAGGAGCTCCAGCTGCTACAAATACTCAGTCGGAGCGTTCCACGATGGTTGGCGTGGACTTCCTGCACATCACAAGAATGTCCATTCCCCTTCCATCACTTCTCAGGGAGCCTGAACCTGGTGGACCATGCAGGATTGAGGACTTTTGGCGGATGTTTGCCTGAACTATCGCTTGCATACAATCCATGCGCCTGATTTAATGACTTTTTCTACAAATACTGCTGCTGACTTTTAATATTAGAACACTTGCCTGTCCAGGAATCCAGCGGTGTCCTCACCCAAGTTGATTTTTTATTTGGTTGTTGGGTGCTGCTGCCACCATCTCCACTAAGGGAAACCGGCAGTGAGGCCTTGCAGCTTCACAGCCAGTTCCCTACTGCACAGGGCCAGCTCCGGGGGAAGGAGGAGCGGGGCTGAACTTCCAGCTGAGTTTTCCGCAGCGAACTCGGCCAAAAGTGGGGGCGGGTACCTGTCAAAACCAGGTACCCGCTCCTCCCAAAAGGTGCCAAAATGTGGCAACTGGGGGGGGGGGGAGTAGGAGAAGGTGGAAAAGCGAAGAAGCTTCTACTTTTGGGAGGAGCTCCACTTTAAGGAAGAGCTGTGGCACCCATACTGATATGTCAGCTAATAAATTAGTAATGCACAAGGTAGACTGACGTGAACAGAGGAGTAGAGTGAGATTTGGGGGTGAACAAACAAGGTCCATAAAGACATGGATTAGCGAGTTTGGGGTGGAGGAACTTGACTGGCCTGCCAAGTCCTGACCTCAACCTGACAGAACACCTTTGGGATGAATTGGAGCAGAGACTGCAAGCCAGACCTTCTTGTCCACATCAGTGCCTGACCTCACAAATGCACTTCTGGAAGAATGGTCAAACATTCCCATAGACACACTCCTAAACCTTGTGGACAGCCTTCCCAGAAGAGTTGAAGCTGTTGTAGCCGCAAAAGGTGGGCCAACTCAATGTTGAACCCTACGGACTAAGACTGGGATGCCATTAAAGTTTGTTTGTTCGTTCGTGTGTGTGTGAAGCCCCAATACTTTTGGTAATGTAGTGAATGAATGGAGCCAATAGACTAGCATTTCTAGTGTTTGAGCATGGGCCCATGCAGGTCCAGAGGGAGTTGGCATGCAGACATGGCCAGTCCTGAGAAAAAATTGGTTCTGATGTAAATACTGGAGGAGGCTGCAGCTGTCATCGTGGTGAGATAAACAAGCATCTGAAGCAGCCGTTCTCAACCTTTTCAACATAGAACCCTTGAAATATCTTTCCGGTCTCTGGGAACCACTACTACATATTACTATATCTACAATGCATGGTACATTAGTGTGATGGTCGATTGAAAGAATGCTCTTTAAACTTGTAGTCACTGGGAAGAATTGCCTCCTTAGAGATGGCTAAAAAGATTAAAGGTGTCAGTGGGAACTTATCTGAGAGACAGATATTGCTACAAGGAACCCCTAGCAACCTCTGGAGGAACCCTAGTTGACAAACCCTGATCCAGAGAGTTTACCTTTTAGATTAGGTTGGGAGGCGCTGGGAAGGGTTGGCTGATTTTGACTTTTTTTTTTTTTTTAAGTGAACATGTACATAAGCAAATGGTGATGAATCCAAGGCACTCAAGTGTTTAATTCAACATAGTTTGGTTTGTCTAAATATCTGACCATACACATGCTTTTTACGTACATGAGTAATGATCACATACAGTATGCCTCAAGTCATTCGCTATAGTCAATGGAGGATGAACTGATCCTGTGACCCAATCTTCCAGGTTACATATCATTCATATAAAGAACCATTTTATTGTTTTTCTCAGTAATAGAGCAGTACTCTTATGACCTATTTTACACTGACAAAGCAGGCTGGTATTTCTGTCCTCCAGATGTGCTGCATGTCTTGTCTCTTACTTTAAATTATGTACAGCAAGTGCGAAATCGCTCCTATGACATCATCCGGTTTCTAAAAATAAAAACTTATTAGCATGGCATGAACAAAGAATTTTGGCAAATGTGATATAAAAAGCAGATTGTAAAATATTAGCAAAGCCCAGTCTTACATTGTCATAATATGTGAATATTATTAAAAGCATACTCTTGCCCATTTTCTTTCTGATACTTGCTGTTTGAACAAATAAGCCCATTCTATTGAAAGCAGTTGAATTGGTGTTTTGACACAAGAGGTTGTAATCTAAGCATTGTAAAGCAAGGTGTTATTGGTGCAGTGCCACATTTCTAAGGTTTAAATATAAAAAGCTTTTATCCTCATGAGAACATTCTGTTCCCAAAGCCTATATTGTCCTATCGGGAGACTCGGGGGTGTAGAAGGCTGCTCAGCACAGTTGGTGTCGCAATTCTCTCCTATGACAACAGAGCTGATGGCTAAGCAAGCAGCCATGCACACCTCGACTTGGCCTTCTTTCATTGAGTTAATTATTAGTCAGCCTGAAAGTCTGCCAAGACTTGATAAACCAAATATTGTGTTTACATGTCTGAAAATAGACTGATTTCACTAAAAAGAGAAAAGACATTTGCATTGTTACGTTATCCTCTCCAGACCCAAGAAATGTTTTTCAGAATTAAGAGGTTTTTTCAGGACACCATGCAAGGAGCAAAGAAGCAAATGCAATATGCAGTCACCATAACAACCAGTAATGCCGCGTACACGCGACCGGATTTCCCGTCGGAAAAAGTCTGATGTGAGCTTTTGAACGGAAATTCCGATCGTGTGTATGCTCCATCTGACTTTTTCTGTTGGAATTCCCGCCAGCAAAAGTTTGAGAGCAGTTTCTCTATTTTTCCAACGGGAAAAATTCCTATCGGAAAATCGTTCGTCTGTATGCAATTCCGACGGGAAAAAAAACACGCATGCTCGGAAACAATTCGATGCATGCTCGGAAGCATTGAACTTCTTTTTCTCGCCTCGTCGTAGTGTTGTAAGTCACCGCGTTCTTAACGCTCGAAAGTTCAGAGAACTTTTGTGTGACCGTGTGTATGCAAGACAAGCTTGAGCAGGATTCCGTCGGAAAAAACGATCGTGTGTACGCGGCATAAGAATTCACTCTTCTGAAGCCAGACCAATGCAAGATGAATTTTGGTTGCTTGCTGTTAGTACTGCAATTTGCACTTGAGGTGCTTTTTTTTTTTTTTAACGCCAAAGCGCATGAAAAACGCCCCAGTGTGATAGGGGTCTTAGCGGAGCTTTACCAGTGTTTTTAGGGCGCTGGCAGTGTGAAAGGGCTCTGAAAGCACTCGAGCTTTCACATTGGGATTGCTGATGAGGCTTCTTTCAGGCGCTTTGCATGCGCTTTTTTTAACGCCAAAGCGCCTGAAAAATGCCCCAGTGTGAAAGGGGTCTTAGTGCTTTGCTTCTTCCAGCGATCTTTCTGGTGTTCAGTAAAAATGTAAATGGTAAATAAGAGATGAGATGACTCTACAAGGTGGCATACAGCTTGTTGGGCTTAACCTCTTATAAGCCAGCACATTTTTAAAAGTGCTGCCATTTCTGGAGTTTTTTTTTAAACCCCTTTACATCTGAATTTGCTTAACTGTGTAGGAATAAAAAAGCAGTGCATTGTCACATTTGTATTGTTTGAAAGCAATATGTTTCTTTCTCGTACATCACGGGACACAGAGCGGCATAGTCATTACTATGTGGGTTATATAGTTTACCTTCAGGTGCTGGCACTGGCAACTTCCAAACCGGAAGTACCCTCCCCTATATAAGCCCCTCCCATCCGGGAGCACCTCAGTTTTTTGCCAGTGTCTAAGGTGTTGGCCAAGAAGTAACATGTGTTTTTCACTGAGCTTGCGTACAGGTTCTTTTGGGCCTCAGTAAGCTATTCCGGATCCGACCAAAAAAGCTTCATAGCTAAACGGTCGGTACCCGGGCCTTGCAGAGAAGAGCAAGGTTTTGCCTGTAATGCTTCTCTTAGGAGAGCTGGACCCTGGGATCCAGAGCTCTGGTCATACCCACGACCAAGATGCTTTCTGTGCAGGGTGCTATACAGGTCCAGGGGAGTGGAATCCTTGGGAACCCGGTCCCTGAAGGTTTAATTACAATGCTTGCCGTGAGAGGTGAAGTTTGGGCTTCTGTGGACCAAACAGAGTCCTGCGGCGGGGAACAGGTAAGTGGGGGCCCCCCAGGAACTTGGTTCTATTAGGGGACCCCCAAGCCTAATATGTCTTTCTGCCTGTTACCTAACGGTATTCCCGCTAAATATCTGTGCATGCCTGTAACTACTAAAAAATGTAATAATTTTAATAGTGGTCAAGAAAAAAAAAAAAAAAATAGACAGACTGCGGTACCTGTGTTAGAGGCCGCTGTGGAACGTTTCTTGTCATGTGGACTTTTTCTTTTCATCAGAGTCAAGTCCAGGCAGATGGTGAGTTCTCTTGTGGGAAACTGCTTCCTCTGCCATGTTGCAATGCTCGTCCATCCCCCGGCCTGCGGCAAACAGGGCCCTGTCTCCTGTCCCTAGTTTCCTTTTTCAAAAAGAGCGCCGAAGGCGCACGTGCCCGCGTGCGCGCGCCTCTATATATAGAGGTGAGCTGCAAAAGGGGGCGGAGCTTGGTGGATGATGCTCTGTGCGCGCCGCAGCGCTTCTGCGCATGTGCGGGCGTCCCAGCATGTTAAAAGGCACAATTATGTGTTGTGAGCTGGCTATGGAGTGCAGAGACAGAGCTGGCAACATTTAAAAAGAGGCATACAGCAAGCGGTTGATGCAGGCATCCCCATAGAAAGGCACATTAGTAGACACCAACTGTTTATATAGCAGCAATTGTGCTAGACTATTGTCAGTAAGTGGTGTATTTCGGCTGGAATACCTCAGCTTTGGGCTTAGGAATATGCCGTCTAAAAACTCCGGGACTAAGAATCCCAGGAAGCATAGGGGGTCTCCATCGGGCTCTGAGGATCTTGGGCTTGCTTTGGCTGCACCAATCTCCCCTGAAGAATCAGAGGTTAGTGACCGTAGAGCACCCCCAGGAGTACCTGGTACTGTGGCTGTCCTCAGTTCACCTGCTCCTGTGTATGTAACAGAGGAGGTTTTTTCCTCAGCTCTGGGAGGGCTGGAAGAGAGATTGACAACATTGATCGCTGCTTCCCTGTCAGAGGGAAAGCGCGCCCGATCTCCGTCTCCTCCCTCAGAGTACCTGTTAGCAGAGCAACAGTCCCATACAGGGATTGACCTACCTGAAGGGGATCAGGATGAGGTTGATTCTGTTGTAGAGGAATCAACAGTGGAAGAGCCATTTTCAGCATCACATGCTGAAAGATTATGGGTTCAGTCCCTGACTAACATGGTCCGATCAGCATTTAAAATGCCCCTTGCGGAGCCATCATCCACTTCTGTCTCCTCGTTGGGGTCGCTAAAAGCTCCCCAGACTGTTTGTTCCTTTCCAATCCATCCTTTACTGGAAGGGCTCATTTACCAGGATTGGGAACATCCTGATAAAATGTTTACTCCTCCCAAGAGATTTCAGGTGGTCTATCCCATGGAGGATAAGTTCATCAAAAAATGGAGGGTCCCTACAGTGGACGCAGCCATCTCTTGTGTGAATAAATCACTGACATGTCCAGTAGATAATGTCCAAATGTTCAAGGACCCAATAGATAAAAAATTGGAGTCCTTATTAAAATCTGCTTTTGCTACAGCAGGCTTGGTGACACAACCAGCAGTGGCAGCTATTGGGGTCTGCCAAGCAGTGAAGGATCAGTTGAAACAGGTCTTAAGGGACTTGTCAGATCAGCAGGCCCTTGCCCTAGCTGATCTACCTAGAGCCTTATGCTTTGCGGTTGACGCTATAAAGGATTCAATCCATCAGGCCTCCCGCCTTACGCTGTCTGTAGTACATATGCGCAGGCTTCTATGGCTCAAAAACTGGTCTGCTGAAGCTCCCTGTAAAAAATTGCTGGTCAGCTTTCCATTTCATGGTGAACGCTTATTCGGGGAAGACCTGGACAAATATATCCAGAAAATTTCCAGCGGTAAAAGTACACTCTTGCCGGTTAAAAACAGAGTTAGAGGTCCCTCTTTTAAGAGGCCTGCTTCTCCAGTCCCTAGGACATCGGCTGTGAAACAGTTCCGACGGCCTCCTCGGTCAAATCCCGGGGGTAAAAATCAGGGACAATCGCAGGGTAACAAGAAACCCTGGGTCAGGAGAGGTACAAAACCTCACCCAAAGTCAAATGCATGAAGGGTTGCCCCCACTCAATCGGGTGGGGGGAAGACTTCAGTTGTTCGCAGAGACCTGGCGGGACACGATCAGAGACAGATGGGTGCTCTGTTCGGCTAAAAGAGTGTCGGAATTAGCAGCTATGTCCTGTAGGGAGCCAT
Source organism: Rana muscosa (assembly GCA_029206835.1). NCBI lineage: Eukaryota > Metazoa > Chordata > Amphibia > Anura > Ranidae > Rana > Rana muscosa. The sequence continues at coordinate 569,247,240 of CM055117.1, read as the reverse complement.
ATCTGGTTATCCATAAGGACAGAGTAGTGTTACGTCCTCATCCAGCCTTTCTTCCTAAGGTGGTATCGAGGTTTCATTTGAACCAAGATGTGGTTCTTCCTTCTTTTTTCCCCAAACCTACTTCGGTAGAGGAAAAGTTATTGCATTCTTTGGATGTAGTAAGAGCAGTTAAAGCTTATCTAAAAGCCACTGCTCAGATTCGCAGAACGGATACTTTGTTTATTCTGCCGGAAGGCCCCAGAAGGGGTCAGGCAGCGTCAAAATCTACTTTAGCCAAGTGGATTCGACAGGTCATAATGCAAGCCTATGGCTTGAGAAGGAGACCGCCTCCGTTCAAAGTTAGGGCGCACTCCACGAGAGCAGTTGGAACTTCATGGGCAGTGCATCACCAGGCCTCCCTGGCTCAAATCTGTAAGGCCGCAACATGGTCTTCAGTACACACGTTTACTAGGTTCTACCAGGTGGACGTTAGAAGTCAGGAGGATGTCGCCTTTGGGCGCAGTGTGTTGCAGGCCGCAAAAGATCCTCATGTCTGATAGCGCTCAGCTTATGTATGGTGTATCCCCCCCCCTCGTTGGGCATTGCTTTAGGACATCCCATTAGTAATGACTATGTCGCTCTGTGTCCCGTGATGTACGAGAAAGAAAATAGGATTTTTATAACAGCTTACCTGTAAAATCCTTTTCTTGGAGTACATCACGGGACACAGAGCTCCCACCCCTCTTTTTGGGACACTTATTGCTTTGCTACAAAACTGAGGTGCTCCCGGATGGGAGGGGCTTATATAGGGGAGGGTACTTCCGGTTTTGGAAGTTGCCAGTGCCAGCACCTGAAGGTATCTATATAACCCATTAGTAATGACTATGTCGCTCTGTGTCCCGTGATGTACTCCAAGAAAAGGATTTTACAGGTAAGCTGTTATAAAGATCCTATTATTCTGACAGCTGTGGGTACTTGCATAGGATTTGAATGCAAATGCTGTTCACGTGAGAATTTTCTGCCCTGTTCCTTCAACAAAAGTTGATTTAAAAATCGACTTTGTTGAGCCTGGGTGGTGCCAACAAGCAGTGGCGTAGCGTAGGTTGTCAGCGCCCGGGGCACGGCAAGTAATTTGCGCCCCCCTGACCTGCGGACTTTTAGCTCTCCCCGAGTCCTATCCCTTCCCTTCCTACAATAGTATTGACCAGCCTGATTCCTACACTGACCACTATACTACACTGACCTACCTGATTCCCACACTGTCCACTACACACTATACTGACCACTATACTGACCAGGGCCGGTGCAAGGATTTTTGCCACCCTGCGTGAAACCTAATTTTGACACCCCCATTGGCTCCGCCCCTGACTATACGGTGTAGGTGGAGATTTTTGTGGCGCCTTCCAATGACCCCCCCCCCCCCCCCGCATTATAGTGGAGGTGTGCTGTGCGGTGTACTGGGATTGTGATGTCCAGGATAGCATAGCTGTATGACAGGTGGGGGGAGTGGGCTGGTGTGTGGAAGTCCTGCGGATCTCATTGTTCATAGAACACACAGTAAGTGTCCATGCCTCCACCCACGTTTCTCTCCTGTCCCTGTGTGTGTTGTACCCTATTTATGGACCCCTCATCTCATGTGACAGTCCCAGCTCCTGTTAATGTCATCTCCTACTGATTCCATGTCCCCCCCCCCCCCCCCATATGGATGTGACAATCCCAGCTCCACTTATTTCCTCCTGTCCCATTCATGTGTATATAGAAGTGTGTCTTTCCTCTCTTCCCTCCATCCCTCCTCCAGGCTGGTCCCCCTCTCCTCTCTATTCCTCTCTTCTCCTCCATCCCTCCTCCAGGCTGGTCCCCCTCTCCTCTCTATTCCTCTCTTCTCCTCCATCCCTCCTCCAGGCTGGTCCCCCTCTCCTCTCTATTCCTCTCCTCCATCCCTCCTCCAGGCTGGTCCCCCTCTCCTCTCTATTCCTCTCTTCTCCTCCATCCCTCCTCCAGGCTGGTCCCCCTCTCCTCTCTATTCCTCTCTTCTCCTCCATCCCTCCTCCAGGCTGATCCCCCTCTCCTCTCTATTCCTCTCTTCTCCTCCATCCCTCTTCCAGGCTGATCCCCCCTCTACTCTCTATTCCTCTCTTCTCCTCCATCCCTCCTCCAGGCTGGTCCCCCTCTCCTCTCTATTCCTCTCTTCTCCTCCATCCCTCCTCCAGGCTGATCCCCCTCTCCTCTCTATTCCTCTCTTCTCCTCCATCCCTCCTCCAGGCTGGTCCCCCTCTCCTCTCTATTCCTCTCTTCTCCTCCATCTCTCCTCCAGGCTGATCCCCCTCTCCTCTCTATTCCTCTCTTCTCCTCTATCCCTCCTCCAGGCTGGTCCCCCTCTCCTCTCTATTACTCTCTTCTCCTCCATCTCTCCTCCAGGCTGATCCCCCTCTCCTCTCTATTCCTCTCTTCTCCTCCATCCCTCCTCCAGGCTGGTCCCCCTCTCCTCTCTATTCCTCTCTTCTCCTCCATCTCTCCTCCAGGCTGATCCCCCTCTCCTCTCCATTCCTCTCTTCTCCTCCATGCTGTGACTTTCCCTCTCCCCTCCACCCCCTGCTGCCTGTGCTCTATTCCCGGCTTTGTGCTCTCCTTCCTCCCCAGCATTGGCTAGCCTGCCTGGAAGAGTGTCAGCGGCTGCCCTCCTCCTTGATCCCCGGTACCTTGCTGGAGTAATCCGACTCTCCATGTTCGGCACCTGCTTTTCTCTGCAGCCTCTGTTCGGCGATATTCCCCGCCATCATGTTCAATCTCAGGCGCCCTGTGATTGGGCGTATGAGGTCATGTGTGGCCTATCCACGATCGCGGTAGATCCTGGAGTCCCGCCTCCACCCATGTTCAGTCTCCTGCACCCTGTGATTGGGCGAAGGCGGGACTCCAGGATCTACCGTGATCGTGGACAGGCCAGCTCCGCCGCCGCACATGACCTCATACGCCCAATCACAGGGCGTCTTAGACTGAACATGGCGGCGGGCACGGTGACACAGGGACGGGGACACAGTTCATTTAGGAGGCAGCCACTGTGATACATACTGGCGGGCGCCCCCCTAAATGTTGCGCCCGGTGTGACGGCCCCCCTGCCCCCCCCCCCCACGCTACGCCTCTGCCAACAAGCCACCCATCAAATGAATTTAAAGTGATTCAGATGGAAGTGCCCGAAATTTGAGGGTGTATGGTCACTTTTAGTCCCAAAATCAGGTGTGCCAAGAAACTTTTTTAGCTAATAATGCTTGAGGTGAATGTAGCCGTATTAGTACACTTGTAGCAAAAAGAACTGATCACTGTCCATGATACTGTGTTTTTTTTTTTTTTTTTTGCACTAAAATCCAAATTTTCAGGATAGGCTTTTGGGGTGTACCCCCTTCTTCAATGTCCAAGCAGTATTCGGTACTGATTGGACCTTAAAGACCTTAAAGAGGGGGACATACCATGAAAGCTTATCCTGAAAATGTGTATGTTAGTGCAAATAAAAGAACAAAACAGAATTATTGACTGTAAAAAATTGTTCTAGCTAATAATGTAGAGTTGGGTACCTTGGGCAGGCCTTTTACTTTTCTAACTTTGGGATTGTTGGTTTACTGTCCTGAATCATAAAGTTTAGACTGCACAAAGTCTATTTTATATAAATATAATTTACACACCATAGGCAATTAAACAGGGTGTGAGCATCTTGTTAAACAATAAGGCCTCATGCCCACGGGCGTTTTTTCAGCCGCGTTTTTGAGCGTTTTTTTTTTTTTTTTTTTTGTTTCAATCTTTTTATTAAAGTTTCGTCATACAAAAGTATAAAAAATATACATCAAGACACTGTACAGTCATATTACCGCTTCTGGGATTCCATTCATTAGAATCATAACGCCCAGGGGCCCACGTTATAGTACCCAAAAAAAAAACAAATCTGCTGAAGAATCTCTAACATGGGCTGGAGCGTAATGGCACTTTTGGATATCTTGCAGAAAACTACTGCACCCCTGAACCACCAACTCCCCCCGACATCTCGGGTTTCAACTGGTGAACTTCCCGCCCAGAGGAGCCGTCCCCCCATCTGCTTGTCGGGGGGGTTCGACTCCCCAGCCTGTGCGGGCAACCCTCAGTGCAGTTCAGACCGACAATGGTCCTATTAATTACTTATAAACCGGTGAAAGCAGGGAGTCGTGCAGACCTCTAAGGCCTGGGGCTGACTCCAAAACTAACATTCATTAAGAAATTAGAAGCAAGGAAATAGGGGGGAAGGAAACAAAGCAAGAAAAAGAATAGTTGAGAAGAGGGAAAAAGAGGGAGGGAGGGAAGGAGCCTCGATCAAGCACCCCGACGCCCCTAAAGAAAAAAAACAAAAAACAATTTGAGCGTTTTTTACAGCTTAAAAACGCCTGTCCATGTTAGTCTATAGCTTCATGCCCACCTGGGCGTTTTTGAGCTGTAAAGAGCATAGGCGTTTGTAAGCTGTAAAAAAAACCCAGGGCCAGTGCGTTCCTCAGCGTCAGAATTTGGCAGGAAAAAACGCGAGCGTCAAAAAACGCGCACTAACGCGCGGTCGCGTTTTTAGCTCCGACGTTTTTTTTTTTTTTTTTTTTCCAAAAAAAATAAATAAAATATTTACAACAACATGGACAGGCGTTTTTAAGCTGCAAAAAACGCAGCTGTAAAAACGCCAGTGGGCATGAGGCCTAATTGTGTGTAATTTGTTTGTTGTCTGCTGAGACATAAATTACTACAACCTATGTTTAAATTGTTTACAATGCTAATATGTTTGGGTTTCAGGCATGTTGACATCAATGGGCACAGAACAGAAATGGGAATTCTTTAAAGTGACTTCAAAGTTGATCTACCAATCAACTTCTGTTCAAGCACTCTGTTGGGGGAAAAAAACAATTGATCAATTGCCTGCAGCGCTGATCAGTATATTCTGACAACAGGTAAAACAACCTGCTATCAGAATACAAAGACACAGGGGAGGATTCCCCCATCCACCTCAACTGTGTGAATGGGGAATTGGGTCCGTTTTTTTCATTTGACCCCGTAGGTTCAACAAAAAAACGGACTCGTCTATGACCAGCCTTAACCGCTTCTGGACTACCCACCGCATATACAGTCATGGCCGAAATTGTTGGCACCCCCGAAATTTTTCCAGAAAATCAAGTATTTCTCACAAAGTATTGCAGTAACACGTGTTTTGCTATACACATGTTTATTCCCTTTGTGTGTATTGGTACAAAACAAAAAAAGGGAGGAAAAAAAGCAAATTGGACATAATGTCACAAAACTCCAAAAATGGGCTGGTCAAAATTCTTGGCATCCTTTCAAAATTGTAGATAAATAAGATTGTTTCAAGCATGTGATGCTCCTGATGTAAGTAACAGGTGTGGGCAATATAAAAATCACACCTAAAAGCAGATAAAAAGGAGAAAAGTTCACTTAGTCTTTGCATTGTGTGTCTGTGTGTGCCACACTAAGCATGGACAACAGAAAGAGGAGAAGAGAACTGTCTGAGGACTTGAGAACCAAAATTGTGGAAAAATATCAACAATCTCAAGGTTACAAGTTCATCTCCAGAGATCTAGATTTGCCTTTGTCCACAGTGCACAACATTATCAAGAAGTTTGCAACCCATGGCACTGTAGCTAATCTCTCTGAACGTGGATGGAAGAGAAAAATGTATGAAAGGTTGCAACGCAGGATAGTCCGGATGGTGGATAAGCAGCCCCAAACAAGTTCCGAAGAAATTCAAGCTGTCCTGCAATCTCTGGGAGCATCAGTGTCAGCGCAAACTATCCGTCGACATTTAAATGAAATGAAACGCTATGACAGGAGACCCAGGAGGACTCCACTGCTGACACAGAGACATAAAAAAAGCAAGACTACAGTTTGCCAAAATCCTTCTGGGAAAACATCTTGTGGACAGATGAGACCAAGATAGAGCTTTTTGGTAAAGCACATCATTCTACTGTTTACCGAAAACGGAATGAGGCCTACAAAGAAAAGAACACAGTACCTACAGTGAAATATGGTGGAGGTTCAATGATGTTTTGGGGTTGTTTTGCTGCCTCTGGCACTGGGTGCCTTGAATGTGTGCAAGGCATCATGAAATCTGAGGATTACCAAAGGATTTTGGGTCGCACTGTAGAGCCCAGTGTCAGAAAGCTGGGTTGTGTCCGAGATCTTGGGGCTTCCAGCAGGACAATGACCCCAAACATACATCAAAAAGCACCCAGAAATGGATGGCAACAAAGCGCTGGAGAGTTCTAAAGTGGCCAGCAATGAGTCCAGATCTAAATCTCATTAAACACCTGTGGAGAGATCTTAAAATTGCTGTTGGGAATTGGCGCCCTTCCAATAAGAGAGACCTGGAGCAGTTTGCAAGGGAAGAGTGGTCCAAAATTCCGGGTGGGGGGTGTAAGAAGCTTATTGATGGTTATAGGTAGCGACTGATTTCAGTTATTTTTTCCAAACAGTGGCAACCAAATATTTACCGTATATACTCGAGTATAAGCCGAGCTTTTAAGCACAATTTTTTGTGCTGAAAATGCCCCCCTCGGCTTATACTCGAGTCACCTTTTTGCGCCTGATCTCCCGGAATTTGGGGAGCCGGTACCGGCCGGCCGAAGTCCCCTGGACCCCAAGCTTGGCACTCATGTAGACTGACTCTTCCTCTACAAGTGTGCAAAGTTTGTTGGCCGGGGAGCACTGATTTTTCAAAACTGGGCACCCCTTCCATAGACTCCCATGTTAAACTGTAATTTCTCTGGTGACCCGGTACCGGCCGGTCCTAGGTCCTCTGGACCCCAATATTGGCACACATTCAGCCCCACTCTTCCTCTACAGGTTTGCAAAGTTTCTTTTCTGGGGGACCTACGGCCGAAGAGCACCGATTTTTCAAAGCCGGGCACCCCTTCCATAGACTCCTATGTTAAACATCAGTCTAGGCATGGACACAGTGAGGCATGGACACAGTGAGGCAAAGTGAGGCACACCCTAGGCTTATACTCGAGTCAATAAGTTTTCCCAGTTTTTGTGGTAAAATTAGGTGCCTCGGCTTATACTCGAGTATATACAGTAAGTTAAGGGTGCCAAGAATTTTGACCAGCCCATTTTTGGAGTTTTGTGTGACATTATGTCCAATTTGCTTTTTGTACTCCCTCCCTTTTTTTGTTTTGTTCCAATACACACAAAGGGAATAAACATGTGTTACTGCAATACTTTTCTGTGAGAAATACTTGATTTTCTGGGAAAAATTCTGGGGTGCCAACAATTTCGGCCATGACTGCATTCCGCTGCAGGGCGGCCCGGCTGCACAAAATCACGTAGCTCTACATGATTTTGTGCAATCAGTGTAAGGGGCACGTGTAGAGCGCCACTCCCTCTGTGATTGGACACAGTGGGAGTCAATCAGCGTTTCCAGCGGCCATCGCGACCCGCCGATTGTTCAGAGGAGAGACAGAGCAGCGGTCTGCCTATGTAAACAAGGCAGACCGCTGATCTGTCGGTGCAAAAGAGAGATCTTGTGTTTCAGCTAAGGCTAAGCTGAAACACGGATCTCTTCCTCCAGTGTATCCATCCCCCCACATTTAGTAAGCACCTCCCAGAGACACACTTAACCCTTTTATCGCCCCTAGTGTTAACCCCTTCCCTGCCAGTGTCATTTATACTGTGACTGCATTTTTTTAAGCACTGATCACTGTACTGTATTGGTGTCACTTGTCCCTTAGTGTCAGATTTGTCCGCCACAATGTCACAGTCCGGCTAAAAATTGCTGATCGCTGCCATTACTAGTTAATACCATTAAAAAAAAAAAAAGTCCCTAAATTTATCCCATAGTTTATAGACGCTATAACTTTTGCGCAAAACCAATCAATATACGCTTTTTTACCAAAAATATGTATCAGAATACATATTTGCCTAAAACTAATAGAAATCTTGATATTAAATTTTTTTTTTATTGGTAATGTTTTATAGCAGAAAGTAAAAATGTATTGTTTTTTATTCAAAATTGTCTGTCTTTTTTGGTTTATAGCGCAAAAAATAAAAACCGCACAGGTGATCAAATACCACCAAAAGAAAACTCTATTTGTGGGGAAAAAAGGACATACATTTTATTTGGGTACAGTGTCGCACAACCGCGCAATTGTCAGTTAAAATAACGCAGTGCAGTATCGCAAAAAACGGCCTGGTCAGGAAGTGGGTAAAACTTCCTGATGACGTGTTGAACACAAAATGCATTGAGGCTGCACGTCCGCCCTCCACTGACGTCACATGCAGTTTCTTGGTTTCCATCTCTTGTGCTTTGGAACGCACGCTGTGTCTTGGTAAGATGGGGAGCATATCAACCAAACGCTGTACATGTTGGTGCTGACTTACATCACTCCTAAATGTAAGTGTGCATTGTTTTACCTACCTGTTTTTACATACCTTCAATAAACATATTTTGCTATGATTCTCAATATATTTCTCCCAAGTCTTAATGTTTGACCACTGCCATGGAGACATCTTGTGGTTTAAAGTCATCGCTTCCATACACGTTGCTGGTTAAAAGAGTTCAATATTGCTAAGGCGTAATTATTATAAAATTCTGGTTTGTAGAGTTTGTATTTCTCTCGCACGGTTTGTGGTGGAGCACGATTAAGGATATATTTGTTCCTGCACTTTTCTTTGGATCACGGTGAATGGACTATTCTGTTAACATTTTTTTCGATATTTTTAGAATATTGCACAATGTTTTGAATATTGCTTATTATCTTTATGAATTTTATTAATATGTTTTTTTTCATGTGAATTGTATCACCTATGTTAAACGATTGTTGTTTATATTGATTCTCTTTATCACATGAGTTGGCGCCACACCTTTTCTTATTTTTTACATATTCAGAAGTGGTTCATTCCACTTTAAAAGGGGCAGCTTCACTCAGTATTATTCACAAACAATCTTTGGTGCCATCACTTGTCAACTTGTATACATCCATATCGCTCAATGTATTAAACTGAAGATTTAATACTACTTAAATGTGTTTCATCAGTTAAAAGGAGCATTCTAACATGTAGCATTCATCTTCTGTAGAGGGATTCTTCAGCCACCCCTTCCTTGACCAGGTGTCTACAGTCAAAAAATGTGAGTATATCCCAGACGCTAGGGTTTTGTGGGGATACAGGTGTCAAGCCTGCCAAATGTGTCACCAGTAGATAGGTTTTCCGTTGCTAGTCACTATTTGAAACTCATATGATGCCCATTACAGAATGCATTTTAATGCAGCTCATGTCCTTACTTTTTTTATTTATGTAAGGGTTCGGGTCAGTCTCCACTTGGAGTGGATATCGGCCAGAGAACCTTAAATAACCCTCAGAAGTCAATAGTTGCTATCCATTTTAAAATATTCCTTGTAAGCCGTTGGGCTGACTCATTATCCATGTTTACTTGCGACTGTCACTGGATTGTAACTTCTTCTGTTGTTCACTGTGATATATGTGACTTTGACAATAAACACATTTTCAACCCTAAAATATTACTTGTATAACTTTTATTATAAAAAAAAAAAATTGGAATAAGCTCTCAGTGCTTCCCATGAACTCTTTTTGAGCACTGCAGCAATGTATGTATTTTACGGCATTGAATGTGCAAGATTGCTACTAGGAGTGTCAGCTGTAGAAATTGACTCGCTCACTGGGTATCTATTACCACTAAAAGCTATTTAAACTGTATGCAGCCACTAGGAGGCTTTTATGCATAGGTTTGGATGATGCTATGTGTCAGTGAATTGACTCAAATATATTCATATATGCTAACAGTGCATCATACACAGGTTTTCTTTAGTGAGAGGAGATTATTATTGTTTTTGTTTTACAGTAGCACAGAATCAAAATGAGAATAGTTGTCAGACCAAATATTAGCATTTCTGCTCTAGTTCAGAAATCAATAAAAGCAAATGAATAATGTCCTATTACCGATGCATAATACTCTATACTGTATCCTCAGCCTGTCCTGTCCCAGTGCCTACATACTCGGGGTCAAGTATATCCGGCAGCTCCTGTGGAAGCTCACCTTCTTGTCGATTTGCTTCTCCTCCTGTGAGTATAAAGAATTGCTGATTTTTTTATTTTTTGTTGATTTTTTTTTGGACAATTTTTTTTTTTTCATGCCATAACACCAAGCCTCGCAATACAGATACTTTAGAACGAGACCTCCACCCAAAATAAGTTTGTTTTGTTCAGAAGATGTGTCGGTTATTTAGCCTCAAGTGCGTTTTTCTGATTCAATATTTTTTATTGAAATATAAGAAAAATTACAGCAGTAATATTCCCACACAGGGGATATAAGCAATAGGCACAATTTAGAACACTATGAAAAAACACAAATGGAGTATGCCATAGGGTGTAAACATTCAATTAATAACTCTCCAACAAAGGCCAGGGGTTAAAAAAGGGTGCCTGAGTCCTAGGGCTCAGGGGCTGGGGTGGGTGTGGGGAGTGGATCAGTCCACTTAAAATTGGGATAAACAAAATCTAAACTGAACACACAAGAAAAAAAAAGGGCAGGGGGAATAATTGGAGAAAAGGATGAGGGCGATGAGAGGAGAAGTGAAAGAAGAGAGGGAACATGGCAGGAGAAGAAAAGTGTTGAAAAAAGGAGAGAAAGTTCCCCCCAGGCTGGGAGGGAGGGAAGAGATTAATTAGAAAGGCCAGGCTGGTCGGGTGCAAGGTTGGAAAATCGTAAGACCACCCCGGGCCCACACCTTAAAAAAACTTAGCGTTGGAGGATACTAATCTCTTTTCATTGACATAAATGCATTTGTAATACAAAAGCCAGTTGTGTTTCTCTGGATCCTTGGCTTGAAAGTGTGGTTTTAATTTTGATTTATTAAATAGCAGTGTTTGCAATCAAATATCTTTTAGGTATAGCTTCAAAGTAGGTAGAATTTTTTTTTTAAATTTTTCCAAAAAAGATTTATCTTTACCAGCCAGAATAATCAAATTTCTTTGAAAAATAACCAACTTAAAACAGTGTTCCAGCTGAATTTTTTATTTTTTTTAAAAAGTCAGCAGCTACAAACACTGTAGCTGCTGACTTTTTTAATAAGCACACTTACCTGTCCAGGGTGCGCGTGATGTCGGTCCCATGAGGCCGATCCGTCCATCGGTTCGGGTGCCAGCGCCGCTGTTCGAACTAAGGGAAACAGGCAGTGGAGCCTTGCGGCTTCACTGCCTGTTTCCTACTGCGCATGCGCGTATCACACAGTGCTTTGTGAATGGTCGGCTGTCTTCTGGGACACACGGGTCCCAGAAGACAGCACACCCCATTCCCCAGAAGACAACGCGAGGAGGAGGAGAAAGAAGCTAGTATAGGAAGTGCCATTTCTGGTAAGTAAAACATTTTTTTTTTTTTCAAATTTTTAAGAGACTTTTTATGTATATATTTTTTTTTTGTTTTTGTAGGGTGGGCCTCCGCTTTAAGTCAACCAAAAATCATCTGTGTAAACTATATATATAATCAAAATGTCACTGGTGCCCTATAATCATAAATATTCAAGAAGTAATCAGAATGTATAGTCCAAAACATCCCTTACTTTGCTATCTAAAAAGACAGATTGACCAGGAATAATCTATAGCCTTACATTCCAAACAACAAGATCAGCATACAGACATGTCAGCTGTGTAAAATATGCCGCAGTCACACTAAATGGATCAACAAAAAGTATCCGTATGCATAGCAAAGGAAGGTGAATTGGAGTATGTCTTCAAACTTGGAACCTTGCCACAGGACCGGAGTTATGGTGGAGGTGGAATATTTAATTAGAGTCTCACAATTCCTTTTCTGCGCTAAAAGCAGCTTTTTAGAACACTTGCATTTTACAGACAGCTTCTCTGCATGCTGAGAATGAAGACTGTTGAGCCTTTACAGTGTAATTCTACAATTTTTTTTATTATATAGAGCTTGGGTTAAAATCTCTGTCAGGTTTGTTTTTCTGTCTATGTCCCCGTTGGGTGGATTTGTCCTAGTTCCTGTCTTAGTGTCCGACATTACTGGGACAGGAGGTGAGGAGAAAAAATTGTTAATAACTAGGGAAAGGTTCTACTTTCCCTAAACTATCCAAAGTGAATCTAAATAAATAAATATATATATATATATATATATATAGTATCTCACAAAGGTGAGTACACTCCTCACATTTTTGTAAATAATTTATTACGGTATATCTTTTCATGTGACAACACTGAAGAAATGTCACTTTTGCTACAAAGTTGTGAGTGTACAGCTTGTATAACAGTGTAAATTTGCTCAAAATAACTCAACACACAGCCATTAATATCTAAACCACTGGCAACAAAAGTGAGTACACCCCTAAGTGAAAATGTGCAAATTGGGCCCAATTAGTCATGTTCCTTCCCCAGTGTCATGTGACTCATTAGTGTTACAAGGTCTCAGGTGTGAATAGGGAGCAGGTGTGTTAAATTTGTTATTGCTCTCACTCTCTCATACTGGTCACTGAAAGTTCAACATGGCACCTCATGGCAAAGAACTCTGAGAATCAGATTTTTTTTTTATTGTTGCTCTACATAAAGATTGCCTAGGCTTTAAGAAGATTGCCAAGACCCTGAAACTGAGCTGCAGCACGGTGTTCAAAACCATACAGCGGTTTACCAGGACAGATTCCACTCAGAACAGGCCTCGCCATGGTCGACCAAAGAAGTTGAGTGCACGTGCTCAGCGTCATATCCAGAGGTTGTCTTTGGGAAATAGACGTATGAGTGCTGTCAGCATTGCTGCAGAGGTTGAAGGGGTGGGGGGTTCAGCCTGTCAGTGCTCAGACCATACGCCGCACACTGCATCAAATTGATCTGCAAAGCTGTCATCCCAGAAGGAAGCCTCTTTTAACGATGATGCACAAGAAAGCCTTCAAACAAACAGTTTTCTGAAGACAAGCAGACTAAGGACATGGATTACTGGAACTATGTCCTGTGGTCTGATGAGACCAAGATAAACTTATTTGGTTCAGATGGTGTCAAGCATGTGTGGCGGCAACCAGGTGAGGAGTACAAAGACAAGTGTGTCTTGCCTACAGTCAAGCATGGTGGTGGGAGTGTCATGGTCTGGGGCTGCATGAGTGCTGCCGGCACTGGGGAGATACAGTTCATTGGGGGAACCATGAATGCCAACATGTACTGTGACATACTGAAGCAGAGCATAATCCCCTCCCTTTGGATACTGGGCCACAGGGCAGTATTTCAACATAATGACCCCAAACACACCTCCAAGATGACCACTGCCTTGCTAAAGAAGCTGAGGGTAAAGGTAATGGACTGACCAAGCATATCTCCAGACCTAAACCCCATTAAGCATCTGTGGGGCATCCTCAAATGGATGGTGGAGTAGTGCAAGGTCTCTAACATCCACCAGCTCCGTGATGTCATGGAGGAGTGGAAAAGGACTCTGGTGGCAAACTGTGAGGCTTTGGTGAACTCCATACCCAAAAGGGTTAAGGCAGTGCTGGAAAATGGTGGCCACATAAAATATTGACACTTTGGGCCCAATTTGGACATTTTTACTATGGGATGCACTCACCTTTGTAGGAAAAGGGAAAATTCCCCCAAGGGTTTTTTTAGCGGCAAATAGGATCAAGAAATAACAATTTAATCTGTTATATTAAGATCAAAAATTGGTAATTTTTATTAAACAAGGAAATCAGAATAAAATTAATACACTCTGGTTACAATTATTGTAACCAGAGTGTATTATTTTAATTTTATTCTGATTTCCTTGTTTAATAAAAATGACCAATTTTTGATCTTAATATAACAGATTACATTGTTATTTCTTGATCCTATTTGCCACTAAAAAAACCCTCAGGGGAATTTTCCCTTTTCCTACATTTATATTGGGGTGCGCGGCACCCGGACTCTCCCCATATGGGTTTTTCTCTCTTTTTGTTGTACTCACTTTTGTTGCCAGCGGTTTAGACATTAATGGCTGTGTGTTATTTTGAGGGGACAGCAAATTTACACTGTTATACAAGCTGTACACTCACTACTTTACATTGTAGCCAAGTGTCATTTCTTCAGTGTTGTCACATGAAAAGATATAATAAAATATTTACAAAAATGTGAGGGGTGCACTCACTTTTGCGAGATACTGGGGGTTATTTACTAAAGGCAACTCCACTTTGCGCTACAAGTGCAAACTAAAAGTGCACTTGGAAGTGCAGTCGCTGTAGATCCGAGGGGGACATGCAAGGAAAATAAGTGCAATTTCAAGTGCACTTTGCACTTGTAGTGCAAAGTGGATTTGCCTTTCATAAATAACCCCCACTGTGTGTGTGTATGTATGTATGTATATATATGTGTGTATATATATAATGTGTATATGTGTGTGTGTAAAATATATATATTATGTGTGTGTGTAAAATATATATATATATATTTTATAAAAAAATTTACCTCCTAAGTTAGATTTCTTTCCAAGTAAACACATCATATTTTGATTGTTTTATGTTTTGTCGTAGTCTCTACCAGACATGCAACATATCCAAGAAGAAAATCTTTCATCCCCACCTTTGGGTCCTCCAAATTATTTACAGGTTTCCAAGGACTCCGCCAGCACAAGCAGCAAGAACTCCTCTTGTGACACAGATGACTTTGTCCTGGTTCCTCACAACCTCTCCTCTGACCACTCATGTAAGAGTTCACCTTTAGGTATAAAATGAAGGCACCTAGAGGTGGCTATATGTATCTGAAAAATCTTTCAGTACCATTTTATTGCCAAAATGCTGAGCTTCTCTTGTTCAGGCTAAACGCCAATGCTTTCTAGTAATCATAGAGCTTGCCAATCCCTTCACACATATTCCCAATGGCTAGTGAGGCAACCCACCATAGTGATGGGGAAATAGTAATACAACCCAAATTCCAAAAAACAAATAAAACAAAATGCAATGATTTGCAAATCTCATAAACCCATATTGTATTCACAATAGAAAATGTACAATTTTAGGGGGAAAAAAAAGTATTTTTGGAAATTGATGGTAACAACACATCTCAAAAAAGCCAGGACAGGGCCATTTTTACCACGGTGTAGCATCTCCTCTTTTTTTGACAACACTCTGTAAACGTCTGGGAACTGAGGAGACCAATTGCTGTAGTTTTGGAAATGTTGCCCCATTCTTGCATAAGATAGGATTCTAACTGCTCAACAGTACTGAATCAATGTTTTCAGTTGGTAAATATTTTTAATTGGTGAAAGGTCTGGACTGTGGGCAGACGTTTTTTCACAAGGCATGCATCGCGAATTTTGAACATCAAGCACAAGGGACTTTATTTAATTATTTATGCACTTTTTAGCATATAATATTTTTTCATGATGGATTTTTGAGGAATCGTATAGGTTATTCATGTGTATATATTTATATAATATATATATATATATAATATTTATATCTTTTTCTTAATATTTTAAATATTTTACGAATCTATCAGTAACATATTGCACATAATGCACATGTTTATTTTGCATCAGTATTCAAAATCAATCCGTATTATTTAATTGGCAATTGAAGCACCTCTATTGTTTATTTGCACATGTAAAAATTGCACTTTATATAGGCTAATAAGCTATTGAGCAAACATTGGAACGGCGCCACATCTACTTTCCTACTTCAACTATTTACTACACTTTTTTTTTTTGGTACTTTTTTCCACTGCGCGGATTCACATACATTTATTCTAGGCCAGTTAAGCACCTGGACTCTTCTACTATGAAGCCAAGCTGTTGTCATAGATGCAGTATGCGATTTAGGATTGTCCTAATAAAATTTGCAAAGCCTTCCCTGAAAAAAAGACATCCTCTGGATGGGAGCATACGCTGCTCTAAAACCTTGTTATGTCTTTCGGCATTTGATGGTGCTTTTCAAGTTGTGCAAGCTGGCCATTCCATACACACTAATGCACCCCCATACCATCAGAGATGCAGGCTTTAAACTAAGGGCTGATGAGCCGGAAGGTCCCTCTCCTCTTTAGTCCAGAGAACATGGCACCCATGGTTCCCAGAAAGAATGTCAAATTTCAATTTGTCTGACCACAAAAGTTTTCCACTTTGCAACAGGCCATGTTAAATGTGCATTGGCCCAGAGAAGACTGCAGTGTTTCTGGATCATGTCCAGATATGGCTTATCTTTGCATGAATGGAGCTTTACCTAGCATTTTTGGATGGCATGGCGAACTGTGTTCAGACAGTGATTTTTGGAAGTATTTCTAATATCATGCAGTGACATCCATCACAGAATTATGCCTGTTGTATATGCAGTGCCTTCTGAGGGTCCAAAGATCACATGCATTTAATATTGCGTTTCAGCCTTGTCCCTTGCGCACAGAGTTTGCTCCAGATTCTTTAAATATATGATCATCTACATTACATATTATCAAAAGATTCAAAGTCTTTGCAATTTTACATTGGGGACGATTCTGAAATTGTTTTTTAGATGCAGCTTTTCAGATTGGTGAATCTCTGCCCATCTTTACTTCCAAGACACTCTGACTCTCTAAGATGTTCTTTTTATACAATCGTGTTACTTACCTGTTGCCAATTAACCTAATTAGAAAATGCTCTGCCTTCTTAGTACCACTTACCGTATTTATCGGGGTATAACACGCACCCCAAGTTTAGGAGGGAAGTTTAAGGAAAGAAACTTACATTTTAAATGCCCATCAATACAGCCTTGTCAGTGTCCATCTGCAGCCTTGCCCATCATTGCATGATTAGTGTCCATCTGCAGCCTTGCCCATCATTGCAGCATGATTAGTTGGTGCCCATCTGCAAGATGTGTGCCCAGGTTTGTGATGGGTTTATTTTAAAACCTCATCCTGCATAGTCATGGGGTATGTAGCTTTAGAATACCTAACAATCTCTAGACTTGCAGGTGGATTTCTATGGAACAAAGTATTGCATTGTGGGCCAGGTTGATGGTATGTGTCTTTTAGATATGACAACATAAAGTGGAGAAACTTCAAGCCAAATGTTATTTTTTTTATTAATTTTTTTAACCCCTGCTACTCGAGGGAACGAGCGCCGCGGAGATAGACCGAGCTGGATGTCCTGTGTACTCGGCTCGTCTCGCAGTCCCACCTTTTGGCCCGGCTCCTATGATGGACATAACACCGGTCCAATGATGGGACGTAAATGCTAGGAGGCGGGACTGGGCGTGACTGCGAGCGGAGCCGAATATACAGGAGATTCGGCTCTGTCTATTTCGGCGGCGCTCGTTCCCTCCTTCCCCTCCGAGGCAGCCATTCGGCGTATAGCATGCACCCACGTGTTATACGCCGATAAATGCAGTACTTTGCCAGCTTTATGTTGCCCTGTCCCAATTTTGTTGAGAAGTGTTGCTGCCATCAATTTCTTATTACCGTATATACTCGAGTATAAGCCGACCCGAATATAAGCCGAGGCACTTAATTTTACAACAAAAAACTGGGAAAATGTATTGACTCGAGTATAAGCCTAGGGTGTCCATCTGCATGCCTCACTGTGTCCATGTGCATGCCTCACTGTGTCCATGTGCATGCCTCACTGTGTCCATGACTAGACTGACGTTTTAACATGGGAGTCTATGGAAGGGGTGCCTGGTTTGAAAAATCGGTGCTCCCCGGCCGTGGGTTCCCCAGACAAAAAACTTTGCACATTTATAGAGGATAAATGGGGCTACATGTGTCAGGTTTTGGGTCCAGGGAACCTACGGCCAGCCGGTACCGGGTCCCCAAAGTCACCAGAGTAATGACCGTTTAACATAGGAGTCTATGGAAGGGTTGCCCGGCTTTGGAAAATCGGTGCTCCCCGGCCGTAGGTCCCCCGGACAACAAACTTTGCACACTTGTAGAGGAAGAGTTGGGGTCCAGGGGACTTACGGCCGGCTAGTACCGGGTCCCCAAAGTCCGAGAGGGCATTTTCAGCTGAATTTCGCTGAAAAACTCTGCTTATACTCGAGTATATACGGTACCTTCGTTTTTTCTTTGTACATTTTTTCAGTTTAAATATTTTGATATGTTTTCTATTGTGAATGAAATTCTGGGTTTATGAGCTTTGGAAATCATTGCATTCTGTTTTTATGTAGATTTTATGATTTAGATTTTATGTAGATATTACACAGCGTCCCAACTTTTTTTGACTTGGGATTTTATATGAATGTTGACAATGTACTTTCCTACTAATATCTATTGAGCAAATTAGAGAGCAGTTTCGGGGGGGGGGGGGGGGTGGTGTATTATGGCAGTACAGTAGTTTGTTCAAGTAATGAGTGGGTGGATGCCTTACCATCCGTAATCCCTTTTGGCCTTCTACTAACTGACCATACTGTTTATTTCCAATATTCACATGCTGAATTCAGTTTGTGTTGCTGTAAACGACATCGGAAAAATAAATAGCTTGATTTAATATTCCAAATCTGCATTTTTATTTTCTCAGTTTTGTAGGCAACCGTGTACTATAGAATGTAAAGATCTATGACTAAGCATATTAAAAGTATTAGGGAAAATGTAAGCTTCATCGACCAATAAGAATATTACTATTTTTGGTATACTTTTTTTTTTTTTTTATTATTATTATTAAATGCACATACTGTAGATGCTAATGCATTTATTTAAGTACTATAGTTGGCAAAGTAAAAAAATGGAGATTATATTTTAACTGTACAGTGTTCAACTGCAATACAAAATGTATTCACAGATATTTGTTCATATTTATGAAAGTATCTGTTTGTTTTCTCTGAACAACCAATTACATTCAATATTTTATCCACGAACGCCAATATTCCAATTTTTTTTTTTTTAATGCAATGGGGCAGTGCAGACATTTTTTATTTTCCTGGATATTTAGATAAATGAAGTTGTCTGGGTTTTTTTGAAAGCTAATGTGTCTGCAGGTCAGAAATTAGTTGATCTAGAAAGGAGAAATTCCTCTGCTTTTTCATTTGAGTAGAAAACATTGTACACGTGACACATTTTGGTGCACAGCCATTGGACAGTACAGTAGCCCAAAGCCTCCATACTTTTTAGGATTACATTTGATTGGTTGTATTGTGCTATTGCACTTTTCACATAGTCATTGCTGCACTTTGTATTGCATTGTTTATTATGGAATTAAGTGTCTCAAAAATCCATAACTTTACCTAAGTCGATAGATTTTTTTGTAGACACTAAATGTGTTTCAGCAGTGCATTAGAGCCAATAAAGTTATCTCTAGTGAAATAAATATGTCTGTTTATTGCAGACGATATGCCCACAGGCACAGCTGGGCGCAGAGCATCTAGTGAGTTCTTGATGTGTGGCGGGTAAGTTATTATCTGCTTCATTCTATTGTAAGGTAGAGTTGGAATATGGTGTAATTTAAAGCGGTTGTATACCCGCTGGCTTTTTTTTTTTTTTCTTTAAACCTGTAAAGGAAAAGGCATAATGAGTTAGTATGCACCGCATACTAGCTTATTATGAAATACTTACCTTAGAACGAGGCGTCGGTGTCCCTCCCGGTCCACGCCGAGGCAGCTGACATTATGCCTCGGCGTGTCTTCCGGGTATCGCGGCTCCAGCGCTGTGAGTGGCTGGAGCCGCGATGTCGTCAATCCCGCGCATGCGTGCGGGAGACTTCTTTCCGGCAATGTCCGGTGTCCGCCGGGCCTTCAGCTGGGAATCCCCTGTGTGCATGCGCCGCTGCAGTCAGCGGCGCAGTGCAAGGGGAATACCTCCTAAACCGTAAAGGTTTAGGAGATATTTTTTTTTTTACAGTATACAAACGCTTTAACTGCAGAATTTGGCTGAATAGTACAGAGAATTTTTAATAACTCATGGCAGTGTTTGCTTTGTTGTTATAAATCCAGTCATATTTCCCAGGGCAGACCTTGAGCATGTATCTTGGGTCTTCAGTGATATGATGTTATAATACTATTTACTGTGCTCTGCAGACAGTGTAGAGAATAGCCAAAGTGGCGTTAAACAATTCCGTGCTTGTCTGCTTACACATATTGCTTTTGTGAAACAAGGATTGTCTGTGTTATTTTTTTATATTTGTGTTTTATTAAAGGAAACTTGCAGCAAGAAAATATTTAGATGTGAGTTGCACTTGTGTTTAAAATGCTGGTAGCCTGGTTTTGCTGAACCAAAGGAAGGAGGGAGGTCAGCATTGTCAGCCTCCACATTTCCTGTTAGTACAGGCTTTCTTTAAAGGAGAAGTACAGCCAAAACTCATTTGGCTGTACTTCTCCTGTGGATCACAGGAATGCAGTTCGTTGTGCACTCCTGTGACCCGTTTTCAGCAGACAGCGGGATGAAGCCCGCTGTTGGCTGACGTCACAGAGCCTGTTCAGGCTTGGGAAAGATCGTGACCATATGGCCAGGATCCGCCTACAGTCTATGAATGAGCCGGCTGCTCCGGCCCCCTCCACAGCCCAGCAATCTAGTGAGCGTGGGGGGCAGAGGAGAGAGGCAGTGACTGACAGTCACCAGCTCCCTGCTCAGGGAGCTCTGAGAACAGGCAGGGGACAATTTCAGCATCAGACCGAGTAAGTAAGCGTGGTTAAAAAAAAACATTCCTCTACTTTTCTTTTAAATATCAAATTCTCCATCCTGGCATTGACACCACCTCCACTGCAAGGATTAAATGCTGGTTATGTCTAGGGGAGGGGAGTAAGGAGGGGAATGTACTTTTCTCTTACGTTCACTGACTGACACAGCTCCTTTACTTAGACCATAGAGTTGTTACGCCACCTTCAGGAGAGGACCAGACATAACATGTACAAAAAAAAAACAGAACTTTCTAGTTCCGCCCAAGGGGCAGTCCCTTCAGTAACAACCCCCTGGCCTGCATCGTGCAGCCTCAGTTTTTTTCTGCCCAGTGAAGAAGGACCTAGGAACCCTGTGGGGCCATCGGTCCGTGGATTTTTTCTGCAGAAGTTTGCTTTTTGCGTAAGATTAAGATCCTGGGATCTGCTATCAACAGCCGGCTGGGTGACAGGCTGGATACCCTTATCCTTGTAGTCTCCCCAGCCTGGCCAGTGAGCGTGTGCAGACCAGAGCTCCACGCTGGGTCAGCCACGACATGCCCCTCAGGCTCCAGGGGCGGCCGGTGAGTGCAATGCTCAAGGGCACACATGTGACGGGGCTACTGATGTCTGCGTCACAGTGTGCCGGGCCAGCAGCCACCCCGTACTGATCGGAGAGTGGGTCTGTGATGGAATGTCCCCAGCTCGTGCGGAATGGCAAGTACAGCTCTCCCTACCTCGGTGGGGCTGAACAGCTGGGCATTCCCTGGGAGGTCAATTCGGGGGTCCCTCTCCTCCCTCTCTTCTCTCCCTGTCCCTATCTTCCCCCCCCCCCTGTGAGGGATGCTGCATGGGCTGCTGAGCGGTGTGTGTGCCACATAGACCGGGGCCCCCTGGGGGGGCTCTCACCTTGGGTGGGAGGCTGCACTGGGTGGCTGTGCCCTGGGTGTCTGGAGGTCGAATGTGCTGATCGCTGTAGCGCTGTTTGCCGCCATTTTCTCTGCCTTTTTTTCACTGTCTCTTTCTGCATACAGTGGTTTGGTGGCCATTTTTGGTGTGTCCAAGGAGCATGGTGAGGAACCATTTTCCTGTAGTTCAGGAACCATGGTCAGGAATCATTTTCCTGTAGCATGGTCAGGAACCAATTTCCTGTAGTTCGGCGGCCATTTTCCCTGTGACTGTTCTTTTTACTGGACGCTCGGCAGCCATTTTGTTGTAGCCTAGCACGTTTTTCATGCCCTGCGCTGATCCCTGAAGCTCAGAACAGCGTGGTTTCCTCTCACAGACACCTATGAGCTGATACAGGACACAGGCACACCTAGCTGGCGGCGCAGAACTCGGTCAGGGTGGTGAGTCCTGCGGTGGGGGCTCCTCAGGACAGTGAATGGTCCCACCCTCCTAACTGCTGCAGGCTAAGTCCCCAACAGGTGGCAGACAGGGTGGGTCAGCATGGCTTCAGAAACTGGTGTTTCTTCCCCTGAACTCGGGCAATTGCAACCGGTTCGCCTGCAGACAGTGCAGTGCCTCTGGACGCTTTTGTCGGCGATCCTTAACTCGTTCATTACCAAGATGGAGGCGGTGCGTGGGCGCAAAGGTGGTAAAAAGGTCTTCTGTGTCAGGAGTGGTGCTGAGGCGCCTGATTTGGCTACAATGCTGGTCTGCGGACCAGGCTACTAGAACAGCCTTGTCGGATCTACCCTTCCTTGGCGAACGGCTCTTTGGAGCCTCGTTGGATGACATTAAGAATGCCACCAGTGGGTAGTGTACCTTACTCCCGCAGACCAGGAAGGCTAAGGAGCCACGCCGTAGGCAAGGGCCCTCTTTTTCCGCTCACAAAACTATTTTTTCGTCCCTCCGGGGCTTCGGCGAAACGTCCCCAGCCCGACAGGACGACCTCTGAGGGACAAAAGCATCCCTGGAACCGCAAGCCTGCGAGCAAATGTGCTACCGCATGAAGGTTTGCCCCCGCCCCTCACGGGTGGGGGGGTCGCCTTCGGGAGTTTGCAGCCCGGTGGGCCTCTCGGCTGTCTGACCAATGGGTCTGCGAACTGATTTCCTCTGGCTACAAGATAGTGTTCCTCTCTTGGCCACCTAACAGATTCTTCCCCTCCAGCATACCCGTACTCCCGGCTTGCCGGGAGGCCCTCATGGGGGCGGTAAGGGATCTCCTGAGTCTCAGAGTGATCGTACCTGTTCCGGAGCCGGAAAAAATTCCAGGGGTTCTACTCCAATATGTTTGTACGTACCCCTTCCTTTTCGGGAACTACAATCTTGGACCTAAAAGCCCTCATTTGCTTCGTGCAAATACAGAGGTTCAGAATGGAATCCGTTCGCTCGGTAGTCGCTGCACTCCATCAAGGGGACTTCCTGGCGTCCTTAGACATCCAGGATGCGTACCTGCACATACCCATATGCCTTCGGCATCAGCAGTTTCTGCAATGCTGTTGGGGACGCCCACTACCAGTTTGTGGCTCTCCCCTTTTTGGCTTGGCATCAGCCCCCACGAGTCTTTACCAAGGTATTGGCTCCAGTTCTGGCGTTGCTGCGACAACGCGGGATCGCGATCTCCTCCTGAGAGCATCTTCCGCCTCAGAATTCAAGGAGAATGTGGCGATCTCCATGCAGTCCCTGCAGGATTTTGGGTGGCTGTTGAACCTCAGAGTCAGTGTTCATACCGACTCAGCATTTGGAGTACCTAGGCTTACTGCTGGACTCCGTGGAAGCGAGAATGTTCTCCCTCCAGACAAGCTACAGACTCTCAGAGCCGCGGTAAAACTGTTGGTGAACCGCAGGTGGTCGTCGCTACGCTTCTGCATGCGAGTCCTGGGGCTCATGGTGGCCTCCTTCGAGGCAGTGCCGTATGCCCAGTTTCACACCAGAGTCTTGCAGAAGGAGATCTTGACGAAATGAGACAAATCTCTGTTATCCCTGGCTCGGCAGATTCGGGGTGAGCCTGTCAGTCAGGGACTCCCTGCTCTGGTGGCTGAGATCCCCGGCACTTCAGTCCGGGGAGTTGTTCCTACCTCTACATTGAACGGTGATCACAACGGACGCCAGCCTGACCGGCTGGGGTGGAGTACTGGGGGTACAGTCGTCCCAGGGCCTCTGGTCAGAGGAGGAATCCATGTTGCCGATCAATGTGCTCGAGCTATGACCGATCGGGCTATGCCTCTCCACATGGTCAATGAGACTTCGAGGGCGTCCGATCAGGATCCGGTCAGACTACGCCACGGCAGTGGCATATGTCAATCGTCAAGCAGAAACTGGAGGCTCGGCCGCCGCACGGGAGGTTGCTTACATCCTTCAGTGGGCAGAGCGACATGTACCGGCCCAATCGGCCATTTTCATCCCTGGAGTGGAGAACTGGCAGGCGGACTATCTGAATCGCCAGATGCTGGTCCCAGGAGAATGGGCACTGCATCAGGGGGTGTTCGGGCTACTGTGCCTGCTATGGTGCACACCAGTAATCTGATTGCCCCAGATTGACCTCAGCATCCCTGGTACGCAGATCTAGTGCGCCTGGTGGCGGACGCCCCCTGGTGGCCGACCCCCCTGGCGACTGCCGTTACGGGAGGACCTTTTGTCTCAAGGTCCGATTCTCCATCCTGCTTTACCATCGCTGGGTTTAACGGGCATGGCTTTTGAGAGCCAGGTGCTAAGGAACCGGGGGCCTGTCGGACTCGGGTATTTCAACTATGTTTCGAGAACAGAAATCTTCTTCTCGGAAGATATATCATCGTACCTGGAAGGCCTACATCTCTGTGTGAGGTGAAAGGATGGCGTCCGCGCTCCTATTCCATATCTAGGATCCTGCTGTTTTCTTCAGCGAGGAGTAGGCCAGAAATTGGCTTTAAGCACCATTAAAGGACAGATATCAGTCTTGGCTGTCTTTTTTCAGCGACCCCTGGCGTCTCACTCTCTAGTGAGCACCTTTGTTCGGGGGATCGGCATGTAGTTCCTCCGGTGCGCCCACTGTTACCCTCATGGGATCTGTACCTGGTGTTTTTCGGCGCTTCAAAAGCCGCCGTTTGAGAATATCAGAGAGATTCCCTTGTTGACTCTTTCCCAGAAAGTGGTCTTTCTAGTGGCAATTACATCGGCCAGGAGGGTTTCCGAACTGGCGTCCTTGTCTTGCAAGTCGTTTTATCTGGTTATCCATAAGGATAAGGTGGTGTTGCGTCCGCAACCTTCTTTTCTGTCGAAGGTGGGTTCGACGTTCCACATCAATGTGTCTTTGTATTGCCGTCTTTGTACCCTAAACCGACACATCCTAAGGAGGTGGCCCTCCATTCCATGGACGTGGTCCGAGCTTTCAGAGTATATTTGTCTGCCACGGCTCCCTTTCGGAAGTCAGACTCGATTTGTTTCGGTTTCTGGTCCAAAAAAAGGCATGGCGGTCTCGTCTGCCACCATTTTCAGGTGGATCAGACAGATTGTGGTTCAGGCCTACGCCTTGAAGGGGCAAATGCCCCCCTTTCCGGTCACGGCCCATTCCTCCAGAGCTATTGGAACCTCCTTGGGCCTTCCGACATTAAGCGTCTGTCGCTCAAGAGTGTAATGCGGCGACTTGGTCGTCTGTTCACACCTTTACAAAATTCTACAAGGTAGATGTCAGTGATTCGGCTGTTTCCTGTTTTGGCCGCACAGTTTTGCAGGTGGCCGTGTAATTTGCAAATGCAATTCATTTTTTTCTGGTTCTTTGACAAGACCCTTACTTTTGAGTAACTGCACTGTTACTTTGTTACCGCAAGTTCTGATGCGGTTGGATACGGTGGTGACTCCCCTGTTAAGGAGCACTTCTGTTTTTGTGGGTGAAGTTTTTGTGCTGTTTCCCACCCCTCGTTTTGACACTGCTTGGGGACGTCCCTATGGTCTAAGTAAAGGAGCTGTGTCAGTCAGTGAACATAAGAGAAAATAGGATTTTTGTACTCACCGTAAAATCCTTTTCTCTGTAGTTAACTGACTGACACAGCACCCTCCCCTCCTATTTTTTACGTTATACTGCTTGTTGACGTACTGAGGCTGCACAATGCAGGCCAGGGGGTTGTTACTGAAGGGACCGCCCCTTGGGCGGGACTAGAAAGTTCTGTTTTTTGGGGTTTTTTTTGTACATGTTAACATGTTATGCCTAGTCCTCTCCTGAAGGTGGCGTAACAACCCTATGATCTAAGTAAAGGAGCTGTGTCAGTCAGTGAACTACAGAGAAAAGGATTTTACGGTGAGTACAAAAATCCTATTATTCCCTGCTTCAGCAAGGCCCCTCCAGCCCTGCATCCGTTCCCCTACAGCTGCCTCTGTAAGCCAAGGCCTCTGGCTATGGTCACACTCCAGCCTCCTCCAATATACAGTGGGGTTAATTTACCAAAACGGGAGAGTGCAAAATTTGGTGCAGCTCTGCATAGACACAATCGGCTTCTGTTTTTTTTTTTTTCGTCAAAGCTTAATTGAAAAAGCTGAAGTTAGAAGCTGGCTACCATCCACAGCTGTACCAGATTGTGCACTCTACAGTTTTAGTAAATCAACCCCAATATGTAATGTATGTAATGACGCCAAAGCTCCGCTCACAAACCAGAGCAGAGGAGGAGAGCCTTGGAGCCAGCGAGAGCAGGGAGATCGTTAAGGAATACAACCAGAACTTTACGCCCTAGACTCACCGAGCATTTAACTCTTGCACTTTGGAAAATTGTTGCTCAAGTAAGCACAGTGTAGCTTTGCGAAACTAGTCCGGCTATTGCAACCGTGGTGTATGTCATTGTTTGTATGGAACATTCAATAAATGGACTTCAAGAATGTCAGTGTGCAGCCAATTTCTTCCCTTTATTCAAATATTGCATACAGGTTAGTGGTTGGTGAATTTATTTGTATTTTGTGCACTTTACAGGCAATCACCTTTAAATACATCTGGAGGTTCCGGACAGACGCAAAAAACATCTTCCAGTTCTTCACGCTGCAGCTCTTCAACTGTAGCGTACAGGTATATAAGCCTTGTGCTTTTGGCTCTAACACAGGGTTCTCCAAACTTTTCTAAACAGAGGGCCAGTTTATTGTTGCTCAGACTTTAAGGGGGCAGACTGTGGCCAGTAGGAGTAGAAAATGCCCCATCATTGGTTTTAGTTGATGGAATAGTGTCCTATGGTTGATATCAGTGGGAGGAATAGCTTCCTATCCTTGGTGTCAGTGGGAGGAATAGTGCCCCATCATTGGTGTCAGATGTGGATGGAATAGTGCCCCAAGGACTGGATAGAGGCATGCAAAGGGCCACATTCAGCCCCAGGGCTGCAGTTTGGAGACCACTGCTTTAACACCCAAACAGTATGAGAAGCAGACACTTTTATACTGATGGCTAAGAGAATTATCCATTATATTAAAATACTATTTTATTTTAAAACCACCTGGATAGGCCAAGTAAAATAATGTTTGGATGCAAGGCTACGTTATGAAATTTAAAATATACCAATTTTGTTACTCTATGTAGATTTTAGCATTGGGGGACACATTTTAAAATCACTAAGAAATGAAGACTTTGCAAAAAAAAGGGCAAACTACACATAAGTTGGGTATTTTAAGACGAGACACAGTTTAAAATGTGCTGCAACTGAATCTTATATTGATGCAAAGTACATGGGTATCATCTGAAAGGCAAATCCACTTTGCACTACAAGTGCAAAGTGCACTTGAAATTGCACTGAACGTGCACTTGGAAGTGCAGTCGCTGTAAATCTGAGGGGTAGATCTGAAGTGAGGGGAAGCTTTGCTGATTTTATCATCCAATCATGTGCAAGCAAAAATGCTGTTTTTTTTTATTTTCCTTGCATGTCCCCCTCGGATCTACAGTGACTGCACTTCCAAGTGCGCGTTCAGTGCAATTTCAAGTGCACTTTGCACTTGTAGTGAAAAGTGGCTTTGCCTTTAGTAAATAGCCCCCAGTAAGTAGATTTGAAACAGGACTTGCTGTATATTATAGTTATTTATTTAAGTAATTTACCCCCATGTTAATGTAAAGTTGCCCTTCAGTACAAAGATTTATATAGACTGCCCCAATTCAAGGTTCAGAACGCATTTCACTACCTATATATAGCTGTTCTAATGTTATAGAAATGTATTGACTAGTCAATCTTTTTTTTTTTTTTTTTTTTTTAGATGTACATTGAATAGAGATCAGCTTGTTGTAAATGATATTGTCAGTGTTTGAGGTTATTGTTTTAAAAAGTTTCTGCTTATAGTTTTGTAATTGTATATTAAATTCTTGTATATGTGTGCTCTGCGTCCTGCTACGCAGTGGTTGTATTTGTTTCCCCTTCTCACAGTGCAATTGTATGAGTTTGTCTGTCAAGGAGATATCTTATCTCAGCCGTTTTTAGGAAGGGAATCATGGTGAACTTCTAAAATTTTAATCACTTCATTTACCCCTTTTTCTGCAACCAACATAATACTTATACCTGCTGCAGCGCTGGCATGTAAGCAGTATATACATTAGCAGTCAGCAGTGTGTTTTCATTTTACTGCTGGCTAAGTAGTAGAAGTGATTTGGGCAGCTGTAAAGGGAACTTTCATTTGCTGATCTTCCCTGCGAAGAATGAACTTGGGAACTTTGACAGATATTAACCTAAGAGTGTTCAGAACTTAGTCTCTAGCCTCTGTAGACAGGGAGGAAGTTGATAAAGTACAATATGTGCATGGTCAGTTTAAAAAAAGTACAGAGGTAACATTAGCGGTCTAATGGACCCCTGATTTCTTCTTAAAGAGAACCTGTGACCTGCACTATGCTATCACTTGGGGACATTTCAGCTCCCATATGAAAGTAATTAAGTAAGGAAAAAAGTTTTAAAAAGTAACGATGGCATCATTCACTGTCCACTTTAAACTGATAAGCTGTAATGGCTTTTAAAGTGTCTTGTATGGACAATTTAGGGTACCATAACTTTTGCCATTTCACAGGCATGTGCAGCTATAAGGCTTGACTTATCTGGTATCTATTCACATGACACAACGTAATCATTTATATTTTACCAAAATTGCGAGTTATATTGTGTTTGTGTGCAGTAAAATTAATTTAAAGTGTATTTTTTTACTGAAAATATAGATTTGATACAGTAGTGTAATCAATGTGCGACATAAAAAATTGCAACTGCCACAATTTTATTGTATAGAGTTTCTGTTTTCAAAAATATATGTTTTGGAGGACTTGAGTAATTGTTAGGCCTAAAATATGCGTTTTAACGTGCGCAAAATATTTAAAAATAGCTACAACAGCAGACTACTAGATCAACAAAATACGGTCGTACTTGTCGTCTGTGCCATCTGCAAGAATATAGTAGCTCAGGAGTGGAGATACCTCCATCAGGAATTGATAGATTTTCTCCTATCAGCCTGTGGGGCTGTACAATGGAACTCTTTGGTCCGCTAGTGTGAAAGGGACCTGTCAGATTTTTAAGTGGACCCGATCGGACCCTCCAGTCTCCTCTATGGAGCGGTGAGCGCCGACATCCACTCCGATCCTGTCTGCAAGGATGTGGATCCGTTCCTCTTCCATCTAGCAGATCAGATGGCAGTCAGGAGGTTAAAGAACAATCGATCCAGTTGCATCTGACCGCCCATAAAGGAGAGCAGGCTGTGTCTGTCCCTGCTCTGCATAAGCGGAGCAGACATGGACCTGTCATCTGCCTGCTCAGCAAGGATCGGGGGACAAATTCCCCACTAAGCAGGTGGACTTCAATAGAGCCTTCCCCACGTGGAAGGGTCCATTACAGTGTATAGCCTCGTACACACGGCCGAAAATCTCGTCAAGAAAAAACACGTCGTGTTTTTTTTACGAGATTCTTGGACAAGAAACTTGTCCCGGCCGAGTGTACACACGCTCGATTCAAAGAACCCGCGGTTCTTTGAATGGAGCGAACGCAGTGACGTCATCGACTACGACGAGCGTGCGCTCGTCACATTCGATGCCGTCGCCGCCATCTTGCTACACCCTATCTATGCCTAGGAAGCTACCGCGCATGCGTCAAAGTCATTTCGAGCATGCGCGGGCTTCCCGGAGGACAGGTAAGTGTACACACACACAATTTTCTCGTCGAGAAACAGGCTGACGAGAATCTCGACGAGAAAATAGAGGGCAGGTTCTCTATATTTCTCGTCGAGATTCTTGTCGGTTTTCTTGACGAGAAACCATACACACGAACGATTTTCTCGGCAAGAAAGCTATCTCGGCAGATTTCTTGTCGTTTCTTGCCGATAAACTCGTTCGTGTGTACGAGGCTTATGGCCAGCTTTTATGTTCCCTTGTCAAGCTTGTCTTTCTATGTGTGAGACAGGACTGCATTTACCATAAATCAAAAGTATTTCAGCATATAAAGGAAGAGTACTCACTGTTTCCAGTTACTAAAATAAATACCTAACACAAGGGGTACAGCTTTTACTGTAAAGCACCATTATGCAGGGAAGTTGACTTTAGAATCCAGACCCACAAATTCACAGTTGACCCTCTATTACTGCTTTCCCCCATTATCTCATAGTGCATAGAGCCCAGAGCCAAGATTTGTGTGAGTTTAGGAGAAGACTGAGAAGGCAGCTGCCGCTGTATAAAGCACTGTTTCTCAACTCCAGTCCTCAAGGCGCCCTAACAGGTCATGTTTTCAGCCTTCCCATTATTTTGCACAGGTGATTTGATTGTTTTCACTGCCTTAGTAATTACCACAGCCGTATCGTCTGAGGGAAATCTTGAAAACATGACCTGTTGGGGCGCCTTGAGGACTGGAGTTGAGAAACACTGGTATAAAGAACCATTGCAGCCGAGGCATGATTGACCTTCATTAGGACAAGTTCTCAGAAGCAAACTGCACCATTTCCTTTCCAAACTGGCTTTCTGAATGTTTCTCCTACAGCATGTTATCACTAACCAATAATAGCCTCTATTCCGCATGGGCTATATAAATTTAAATGCCCCGTGATTTATTGTTTTGTTACCAAAACAAGCCCATAATTCCTCTAAACGGAGATAAAGAGACCTTTCCAGTGAAAGCCTGACGTTCTAAGTTGTTTACCAAGTACTTAGTATTTTGGTAGTAAAGTTACATCATGTACTTGTATATGTAACATGCTGCGCATGGTGGAGTTCTTGTAAGCAGAGCAGCTTGAGTGAACTCTACTTGTACTTCCTGTTCTGAGTACAGCTGACTTTTTCCTAGAATTGCTTTGTTTTCAAATGGAGATTGTGGAGGAGGCTAATGTGGAGGAGGGACTTGGTCCTGCTGATTTTACAGGCTTAGTGTATGAAGGCTCAGATTCTTTGCTTGTACGCCACCGAAAAGACACAACGGGGAACAGATTTGGTATCCTAGAATAGGAACAATGGAAATTTTAAGCTATTATTTCTGACAGCGGAGAACATTTTGTACTTGTTTTGTTTCCTAGCTGCATAATGGTTCAGATAAGCCAGAGACCAGTACACAGAGATTTATTCCCTCTGTCTTTGCTTTTTGACTTCAGGCAGAGCCAGCCTCAGGTGTCACCACGCAGCGAGACTGCACCTATTCCTGTCCCAACCCAACTACGGAACTACCAACGCATTGAGCAGAATCTCTCATCTACTGCTAGTCCTACATCTAATCCTCATGGCTCCCCCAGGTATGTCCCTGAAAGACATATTACTCTTAGAACAATAGTAACCTGTAAAAGCATTTGTATATTTTATCCTAATATCCTAGTTTTGTATAACATTTGGTATTTACTTGGTTCCTTTGCATTTCAGTGGAATTGTCCTTTTTTGTTTGGAATATTTACTGAATTAAACGTTCACTGCTTGCACTACCCCTAGTATACAAGTCATGCTACACATGTGTACTTGAACTGTTCATCTTTCATATATTGCATATATGGCTTGTAGTGTAACATGCTACACACAGTACAGTGGATACACAGTTGCAGCATATGATGGGCCTTGTACATAGGGCACACATATGACCACATTGTTTATTTATTACATGTATTTATATAGCGGTGACAATTTACTCAGCGCTTTACATTCACTGGCCACTTTATTAGGTACACCTTGCTAGTACCGGGTTGGACCACCTTTTGCCTTCAGAATTGCCTTAATTCTTCATGGTATAGATTCAAAAAAGTGTTGGAAACATTCCTCAGAGATTTTGGTCCATATTGACATGATAGCATCATGCAGTTTCTGCAGATTTGTAGGCTGCACATCCATGATGCAAATCTCCTGTTTACCATGTCCCAAAGGTGCTCTGTTGCAGCGGCCTCCAACCTTTTTGTCATCGCGGACCGGCCACCAGATGCTATGACTAAGCACCGACCTACGGTGAAACGCGTTAGCTATTGCCTCTACCTCTGCATAGCATGGACTTACTGTTTTTGAATTTTATATTTCACAATAAGACCCCTTTCACACTGGGGCGTTTTTCAGGCGTGTTTGGGCTAAAATTAGCGCCTGTAAAGCGCCTAAATACGGCCCCCTGCAGCCCGAGGGCTTTCACACTGAGGCGATGCACTGGCAGGATGTTAAACTCCTGCAAGAAACATCTTTGGAGTGGTGAAGGAGCGGTGTGTATACCGCTCCTTCACTGCTCCTGCCCATTGAAATTAATGGGCAGCGTGGCTGAACCACGCGGATGGTTTTAACCCCTTTTCGGCTGATGGGGGTTAAAAGCACCCAGCTAGTGGCCGAAAACCTCCGCAAAAACTACAGTAAAGCGCAGCTAAAAAAAAGCGGCGCTTTACCGCCGACCCCGCCCTAGTGTGAAAGGGGTCTAAAGGTGTATCGGTGTGCGACCATCCAGGATTTTTCTTGCTCTTTGCCACCAGATGCAGCTTGTCACTTGCCACCTCATCTGCTATCAGATTCAGCGTGTCGCTTACCACCACCGCCTGCCACCAGATGCAGCTGGTCACTTGCCACCGTTGCCTGCCACCAGATGCAGCTGGTCACTTGCCACCGTTGCCTGCCACCAGATGCAGCTGGTCACTTGCCACCTTTGCTTGCCACATCGCCTGCCACCAGAAGAGGCTGGCTGCGGGCTTGACTGACGAGCATGGGATGATCAACAGGTGAGCCACTGTGGAACAATGAGTACTGTAATCTCTCTGCTGCCCTTGGCTGCACAGTAAGGGAGGAACTGCTTTTGAGGATGTCATCTCTCTGCTCGCTCGCCAGCCCGCTTACTGACCTGCCTGCCCGCTCACCTGCCAGCCTGCTTACTGGCCTGCCAGTCAGCCTGCGGCACTCGCGGCCCAGCTGCAAAGTGGCCACGGCCCGGTGGTTGTGGACCCCTGCCCTATTGGATTGAAATCTGGTGACCGTGGAGGCCATTGGGGTACAGTGAACTTGTTGTCATGTTCAAGAAACCAGGTTGAGTTGAGCTTTGAGACATGGTGCATTATCCTGCTGGAAGTAGCCATCAGAAGATGGGTACACTGTAGTCATAAAGGGAGGGACATGGTCAGCAATAATACTCAGGTAGGCAGTGGTGTTTTAACCAATGCTCAAGTGGTAAGAAGGGGCCCAAAGTGTGCCAAGAAAATATCCCCCACACAATTACAACACCACCGCCAGCAGCAGCAGCAGCCTGAACCGTTGATACAAGGCAGGATGGATCCATGCTTTTCATGTTTACGCCAAACCCACGCAGGCACAGGGATAACATGCAAACTCCTTTCGTAGTGCTGTGGCTGGGATTCGAACAGAGGACCTCAGTGCTGCTAAGATTAAATTTTATTTCATTTGCAGTTCAGTGCCTTTTCCCAGTTCTGGATAAGTTTGAAAAAGAACATCTGTCAGATATCTATTGCACTCTGTGACCCCTTTAAAGTGTTTCCCCTCACTTCCTATTGTGCTCATTAAAACAGAAATTAAGGGGAATATACTAAACAGACACAAAACTGCAAAATAAAAATATGATAGTGGGTCTAATTCTGGCTGGCAGGTTTTGGATGACATCCAAGTATGATTTTAAAGTGTTACTAAACCCACAACAGTAAAATCAGTCTGTATATGCAGTAAAGCATGCTTGTTATACTCACTGTGGAACCTAAGGGGTTAATCCTCCACATTGTGTAAAAAGGCTGCTTGGTCTTGTATGCTCAGATCCTCTTCCTCTTGCACTGTCCCCCTGGACAAGTCTAGATAAGACAGAGCCTTTGGAGTCAGGCTGCACATGCTCAGTTTGATGTGCATTGCTAGAGGTTTTTTTTTCTTGGGAGAGTGCATGTGATCAGCACATGGCCAATCGGCACTGTCCAGATATGTCCAGAGAGTCAGGAGTCCTGCAGCCTTATAGGACAGCTCAGTGCTACAATCTTCCCCAGGAACTGATAGAAATCACAACACGTGTATATATACTGCTGATGAGAAAGGGTATTTAGAATTTTATATTTACTAAAATAATTGCATTTCCATGTTCTGTGTACTGTGGAGGACCAGATATAGTGATTGCAGGGTCCTGGGTTTAGTAACACTCTAATTGCATAGTTACATTGCTTCCGCTTGCCAATGTAACTATGCATATTTCATGAGACCACTGTAGATGCTGACAATCGCTGTAGTAGTCGGCTCTAATTACAGTGATCGCATGCTTACATTATTCCAAGCTGCACCAATGTGGGCATGCAATTAAGATCATGCCAGGAGGTCAGCTTTTACAGTTGTGTGAAAAGGCTGTCCTTATAATATGCAGGTGTACAAGTAGTCTCTATATACAATTCGCTATACAGATTGGGTTATCCCTGCTAAAATGTACCTAGCATACTTGTCGTCCTTGTGTTTATTTGTTTCTATTTGTTCCTGCCTTTACGTTTTATTAAAAAATGCACAGTAGTCTTCCCCTTTAAATGCACTCACAGTAGATTATTGAGGATTAGAGTGATGGCACTTAACTCAAGTGTTTAGAAATGAATTGCCAAGTTTGTTACTGCTGTGCTTTTGTTTATGTAGAGCTTTGAATGTTTAAAGCCTTCATTTGGCATCATATGTTACAGAACATAAACCTTTACCATTTTCAATTTTTCCTCTTCCTACAGCAGATCTGGTGCAGTGAGGCGCTCAAATACCAGCCCCATGGGCTTTCTCAAAGTTGGCTCTGGGTCTCCCAGCTCCACAGATGTGGTGCAAGCTATCGGACGCCGCTTGTCCACTGGCTCTTCAAGACCTTATTCTCCATCACCATTAGGTAAGTGCTAAAAGTCGCACTGAATAAATGGAAATGTAGTGGTAACCGCTTCCGAACAGATTAGTGTGGAAATTTCAAGCTCTCCTCTAGCTCGCTTGGCCTTTAAGCCCAAGTTCACCTTTTCCAGAAAATAGCCTATGCAGTCAAGGAGACTCGATTGATATTAAAAAACTGTGCAATTTGTGCTATTGTCATACCTGTAAGCCATTTGGGTCCCTCTAGAAGAGTGGTTCTCAACTCCTGTCCTCAGGACCCACTAACAGGCCAGGTTTGCAAGATAACTGAAATACATCACAGGTGATATAATTTGCTGTTCAGTGATTGCAGTATTCTAGTCTGCATCTCCCCAAGGTAATACATGAAATCTGGCCTGTTAGTGGGTCCTGAGGACAGGAGTTGACAACCACTGCTCTAGAAGCATGTCCAGGTTAGCAACCCCCACATGCTGTCTTGTTGCTAGGACGTGAAAATTGTTGAATACATACTCCCAGCATTACAGTGAAAACGGTTTTCATGTCATAGCAACAAGCCTAAACATGAGTTTCTATCTGGAAGTTTGTTAGACAGGCTTCTGGGGGACCCAAATGGCCTACAGGTATGGCAAGAATATTACTGAACATATAGAAAGCTGCACAGTTTTTCAGTATCTACTGGGGCCCATTGACTGCATAGGCTATTTTACGGAAAAGATGAACTTCACCTTTTAAGAGTAATATGGTTCACCTTGCCAGCTTTCCCCACACTTTGCTTTGCATGAGAAAAGAAGCAGATGATGATGATGATGATTGTATGCAATTTGACCACAAGCCAATGGGATTACAGAATGACACTGTTTTTAAAGGAAGAAATTGTATATGTCTGCCTCATGAAAGATTCATTCTAAGTCCATGTTAAAGCCCACCTCTAGGAAACTTGATAATTCTCCCTTGCAGTTGGGCTGCACCCGCACTGCAAAGGTTAACTACTTTAGTTCTAGGGGGACATAGAAAAGAGATTTGCGTACCTGATCCTCTGCTCCTTCGCACTGCTAGACTGATCCCTGCAGCGTCTTTTTTCCCATACTGCAGTGGACTGTGGTCCTGACGTCAAGATGGATGTGGGGTCAATAGCTCTCGGTTGGACATGATGCCGCTGAGGGACAGTCCACCACCAGAGCATGGGGAATCATTGAATCTGCTATATAAAAGTGTTTTTACTCTCGCCTAGAATTATTGAGCAGTCAACCCTCGGAGTGTGTAGGCGCAGCCCCGTTGCAAGACAAAAGTTTGACATTTCCCAGCGCTATAAAAATATCAAATAAGGCAGAATATTTGTAGCGGAAACATTGATCATGTGCATTTATTTGTCCTAATATTTTCCGTGCATAGTTAGAACATATTTCTAACGTGTAGGTAACATTTAAGTCTTACTACTGTTGGTTTTTTATCTTGGTCTTGTTTAGTTGGAACCATCCCAGAGCAGCTAGGCCACTGTTGTTGTGGTCACCCTCAAGGACATGAGTCCAGAAGCCGAAGTTCTTCAGGAGGTAGGTGTTTGGTTTACTCATTTTGCTCTCAAATAAATGAGATATAAACCACTTAGCCAGCTGGCTTTGAGTTTTACGACTGCCCGAAAAAATTACACCCAAACAGCAATAGTTTAGCAAAGCTTTGCTTAAATGCATACAAGCAGTATTGTAAACCCACGATGAAAGAAACAAAAATACAATGCTGAATAGTACATCAGGTTGAACAGATGCTCATGTTGCATATAAAAAACAGTTGAATGCAATATTACTGTTTGGGTGATATGTTGCTAAGTAAAGGAGCCTGACCTTTATCAAGCCATAAAACAGTCGCTGTGGAGAAAAACGTGTTGTGACAAAATGAACTGAACTAAATATGACTCATACTGCCCGCTAGGGCAAGGTGAATTAAGGCTAGCTACCTAAGCAGACCTTTTTATTGGTAGTAAGGTTACAGCTTTACCCAGACAGACCTGTGATTGTGATCAAGTCAAGCAAGGCCAATGTAGAGACACACTGTTGATATGAACAAAGTATGAACAGTAGCATTTATTATGTTTCAAACCAAAAATGCAGCGCTTCAAGGTGAAAATCAGTCCATATAATTCATGACGAAAGAAATGGATGCAGGAAATTGAAGAACTCCACCACCAAAGACTTCAGTGTGAACAGATAACACACCACCACAAAAAATGTGCTCACAGTCTGCTTACCAAAAAGCGAGCATCATAAGCATGTAGTGAAATGCAGAGGGTCACAGATGGGCAAGGCTCTCCTATCTTGATAGAGTAACAACCGAAGTGTCCGATAATTTCAACATCAAAGGAACTTCCAGGATTTGGATATCATATATGCAGACCTCAGCAGGAGATGTTAAACCCATACAGAAAGAAAGGCAGCATAGTGAAGCCTGTAAGGTCAAATACAATTTATTTAAAATTCTACTTACAGGGTAAAAAGATCATCAAGGCAAAAAAAGTATAATCCGCGGTTCTTAGCGTGCTCACATTGGTCAGCCTGACATGTTTCATCCAACAGGATATCATCAGAGGCGCCTCCTTCCTGCATCCATTTCTTTCGTCATGAATTATATGGACTGATTTTCACCTTGAAGCGCTGCATTTTTGGTTTTATACGTTTTTGAGTTTGCTTTATTCACAGACTGTGCACGCTGCTTTATATATTTATATTTTTGCTGTTAGCGCAAGTATTTGTTCACCCTGTATACCATTTATTATGTTTCACTTGTATACGGTCTTCATTTTAATAATTAACACTGCAATAATTAAAACTCTGCTTATTCACCTAAAGATTTTGAAATATCTTGTTAAAGGTTTCATTTTACTTTGTTATTTGAAATGTTGATGCAATTAAATGCTTTAGGCCCCATTCACAAACACATTGGAGTCCACCTGCACAGTGGGTAATCTGCCCACTGATCCCTGCTGAGCAGGCAGATGGCTGGTCTTTGCTTATGCAGAGCAGACACAACCTGCTCTCATCTATGGGCGGTCAGATGTAAGCAGACCGCCTGTCCTTTTTATACCCGACTGCCATCTGATCCAATCCGCTAGATGGATGGGGAACGGATCCACATCCATCTGTTTTTAGCGGATGGGATCGGATCAGATGTTGGCGGGTGTCAACGGACACGTGCGGGTACACCCCCCACGCCTAAGAGCAGACTGGAGGGTCTGATCAGGTCTGGCTGAAAAACTGACAGGAGGGCTATATGGATCTGCTAGTGTAAAAGGGACCTTAAAGCACATTGTTCTTTTTGTTGTTACTGCAGTAAGGAATGTGTCGGTATTCTTTAATTTTTGAATGAACGAATGTGCTGCAGGCTATGGTAAAATTACTTGTGCACCTCGCTGGAGATCTGAACCGTTGCTCAACACAGAATGCAGCAGTCTGGATCCCCAGTGGTCCAGCATTCCCCCTGCATAGTGCTCCAGTCAACCACTAATGCTAGGGGCAGGGTGCATGAGCATTGTGCTCTGGCTTTAAGACCTGTAGTATAAACTTTCCTTTACATTATGTTTATTCTTTGTTCAGGGTCCCCAGTGCCACAGTCGCAGTCCCCACAGTCTTTGTTAGGCGCAAGACTGCAAAGTGCACCGACTCTCACTGACATTTACCAGAACAAACAGAAGCTACGAAAGCAGCACTCAGATCCTGTATGTCCATCCTATGCTGGACATGGCTTTAGCCATTCACCACAGCCAGCACGGCCTGTCAGTCTTGGTGCGTCTCCCACAAAGCACATGGGATCTTCTCCTAGGAGCTCAGAATGGCTGTATAAAACCCCACTGCCTACCATCATTGGATCTCCAACCAAGGTTTGTTCTTTGATGTGTATCGTTGGCTTTTCTGTAGCGCTGTTACCCCTAATATCCACCAAAACTAGTCCTGTATCTTGACTGGCTATTTCTTCCAGGGTCTGGATGTAGATAGATACCATTAACTTTGCTTTTTTAACACAAGTGCACCTGTTCACTCATCAACATTTGTAGAAGTACACATGTACCCACCTCTGCAGTATGTACAGAAGTGTGGATGTGTAGGTGCATATTGGTATGTACCTCAGGGGTGACCCGTTTATAAAGGGCGCACAGGCGCTGCCCACCATGTCCATCGCTACTTTCCCTATCCATGCGTCCGGCCCCTTTCAGGACACCTGTGCATGAATTCCAATGGGGAGAGGCTATTTATTTGAAGCACCGATTAGAGCCAGGGGCTTGGGTCGCAGGGAGTGCGCTCTCAGCCCATCCAGGTGTGTTACAACAGCGAACGAA
Organism: Rana muscosa; assembly: GCA_029206835.1. Taxonomy (NCBI): domain Eukaryota; kingdom Metazoa; phylum Chordata; class Amphibia; order Anura; family Ranidae; genus Rana; species Rana muscosa. Next base: position 569,208,245 of record CM055117.1, on the reverse strand, counting down.
TATTCGCTGTTGTAACACCGATCCTCCTCCCAGCCAATCAAGAAGCGGGTTTTGACACCAGTCAACTGATTGGCTGAAAGGACAGGCGATTCTGTTGGACGCCTAGGAGGGGAAGGGCTGGAAGCTGCCATGGAGGAGGGGGCTCAGAACTGAGCCGCTGCACCACGCTGCCTGCCACCTACGATAGGGTAAGTGCCGGGCCAACTGATAAACAGCGGCGGGGGGGGGGGGGGAAGGGGGTGTGCTTGCCCCAAAAAAAAAACAGCTGCCACTGATGTACCTACTGTACATTTGGCAGGGACCAGGTTGTTATTAGCTGCCATGGTCACAGATATGAGGCTGGGAAAAAAACACTTTGGCAGAGATTTACTAAAGGTGGTGTGCACAGAATCTGGTGCAACTGTGCATAGTAACCAGTCTGCTTTAAAGACAAGTATGGGTATTTTTCACATTTTAGAATCATACTTACTGAAGTGGATGCAGCATCGGTCCAGTGCTGCATCTGTCCCCCGCCGGCTCTAAGGCTGAGAATTGAACGATCAAAAACCGTCGCTCGATTTTCAGATCTCTTGAGCAGAGGGCTGGTTCCTGTCAGTCAGCTGCTCTCTGCTCTGCCCCCTCCCGTGCTCACTGGAGAGCTGGGCTGTGGAGGGGGCGGGAGCGGCTGGCTCAGGCTCGCTCAGAGCCTGAGCTGGGTGCCTGTCCGGGCATGTGGGCGGATCCCGACCATATAATTGCAATCTTTCCTGAGCCTGTACACAGTCTCTGTGACGTCGGCCGACAGTGGGCTTCAGCCAGCTGTCTGCTAAAAACGGGTCACAGGAGGGCACAACGAACTGCACTCCTGTGAGCCTCATGAGAAGTACAGATAAACAAACTTTGAGGGGAAAAATGGAGAGTACCATTGCTGACCCTCTTACTTGAATAAGATTAAGCCTTGGTTCACACTATGAATTGCATATGAATCTCACAGGAACCACACCTCATTCCTGTTAAATTTGCTATTCATTTTGAAAGGGCTCAAATTGCATCGCCTTGCACCAAAGTCATGATGCACCAATTTTGGAACCACACTGCATCCGGATCGCATGGTGCGTTTGTACAATGCGATCCGGTGCAGGCAAATGCACTGCATTTGCGACCTGCGTTTGGGGTGTTCTTAAGATTGGACTAACACCCGCTGCAGATCGCAAGGGCAGTGCGATTTGAATGCAGTGTGGGAAACACTCACGTATACCAGGGTTTCCCCCACTGTTTAAGGGCCCGTTCCCACCATAGAAACACAGTCCGCATGCGTTCCAGATGCTTTTCTGCATGCATGTTTTTGACCCGTTCCAGTGCGTTTTTGATGCTTCCAATTAGAACAATCTGTTCAAAGTAGAACACAGTGGGTAAGGCTAACAGCCAGATAACTTTGTATTAGGTCAGCAGCCCCAGTATTTTATTTTTTATTTTATTTTTTACACAGAAAGGGGGCTAAAACCGAAGACATTTTAAAAGTATATATGGTTATTCAGGACATTAGTGTAGTAAGATTTTTCTCTCACTACCTGTTGTGGTGGCACCAGTCACCTGTACAGGAAGTGAAAGGAAAGTTTCTAAAATGGGACTACAGATAACAGTAAAAATATAACGGTGGTTTTTAACTGTACCCGTTTTTATCCAGAACCACCCTGCTGGAGTTCTAGTCTAACTACTTAGCTGACGTGCATCACTATAATAATAAAATATTCAAAAATTCAAACAGCAACAGTGCCAATGAGTGAATGAGCCAATTGCTGTTCGGTCTTGTAGATTCATACCATAACTCCTAGTATCTTTGTGTTTAATAAAATAATTTGTACAGCAGTGGCCTTCTGCCAACATGCCCATCTGTGGCTATACCCAGATGGCGGTGTATTATATAGAAAACCTCTGTAAATCTAATTTTTAATGGTATTGCTTTTTTCCAGACAACTGCTCCATTCAAGATCCCTAAAACCCAAGCTTCATCCAATCTGCTTGCTCTAGCTAATCGTCAGGGACATGTAGATGCTTCTGCACAGGCCAAAGACTTGTGTGATCCAAGGGATTTCTCTCCGTTCCTTTGTTTGCATGGCCATGAGAAATACAGCAATGCAGAACATGGAAAAGCTACTTTTGGAAGGTGAGTTTCCCTGTTTATTTCTCCATACGTGCTTTTTACTATATGACCTTGATATGTAATTTCTGTCCTAAAGAACTGAACATGTAAATATAAGGGCACATGAACTGGTGTGGCTTTCTTTATAAAGGACCTCATTTAAAAAATCTGTTCATGGGACAAGTTTTGGCAACCAATCACATTCAAAATATTTTTTAGCTTTTGCTTTCTAATACTGTTTTAAGGCTCCATGCACACTATAAGCTAAAAATGCCAGAAAAACGCTCGGGACGAAGAACACTTCTAATAGCATTTTTGTGTCAACTTATAGCAGTAGTTAGGAGCATTCAGTCCCTTCTTTCTGCTGGCAAATCGCTCCCAAAAACGCAAAAAAAAAAAAAAAATTTTTCTTCTCTTCCTAGAAGCTGAAGCTTTTAAAATGCTTCTAAGCTAAAATGGTGTGCATGGACACATAGGATAACACTATTTGCTTCTAGAAGCAGAAAAAAAATGCTCAAAAGCTGCTGCTAGGAGTGTGTTTGTTTTTTTTTTTTTTTTTTTTTTTTTTTTTAGACTCGGTAGTTTTTGAGACAGCTGTAGTTTTTAGATTCAGTTCCACCTCAGTACCAATGTGTTCCAGCACCTTCTGTGCCACTTTTCTTCATGAGGCCTTTTTTGTATCTTCTTCCAAAATCCTACTTAAAGCGGAGTTCCACCCAAAAGTGGAACTTCCGCTTAAACCACTCTTCGCCCCCCTTACATGCCACATTTGGCATGTAATTTGTTTTCGGGGGGAGTGGGGGCTTTGGTAGGAGTGGGACTTCCGCCCAGGGACCGCTTCCTCCTTCCGCCCAGGGACCGCTTGGGTGACTCGTCATATCGCCTAAGGCGGCCCCTCCCTGTAGGCGATCACCTGGGACACGTGACAGGTCCCAGGTGATCGCCTGTCAACTCAGGAAGCGCAGCGCCGCTTGCGCATGCGCAGTGAGTGCCCGGCCGTGAAGCCCACAGTTAGAATGGAGGCGCCGGCGGAGAGGGGGGGAGAGGAGCGAAGCTCCCGGCAGCCGCGTCGTTGGACAGTGGAACAGGTAAGTGTCTGTTTATTAAAAGCCAGCAGCTACACTTTTTGTAGCTGCTGACTTTTAATAAACATAAAAAAACTCCCCTTTAAAGCGGACCTTCAATCATTTTTTTCATCTTTCCATCTATTAAATCTTCTGCCCTTGTTGTTTTAACTTTGGGTAGTAAAACATTTTTTTCTGCCAGCAAATACCTTATACAGCCCACTTCCTGTTTCTTGTCTGGTCATTATGACATCATGCACAGCTCTCTCTCTCTCTCTCTCATGAGAGTTTTCCCGGAAGGGAGGGGGGAATGAGTCATAAGATGGCCAATGAGAGCTGGAGGCGTGCCTCTGTGTGTCTGTGTAAATCCAGGAAGTGAACAGTCAGCAGCTTCAGCTGCCCACAGTTAAAATGGCTTCAGCCAGACCCAGTGGAGGGGGATTTCTGCAGCATATTTGGCAAGTACAGAATCGCAATATATATAATATGGAAAGTGGTTGGAGGGAAGCTTCAGAATGGCAAAGATGTTTTTATTACAAATTATGTGAGCAGACTGCAGTTCCTCTTTAATAAGTACATGCTAGTCTGAAATGCACTACAAAGTATTAGGCCTCATGCATATATAACGTTTTCTCAGCTCCTCTGAACGCCCTTTCTCTTGGTAGGATAAATTCTGCTTAAACACCGTAAAAGCTGTGTATTGCACATACGTTTATTCGTGTTTGCACACGTTTATCTGCTTTAATGCATTCTATTTGCCAGAATATTGATTTATTCTGGCCATTAGAATGCATTAGCGGGCATAAACATGGCTATTTTTTAGATGCATTCCATGTTGTTCTGCTCAAAAGCTCCTCTCCTGAATGCCTTCGTGATGTTTTTCTTTTTTTTTTCCAAGCCTGTAAATGCCTGTAAACACCTGTGTGTCCATTGACACATAACTGCCTAACAGAGGTGTGTTTTGCAGGCACAAAAAAAACACGCCTCTAAAAGCAGTACCGGTATTTAAGCCCAGCGTGCAAAAGGCCTTAGTTTAAATATATTTTACTCAATAAAGCTAAATTATAGGTCACCATATACTATTTCATGTAGTTATGTATTCCTTTACAAATAAAATATGTTTTACCATACAACTAGCATAAGTACCTAAATATGTTTTGATATCAGCCTGTTGTCATCTCTTGCACAGCATCACTGGGAGCTGATGCACTGCATTTATACCTATGCTGACAGAGGGAACTTGGTGACAGGAGGAGAGAACAAAGTAATAGGTGCCAGTGTCTAGGGGCTTTGAAAGGCAAATGCAGTTTTGAGATGTTTCTGAGATCATTCAGAATTCATTGCAGGGGCAGTTGACCTGCACTTGGGTACTTCAACTGCTTTTACATGCCCTTTGGCTTGCATGGGAAGAGAAGCATATCTCATGCGAGCCAAAACCCATCAACTCTGGCCCTAAGCAGAGCTCATAGCTTATCGGTCCAATCACCACTGTATTTGGTAACTTTAACAGAGAAACTGATGTTGCACACCTGGCTGTTCTGTCTGTGCACACAATCGCACAAGTGGAAAGTCAAAATTAGAAATTCTTAGGAAGATGAAGACCACTCCTCACGTGGGGATTCTTCAATATTGGTATGTTTGTTGATTGACCATTATGTGCTTGGAGCACCATAGGTATATTGTATGGCAGAATAGAAGTATGGAGATGTGACAGCAAATCAGATATCGGAGCACCATAGGTATATTGTATGGCAGAATAGAAGTATGGAGATGTGACAGCAAATCGGATATCGGAGCACCATAGGTATATTGTATGGCAGGATAGAAGTATGGAGATGTGACAGCAAATCGGATATCGGAGCACCATAGGTATATTGTATGGCAGGATAGAAGTATGGAGATGTGACAGCAAATCAGATATCGGAGCACCATAGGTATATTGTATGGCAGGATAGACGTATGGAGATGTGACAGCAAATCAGATATCGGAGCACCATAGGTATATTGTATGGCAGTATAGAAGTATGGAGATGTGACAGCAAATCAGATATCAGAGCACCATAGGTATATTGTATGGCAGAATAGAAGTATGGAGATGTGACAGCAAATCAGATATCGGAGCACCATAGGTATATTGTATGGCAGGATAGAAGTATGGAGATGTGACAGCAAATCAGATATCGGAGCACCATAGGTATGTTGTATGGCAGAATAGAAGTATGGAGATGTGACAGCAAATCGGGTATCGGAGCACCATAGGTATGTTGTATGGCAGGATAGAAGTATGGAGATGTGACAGCAAATCAGATATCGGAGCACCATAGGTATATTGTATGGCAGAATAGAAGTATGGAGATGTGACAGCAAATCGGGTATCGGAGCACCATAGGTATATTGTATGGCAGAATAGAAGTATGGAGATGTGACAGCAAATCAGATATCGGAGCACCATAGGTATATTGTATGGCAGAATAGAAGTATGGAGATGTGACAGCAAATCAGATATCGGAGCACCATAGGTATGTTGTATGGCAGAATAGAAGTATGGAGATGTGACAGCAAATCAGATATCGGAGCACCATAGGTATGTTGTATGGCAGAATAGAAGTATGGAGATGTGGTAGCAAATCAGATATCGGAGCACCATAGGTATATTGTATGGCAGGATAGAAGTATGGAGATGTGACAGCAAATCAGATATCGGAGCACCATAGGTATATTGTATGGCAGGATAGAAGTATGGAGATGTGGTAGCAAATCAGATATCGGAGCACCATAGGTATATTGTATGGCAGGATAGAAGTATGGAGATGTGACAGCAAATCAGATATCGGAGCACCATAGGTATATTGTATGGCAGGATAGAAGTTTGGAGATGTAAAAGCAAATCAGATATCGGTTTATCTAGTACAGATTAGAAAACAAATGGCATCTCTTTGACTAAAATAGCATTTTTCTATCATTTTGATATTTGCACATTTGCTGCCATCTAGTGGACATTTGGAGTAACATAAATGTGTTCCATACTATGAAGAAATTAATAACTAGCCAAAATGTTTAGGTGGGTAAGATTTAGAACCTCTGTCGGATTTTTATTGCTGTGCCCCCATTGGGAATTTTTCTCTAATTTCCTAGACCAATGTATATAGAGTGGCAAATTAGGCAAATCTCCCCAGCACCGAGAGCAGTAGAAACCTGACAGAGGTTATACCCTTTCCTCATTCTACCCAACTCAAGAAAAAGTTTTGGCTGGAGTTCTTCATTAATATGTGAAAATGGAACATATTGGGTTGATTTTTTAAAAAGAATAATTCTGAGAGTTAAAAATATGCTTATAATTGCATGTTAAGCGCTAGTGCTGTATGGTATTGCATCCCCAACTCCCCACATTATTGGGTAAATCCATTGCAGTGTGTTTCTGAACATTAATAAACCCAGCAGTTTGCCATCCTTAAATGCTGGACTTAAACTTTCACTTTTTTTTCCCCCACATTGGTGCAAAATGCACTTCCTATTCTTAAACATATAGGTATAAATTCACACAGAGTGACATAGACACTTTTAGAACTCTATCAGGCCTCATATTGAGTGTTTTCGTGCTAGGTTCAGCTACATGTCAGAAACGGGTATATTATTATGTCAGAGGCCAGCACTGAGGTCCGCGTGTCACTGCTGGGCGCCTATTTCTCAATGTGCTTCTTTTCCAGCCACGGTGCCTTTCATAATGAGGAAGCATGGTGTGGAATTTTGTACTGTGGTGGGTGGAACTTCAGAGGGAAATGAGAAACGAGTTCCCTATCAGGTCCTCCTTGCTTTTGATTAACACAAAAGTGGGTGGATCCAATGCCACTATTCAGTCTAATAGCAGCTTTTGATTTTGCCCACTGCCATCCACTCCACTGTCAATCAAAAGTGAAGCGGGCCTGATGGAGAACTAGTCCCTCAGTTCCTTATGGGGCTCTGCCCAACCAACAAGCACTACAACTGTAAAGGACTAGTTCCCCATTAGGTGGTGTTGTCATTTCCTAAATCTTTAAATATTTAGGTAATGACCTCACCCCTTTGTTTATATTTTAGCTTTCAGCCGGGGAATCTCCAGGCATACAGTTATGTGAGGCAGGGGACAGAACACTGTGAAACAAGCTGTTATGTCTGCTTCCCAGGACACGCATGACCCACTCTGAGCACTGGCATTTCTCTGTATGTAAACTCAGGGCTGGTTTTGCCATTAGTTTCCAAATCCGCAATCCATTGCAACAGATTCTTGAAGTGTCAGTAGTAAGAACTACCTAAATTAGTTGCATGTGTCGGTAATGTTGCCAAAACTGGCGAAAATGATTGCTTGAATTAGGTGTAGGTAGTCCTAAAGGGAATTGTAGCCAAAAAACTGTTATTGCTTTATTAAACTCCATAAATTGTGTGCTGGCAATTTTGCTTCATGAGGATGGTGCTATCCCTCTCTGATTCAGCACCTGACACATTGTAAGAGCCTTAAAGTACCCAAAAGTGGAACTCCAGCTTTAAGGAGTCCTAACCCCCTGACATGCCACATTTGGCATGTAATTTTTTGGGGGGAGTGGGTACCTAGTTTTGACAGGTACCCAGCATCCGCTGATGCCCCACCTAGGCAACTCCTCAACTTCCCTCCTATCTTCTGGGACACATCACAGGTCCCAGAAGATTGCTCAGCCATTAAGAACAGCGCAGCTCGAATCACGCATGCGCAGTGTGCACCCAGCTGTGAAGCCGCACGCTGTCACAGCCGGGTGCCCACAGTAGTGATGCCAGCACTGCAGGGAGAGGAACGAGGCTTCAGGCGGCCGCATCGCTGGACCGTGGAACAGGTAAGTGTCTGTTTATTAAGTCAGCAGCTACACTTTTTGTAGCTGCTGACTTTTAATAAACGGAAAAACTAGTGGAACTCCGCTTTAATGGCTGTATACAGAGCCATAAGATAATGTTAAGCAAATGTCCACTTATTTCATGCCCCTGCTTTATACTACCACTGATCTATACAATATTGTCTTTAACAGGTCTGTGAGTGCTGGAAAGTTGTCAGATCAGACAGTAAAAGCTACTCTGGGAGGGCAGCATTACCAAGGAAGCACAGACAGCCTGAACTCTGAGCGTCCAATGGACACAGGTACTAGTCTATTTAAATGTTCTTGTGCTGTGTAATTACCTTGTTCTATTTATAGTTTTTGCCTATATAAAAAAAGCCACAATTGCGCAGTACAAAAAAGTGGCAACCACACCAACCCTTTAAATGGCCTTTGCAGCAAGGTGCACATGGAAGGGCAATGCACATCAAAAACACAAAGATATTCCAGCACACTTGCCAGCCTGAAAAATATCCAGAGGGGTTTGTTTGCACACATTTGCAAATATATGTTCAAGCTGCAGAGCCCATGCCAGGGGACCTATGTATACACCGCGGTCCTAACGCTAAACTTCCAGAGCCTTCATAGTTGGATCACATATAAGAATGAATAGATTAATGGCAGGTATGCCTGGAGGGAGGCCACCCCTCCCTAAAGGCACAGGGATGCATGTGGCGCCCAGCAAAACCACATATTTGTACCTGCCATGGTATAAATCCTTATACCCAAGTGTAAGATCATAAGTACAAGTGAGCAGAACAGTGATAAATGACGTAGATATTGGTCAATCACTAACGTGTTGTGTCGTATGTGCTTCTGCTTCAAGTGAAATGTATAATAATCTCTAAACTTTTAAAGTCCCTTCAGGTGGTACAGGAAGTGTCCTGACTGTGCCCTCTGCCAGTACAAGAGCAGTGATGTTTACCGTTGGATCTCCTCCTAACAGTTCTACCCCTCCAACTTGCACACATATGATGATGAGGAAGAGGACCACTTCAGGCAAGTCCTGTATGATTTTCTATAGCTGTGTATGCAGTCAGTTTCTCTCGTGCTGCATGGCAGCTTTCCTCTATTACAATATCACACTCGAACAACAATTCACAAAGCTAATACACATGCGTTATTTGCCATAATCGTCACTATTTAGAACAGAATGTGTCTCATGCTTGCTCTAAATAACAGCCATTATGGCAAATAACACATGCATTACAGCTTTTTGAATTGAGGAAAAGATTCTTTAAATGGGCATAATGCTGAATGTTCTTATAATGGAAATTGTGGCTTTACTTGCAGCACAAAACAGTGTTTCCAGGTCCCACTAGCACTTTATATTTTATTCACAGGTATTTATAAATCTCCAACAATTTACGCAGCGTTTTACAATACCGTATATTGTACATATACATCAGTCCCTGCCCTAAAGAAGCTTAGTCTAAGGTCCCCATTTTGCATGCATACTTACACATACTAGGGTCAGTTTAAACAGTAGACCGTTAACCTACCAGCATGTCTTTGGAGTGTGGGAAGAAATTGAGGAATCTGGAGGAAACCCCAGAAAACTCAGGGAGGACATTTAATCTCCATGCAGATAGTGGTTGGGATTCAAACCAATGACTTTAGTGCTGCTTCTGATCTTGTTCTTCTTTCCTATTTTAGGAATAAGAAAAAAAACTTGTTTAAATGTATTTATCCAACCAATGTTTTTTCTCATTCTTTTTGTAAAGTGCGATGATTAAACTAAACTATTTTACATCATTTTTTTTTTTAAATCAAAAAATAAAGTTTGAGGAGAAAATCAAAACGGAGATTACATACAAACAGGGTGCAACAGGCACCAAACAGAGGAGTAAAACATGTCATATCTACAGCGGGAACATTCCCAATCATTGCTGTTTGCTTAAAACCATAACGTGGAAGGGTCACACCAGGCGTGTGTAAAAAATTATGCTAAGGGTCTCGCAACTTAATTGTGGCAGAACCAAGTTGGCAGCCTACCATGTATTGGGTGCATCGAACTGCCCAGAAATGTGTGGGAGAACGATGGCGAAAGGTAATAACAGGTCCTGGTTAAAAAAGAAAAAAACAAAAGAGGGGGCTTCACCTAGTCTACACATGTGGAGGATTCCTTCACCCACCTGTCCCAGATTTTAATAAACTTGTCTGGGCATCCACGATGTTGGTACAAAACTTTTTTGTATGGGAGAATGGCATTCACTGCCCTCTTTCATTGTTGGATAGTAGGGGGGGTGGCTCTGAGCCAAAGTTTAACTATCTGCATTCTGGCTGTGCAGAGGGTTTCCTGTGAAAAAGTGGGGATGTGCTCCTCCTCCTCTGGGATAGGGAGGAGGCCGAGCAGACATTGGCGTGGGCAAAGTGACAGAGGGGAGCCCATATGATCGTGCAGAAATTTGACTATTTGTGACCAATATTGCTGGAAGGGAGGGCAGGACCATATAAGATGGTAAAAAGTGCTTAAAGTGCTGCCACATCTGGGGCAGGCTGAGCCGGCTTCCGGCTTGTATTTGGAGAGGCAGGAGGGAGTAAGATATTATTTTACATTTAATATTACCAGTGCAGTCAAATAAATTTATGTACCTTTCTCCTTTCTTTAGAAGATAGTAATAAAACCATGTTTTGTAACTTGCAGTTGGCTCAAACAGCTCTGGAGGCTCTCTCTGCTCCACCAGTGGTCGTGTGCATATGGGATCTCCTTCTGGTATTCACATGGGTTCATCTCCTCCTGGAGCTGATGTAGCCCCAAGCATGAAATATATGTCCTATGGTACATCCCCTCCCAGCTTGGAAGATTTCATTACATTTGAAGCACCGGAGCTACCTGAAGAAACGTTGATGGAGGTACTGTCTCTCCTCCTGTAGACTTATAATGCGACAATCTGACACAGGGCGGGAACTGACTAACTGAAACTGCCATCACCAGTGACACTAATACAGTGATCAGTGATAATACACTGGCACTGTACTAATGACACTGGCTGGGGAGAGGGATTAACATTTAGGGGCGATCAAGGGGTAATTTTGTGCCTAACAATGTTTACTCTGTGTACTGTGTGTTGTTTTTACTAAGCAATGAGCCTTTTCTTCCTGCTTCGCAGGGAGAAAAGAAAAACGGCATGTTGCTGCTTTCTGTAGAGAGCCCTGGGTTGTTTACCAATTATATGCTCAGTGGTAATGCTGCACACTGTTTCGGATAGGAGAAAAACAAAATACTGTAGTAAACAGAGTGTGCAAAACTTCTAACCATAAAACTCACAATAAAATCAAATGATAAAATTACCGATATATAAATAAAATCACCAATAAAGTGAAAAGCTGAAACCATATACAATATAAATCAAACCATACTGTCATAGAAATAAAAGTCCACTCTCAAAGGAATGTTCAGGCCACCACTGGGGGGGGGGGGGCAATATAATCAATCATGTGTGAAAAAAGAAATTACTCCTAAAGGAATACTTTAGGGCCATTGTAGGATCTTGAAAAATAAAACATCACAGTTCCACGCGTTTAAGTCCAAAACCACCTCGAACATATGTATGTGAATTCCATTACCAAATAACCATGATCTCCAGAATTTAAGAGACTGGTAGCGCAAGATACGCCAAATGTGAATCACACCAGTGTATGGTAGCAACCTCAATGCTCATCGGGTCCCCTAGCTCTCTGGAAAGTACAATTCTCCACAGTAAGATTCAGAAAACACTAATGTATTTACCTGCAATTATGCTCACAAGCATCTCGGGTTAAAAAAAGGCTAAAAAAAATACCACGCTGTGTTACACCAATGGGCAACGTCAACATAGGCAGCTAGCTTCACCCTACGTGTTTCATCCATGCAAGGGACATCATCGGGGGATACAAAGAAGCTTTTAATTTTTATTACTGTATTGTTTATATTGTAAATGGTTTCATCTTTTCACTTTATTGGTAATTTTATTCATTAATGTTAATAATATTTATATCAACATTAGATTGAATTTTATGGTTAAAGGTTTTGTGCACTGTTTGTTTTTGTTTAACCACTTCCGGACTGCCCACTGTGTATATATACGTCATTACATTGACGTTATATATCGTTATGGCAGTAGCTAGCTGCTATAGCCCCGGTATTTTTTTATACACTGGGCGATTGAGACTCCAATTAAAGTGTTCCCGGCAGCAGATTCGCCACGGGATCACTTTTATAGGTAGCAGGAGAGGTGCCTCTCCTGCCGCTTCCTGGTCGTTCCACACACTTACCGGAGCCATCCGTAAAGGGGGAAATGATCCGATCCCCTGGAGTGGAGTGATGGGCAGGAAGTCGAGTGAGGGCAAGATGGCCCCCACTCGACTCTCTTCCCTAGAAGGACCAGATCAACGTCTGACGTAACTTGGACTTAAAGGGCCAATTTTTTACATTTTTTTTAGTAATTGTAAAATTCCTTTTTTTTTTTTTTGCGAGTGTAATTGTGAGATCTGAGTTGGTTTTTTTTTGACGGACCTGTCGTGCTTATTTCTATTACAAGGGATGTTTACATTCCTTGTAATAGGAATAAGGGTGATCAAAACTTTATTTTTTTTTAAGGGACAATGTAAAAGTAAAAAACAAAGTAAAAGAAAATTATAATTTTTTTTTTAAAGCGCCCCGTCCCTCTGAGCTCGCACGCAGAAGCGAACGCATACGCAAGTCGCGCCTGCATATGTAAACGGTGTTCAAACCACACATGTTAGACATCACCGCAATCATTAAAGCAAAAGCAATAATCCTAGCACTAGACCAGCTCTGTAACTAAACCGGTAACCTGTAAAAAAATAAAGCGTAGCCTATGAAGATTTTTAAGTACCGTAGTTTGTCGCCATTCCACGAGCATGTGAAATTTTGAAGCAAGACATGTTGGGTATCTGTTTACTCTGCGTAACATCATCTTTCACATTATACCAAAAAAATTGGGCTAACTTTACTGCTTTTCTTTTTTTCTTTAATTCAGTGTTTTGTTTTGTTTTTAAAAATTGCGTTTGTAACACCGCTGCGCAAATACAGTGTGACATAAAATATTGCAACGACCGCCATTTTATTCTCTAGGGTCTCTGTTAAAAAGTATATACAGTAAAACCTTGGTTTGAGAGTAACTTGGTTTGAGAGCGTTTTGCAAGACAAGCAAAAAATCATTTTTTTTTTTACAAATAAATAAACAAGCAAAAAATGTTAATAAATTTTGACTTGATATACAAGCGATGTCTTGATATAAGAGTAGTGTCATGTCACAACTGAGTATAAAAGAGAAGAGAGGCGCCTAAGTGTAGCAATATGGTTACATTTAATGAAGGTTCAACATTTAGCAACATATTGCTACACTTAGAGCCGCCTCTCTTCTCTTTTATACTCTGTAGCTCCTGCTGGATTTTGCTTCTAATCCCCTCTGGAGGCTTCCATTTGTGGATGGATATTTTATGGTTACATAACCTGGTCACATTGCTATAATCTTTTTATATGGACTATAAACTAAAGGACTTATGAAAAAATGGTTGTGGAATGAATCATTTGAGTTTCCATAATTTTTTATGGGGAAATTTGCTTTGATATACAAGTACTTTGGATTACAAGCATGTTTCTGGAACGAATTATGCTCGCAATCCAAGGTTTTACTGTATATAATGTTTGGGGGTTCTAACTAATTTTCTAGCAAAAAATACTTAGTTAAACTTGTAAACAACAAGTGTCAGAAAAAGGCCTGGTCCTTAAGAGGTTAATATAAATTGATGTACATAAAAAAAGTTTACTGTACAGCTTGTCTTGGTGTATAGGGGTAGCTGGGGGAACCCCAAAGTTTACTGTTAAACCCCTTTCACACTGTGCCGTCCCAAGCGTCGGTGGTAAAACGTCGCTATTTTTAGCGGTACTTTACCGTCGGATTTGCGGCGCATTTCAGCCACTAGCGGGGCGCTTTTAACCCCCGCCAGCGGCCAAAAAAGGGTTAAAACAGCCCGCAATGCGCCGCTACCCAGCGGCGTTTTGCCGGCGGTACGTCGGCGCTGCCCCTTGATTTCAATGGGCAGGAGCGGTGAGTTCACCGCTCCTAATGCCCTCCAAAGAAGCTGCTGGCAGGACTTTTTCTGACGCCCTGCCAGCGCACCGCTCCAGTGTGAATGCCCTCTGGCTTTCACACTGAAGTGAATGGAGCAGCTATTTTTAACGCTATAGCTCCTGCAAAACGCCCTCAGTGTGAAAGGGGTCTAAGTATATATGTATTAGAAGATAATGAAAAAGATTTTAGTGTTACTCAACTATAATGCTGTTCTTTCCCAATGCAGCGGGAGCACACAGAAACTCTCAGGCATCTCAATCTGATGCTGATGTTCGCAGAGTGTGTGATGGAGCTGACGGCGGCCCGTGGAGGGAGTTCAGATTTGTGCACCTCTGCTGTGTCTCTCTATCAGATTCAAGAGAGTGTGGTAGTAGACCAGATAAGTCAACTGAGCAAAGAATGGGGGTAAGTACAGAGGAGTGATCAACTCATTGTTTATTTGTACTGGAATACTTTGCATGTTGTCCAGTAGCTATGAGCACTCTGGAGCCTGTTCAGATCTCTACATAGGGCCGATATGATCATCTGCTTTCTGTGTTTTCATCAGCTTGGGCAATCTGTTCGGGTGAGTAAGTAATCTCGGTTGGATTGCTTTGAGCACCAGGATCGAGATGTGACAACATGAACTGTATTCCCTATTGAGACATTAATGAGGCCAGTAGTTGACCTAAGCTGCTGTTATTTCCCCGCAGACAAGTGGAACAGCTGGTGCTGTACATGAAAGCGGCTCAGTTCCTGGCATCTTCCCTGCAACTTGCCAAATCACAAATCAAATCTGGGAAGCTGACGCCTTCAAGTGCTGTAAAACAAGGTAAGCTTTTGCAGGAACAAATATTACAGTAATATTATCCATACCTTTTAAGAAAATTGCAATTAAGAATATCGTAAGTATTTCTTATTTTTGGTGAGAGCATCTACCATCTTTGATGTTGCAGTGGTGAAAAGCATGAACGAGCGATATAAATTCTGCATCAGCATGTGCAAGAAGCTCACGGAGCAGCTCAACCGCTTTTTTTCAGACAAGCAGCGTTTTGTGGATGAGATAAACAGTGTCACAGCAGAAAAGTTAATCTACAACTGTGCTGTGGATATGGTAAGTAGAAAGAGGTTACCTCTCTTTAGTCATAAATCTTTTTGCAGTTACAGTGAGGGAAAAAAGTATTTGATCTTCTGCTGATTTTGTTAGTTTGCCCACTGACAAAGAAATGACCAGTCTATAATTTTAATGGTAGGTTTATTTTAACAAAAATACCAGAAAACTCATTTCAAATAAGTTATATTGATTTGCATTTTAATAAGTGAAATACGTATTTGACCCCTTCTCAAAACATGACTTAGTACTTGGTGGCAAAACCCTTGTTGGCAGTCAGAGGTCAGATGTTTCTTGTAGTTGGCCACCGGGTTTGCACACATCTCAGGAGGGATTTTGTCCCACTCCTCTTTGCAGATCCTCTCCAAGTCATTACGTTTTCAAGGCCGACGTTTGGTAACTTAAACCATCAGCTCCCTCCACATATTTTCTAAGGGATTAAGGTCTGGAGACTGGCTAGGCCACTCCAGGACCTTAATGTGCTTCTTCTTGAGCATAAACAAACGGGGCTTTATGAGCAACTAGGGCTGGGCGATTTTCCCCCCCCAATAAAAATCTGCGTTTTTTTTATAAAAAACTCGATTTACGATTCGATTCGATTTTTTTTTTTTTTTTTATTATTATATTAAAGTGCATCAACAAACAAAATTGCAAAGGCAAACCCTTTCTCTAACGGCAAAGTCAGTGTGCAACAAAGATTGTTAAACATCCAAATTATTAATACTGTATTTGGATTTAGCTAATAAAACAACAAAAAATCTTGGTTACTCTTAGTTGAATTGAACTGTGCCCGTGTCTCACTGTGCCCGTGTCTCACTGTGCCCGTGTCTCACTGTGCCCGTGCCTCACTGTGTCCATGCCTCACTGTGCCCATGCTTCAATCACTGTGCCCATACCTGATGCAGATTTTCATGGGATACGGATTTTACTGCTACACCGGCGGCCGTTCCAGTATTCAAAAGCCGCGCCTCCGCCTATCACAGACGAGGAGGAACACTCAATTTCCCTGCATTCAGTGTTCCGCCTATCATGGACATCCGCTCATCCTCATAACACAGACGAGGATGAGAGGATGTCCGTAATAGGCTGAACACTGCCTGCTGTGAAATTGAGTGTTCCGCCTATCACAGATGACGAGGACTCGGGAGGCGCGGCTTTTGAACACTGCAATGGCCGCCATCTGTCTGCATGACACGCTGATCAGGTAGGCAGACGGCGGCTTGTGGTTAGTTAGTGTTACATTACATCTACTCGTGGCGGCTGCGGCGAGTAGATGTAATTGGGGTAACGCCGCCCAGTGCCATTCCGGATACGCCCCCTGGAGCCCTGCTATGGAAACTCTGAAGGAAAAAAAAATGTAAAAAAAATATATTTTTTTTATTTATTTAAAAAAAAACAAAAAAAAAACGATTTTCTTCAAATCTGAATCGATTTGAACTCAAAACTCGATTCAAGATTAAAATCGATTTTTTTCCCAGCCCTATGAGCAACACCTCCGTACAAATGTGTGGGGGGAAATTACTTCCAGTTAAATCCACACCTGGGACACCCGTCTACGTTCAATTAAGAACTATTGACTCCTCTAGACTATAAGCAGCATGTAATAAAAGGAGGAAGTCTCTTGAGTTTTTCCTCCTTATATTATATGTGCTTCTTCTTTACCTACTTCTTTGTTGCCTTGGCCGTGTGTTTTGGGTCATTGTCATGCTGGAATACCCATCCACGACCAATTTTCAATGCCCTGACTGAGGGAAGGAGGTTCTCACCCATGATTTGACTGTACGTGGTCCCATCCATAGTCCGTCCCTTTGATGTGGTGAAGTTGTCCTGTCCCCTTAGCAGAAAAAACACCCCCAAAGCATAATGATTCCACCTCCATGTTTGATGGTGGGGATGGTGTTCTTGGGGTCATAGGCAGCATTCCTCCTCCTCCAAAAACGGTGAGTTGAGTTGATGCCAAAGAGCTTGATTTTGGTCTCATCTGACCACAACACTTTCACCCAGTTCTCCTCTGAATCATTCAGATGTTCATTAGCAAACTTCAGACAGGCCTGTACATGTGCTTTCTTGAGCAGGGGGACCTTTCAGGGGGCTGCAGGATTTCAGTCCTTCACGGCGTACGTAGTGTGTTACCAATTGTTTTCTTGGTGACTATGGTCCCAGCTGCCTTGAGATCATTGAAAAGATTCTCCTGTATATTTCTGGGCTGATTCCTCACCATTCTCATGATCATTGAAACCCCACTATGTGAGATCTTGCATGGAGCCCCAGACCGATGGAGATTGACAGTTATTTTGTGTTTCTTCCATTTGCGAATAATCGCACCAACTGTTGTCACCCTCTCACCAAGCTGCTTGGCGACGGTCTTGTAACCCATTCCAGCCTTGTGTAGGTCAGCAATCTTATCCCTGACATCCTTGGACAGCTCTTTGGTCTTGGCCATGGTGGAGAGATTGGAATCTGATTGTTTCTTTGGACAGGTGTCTTTTATACAAGTAACAAGCTGAGATTAGGAGCACTCCAAATCTAAGCTTGTTACCTGTATAGAAGACACCATGGAGCCAGAAATCTTGCTCATTGGTAGGCCAGCAAATACTTATTTCACTCATTAAAATGCAAATCAATTCATAACTTTTTTGAAATGTGTTTTTCTGAATATTTTTTTGTTCTGTCTCTCGCTGTTAAAATAAACCTACCATTAAAATTATAGAATGATCATTTCTTTGTCAGTGGGCAAACGTACAAAATCAGCAGGGGATCAAATACCTTTTTCCCCTCTCTGTATACGGCTGTTGAGAACTTGGACTAAAAGAGAATGGCTAGCCACTGCCATTTTGTTGTTGGTGTTTGAGGAGAGTAAAATCGCATTTAAGATTATGGGCTTATGTAATTGGGCGCTAGAGAATTCATTGCTGGGTGTTGCAATTTTATATGGCACGTGGTATTTGCGCAGCGGTTTTTCGAATGCAATTTTCTTGTAAAAAATTCACTTTTTTGAATTTCAATGCAAAAAAACACAATACATAACCACAATTTTGGTAAAATCTAAAAGTTAATATGCTGAGTAAATGGATACCAAACCTGTCACGCTCTAAAATTGCGCATGCCCCTGTAACGGCAACAACAGACGCAAATTGTACTATTCATAGGCAATGCTTTAAAAGCCTTTACACGTTTCCACTTTAGATTTAAACAGGAGGTCTGGTGTCAATAAGACCCCAGATCCCTGCTCTGTCTTTAAAAGCATTTAATCACACCAAGATCGGTGTGATCATATGCTTTCCATTCCTAAAAATGGCGCCAGGGAAATTAAGTAATGTATGCTCATTGCTTCCTGTTTCCCATGTCATAGGGGGGGACAGAGCTTTTCCAGTTTCTGGTCACTTCTATGGTCAGCCAGCAGAAGCGCTGGCTGGTCAATTGGGTGTCCCAGTGGGACAGGGCAGTCTGCGGGAGGAGGAGGGGGAAAGCCCCTCCGGCTGCTTGTAAAAGCGATCCAGCAGCTAGTTAGCAGCTCAGATTGCTTTTACAAGAGAGCCAACCATCAGCTCTAAACCCTTCTGCTTTGCTGCAGCTGGGCTACATTTAAAAAATTTAAAAAAAACACTTCTTGCCCGGCGTCTAGAGCTGCATGTCCCGGGCGTCGGGCAATAAGAATTGAACATCCCTGAAAGGTGTACACAGACCCTATTTTTACATGTGCTGCCTTACAGATAGTACAGAATATTGCTTCCAGTATGAGTGGCTGGTTAATATTAATGTGAGAAACAAGAAATGATATGAGCTATTTATTTAATACAGCAACCTTGTGGTTCAACCACAGTGTGATTATCTTTAGCATTTGGGTCATCCTTTTATCCTCTAGAATCAGAAACTGCTTGTAAATGATTATGGCTCTTTCTCTTACTGCTGGGTGTGCTAATAGACAGAGGAGGAGATGATAGCTGGTTCACACTGCACCTAGAAAGATGCTGTGGATGTGTTCATAATGAGGATATTTTGTTGCGATATGCTTTATCTTTAACCACTTCCCTACCGCCCATAGTCATATGACGTCCACAGATGGGATCTCCCATCCTGGGTGGACGTCATATGACATCCTCGGCTTTGTGGGGGTTATCTGAATGATGCCTGCAGCTAGAGGCATCATTCAGATATCCTTTTCTTGTGCCGGCGATTCTGCGCAGCATAAGAATGATCATAGCGGCGGTTCCACCGCTTGATCGTTCTTATAGGCGTCGGGAGGGGACATCCCCCCCCCCCCCCTCCCGCCGCCATCCGGTGCTTCTCCGGGCTCTCCCGTGCCATCGGGGACCCGGAGAGAATCGTCCGGCGCCGGTGGTGGGTCATGTGACGAGCATAGAGATGACTGGTGACCAGATGGTCACCAGCAGGGATGAGTCGAACACCCCCCTGTTCGGTTCGCACCAGAACCTGCGAACAGACAGAATGTTCGCGTGAACTTTAGAACCCTATTAAATACAATGGACTCGAACGTTCGAAAGTGCTAATTTTAAAGGCTAATATGCAAGTTATTGTCATAAAAAGTGTTTGGGGACCCGGGTCCTGCCCCAGGGGACATGTATCAATGCAAAAAAACGTTAAAAAAATGTAAGTTTTTACAGGAGCAGTGATTTTAATAATGCTTAAAGTGAAACAATAAAAGTGAAATATTCCTTTAAATTTCGTACCTGGGGGGTGTGTATGATATGCATGTAAAGTGGCACATGTTTCCCATGCTTAGAACTGTCCCTGCAAAAAATGGCATTTTTGAAGGAAAAAAAAGTCATTTAAAACTCACTCGCGGCTATTAATGAATTGTCGGCTCCCGGCAATAGAAAAGTCATTGATAAAAAAAAAAAGCGTGGGGGTCCCCCCAAATTCAATTACCAGGCCCTTCAGGTCTGGTATAGATATTTATGGGAACCCCTCCGCAAATTAAAAAAAAAATGCGTGCGGTTCCCCCCAAATATCCATACCAGGCCCTTCAGATCTGGCACGGATTTTAAGGGGAACTCCACCCCAAATAAAAAAAAATATGTCGTGGAGTCCCCCCAAAAATCCATACCAGACCCTTATCCGAGCATGCAACCTGGCAGGCCGCAGGAAAAGAGGGGGGGACGAGAGAGCACCCCCCCTCCTGAACCGTACCAGGCCACATGCCCTCAACATGGGGAGGATGTCCCCATGTTGATGGGGACAAGGGCCTCATCCCCACAACCCTTGCCCGGTGGTTGTGGGGGTCTGCATGCAGGGGGCTTATCGGAATCTGGAAGACCCCTTTAACAAAGGGGACCCCCAGATCCCGACCCCCCCCATGTGAATTGGTAAGGGGTACATTGTACCCCTACCAATTCACAAAGAAAGTGTAAAAAAAATGTAAAAAAAAACACACAAACACCTTGGAAAAGTCCTTTATTAAAAAACAAACAAAAAAAAAAACATTCCAGCGGTGAAATTTAGTGTCCCACGGCGACCCGATGTCCAGTGCTGTCCATCATTGGCTGAGCCTGAGCGGACCTGATGGGGAACTTCCTCTGCAGTCTATTAAATGTATAGACCCGCCCCTTCTAAAGTTCCCCATCAGGTCCGCTCGGCCAATGACTAGGTGTAAGGCTAAGCGGACCAGATGCGGAACGTGAGAAGGGGCGGGTCTATTCATGTATTACTCAGTGAAGGAAGTTCCCCATCAGGTCCGCTCAGGCCAATGACGTAGGCGGGGTCTGACATACCGAGAGGGCGGACCTGATGGGGAACTTCCTTCACTGTGTAATTCATGAATAGACCCGCCCCTTCTCACGTTCCGCATCAGGTCCGCTTAGCCGTACACCTATTCATTGGCTGAGCGGACCTGATGGGGAACTTTAGAAGGTCTATTCATGTATTACACAGTGAAGGAAGTTCCCCATCAGGTCCGCTCAGGCTCAGCCAATGACGGACAGCGCTGGACATCGGATCGCCGCGGGACACCGGATTTCATCGCTGGAATGTTTTTTTTTTATTTATTTATTTTTTAATAAAGGACTTTTCCAAGGTGTTTGTGTGGTTTTTTCTTTTAATTTTTTTTACACTTTCTTTGAAATGGTAGGGGTACAATGTACCCCTTACCAATTCACACAGGGGGGGGGCGGGATCTGGGGGTCCCCTTTGTTAAAGGGGTCTTCCAGATTCCGATAAGCCCCCCGCCCGCAGACCCCCACAACCACCGGGCAAGGGTTGTGGGGATGAGGCCCTTGTCCCCATCAACATGGGGACATCCTCCCCATGTTGAGGGCATGTGGCCTGGTACGGTTCAGGAGGGAGGGGGGCCGCTCTCTCATCCCCCCCCTCTTTTTCTGCGGCCTGCCAGGTTGCGTGCTCGGATAAGGGTCTGGTATGGATTTTTGGGGGGACTCCACGACATTTTTTTTTATTTCATGCCAGATCTGAAGGGCCTGGTATGGATATTTGGGGGGAACCGCACGCTTTTTATTTTTTTTAAATTTGCGGCTGGGTTCCCCTTAATATCTATACCAGACCTGAAGGGCCTGGTAATTGAATTTGGGGGGACCCCCACGCTTTTTTTATTCATTAATAGCCGCGAGTGAGTTTTAAATGACTTTTCTTTCTCGTACATCACGGGACACAGAGCGACATAGTCATTACTAATGGGTTATATAGATACCGTCAGGTGCTGGCACTGGCAACTTCCAAAACCGGAAGTACCCTCCCCTATATAAGCCCCTCCCATCCGGGAGCACCTCAGTTTTTTGCCAGTGTCTAAGGTGTTGGCCAAGAAGAAACATGTGTTTTTCACTGAGCTTGCGTACAGGTTCTTTTGGGCCTCAGTAAGCTATTCCGGATCCGACCAAAAAAGCTTCATAGCTAAACGGTCGGTACCCGGGCCTTGCAGAGAAGAGCAAGGTTTTGCCTGTAATGCTTCTCTTAGGAGAGCTGGACCCTGGGATCCAGAGCTCTGGTCATACCCACGACCAAGATGTTTTCTGTGCAGGGTGCTATACAGGTCCAGGGGAGTGGAATCCTTGGGAACCCGGTCCCTGAAGGTTTGATTACAATGCCTGCCGTGATAGGTGAAGTTTGGGCTTCTGTGGACCAAACAAAGTCCTGCGGCGAGGAAAAGGTAAGTGGGGGCCCTCAGGAACTTGGTTCTATTGAGGGACCCCCAAGCCTATTTTGTCTTTCTGCCTGTTACCTAAGGTATTCCCGCTAATATTCTGTGTATGCCTGTTACTACTGAGAAAATGTAAAAATTTTAATAGTAGGCAAGAAAAATAAAATAAAAAAAAATGTAAGACCGCGGTACCTGTGTTAGACACTAGAGGCCGCTATGGTTCTTTTTCTTGTAATGTGGATTTTTTTTCTTCCAGAATCAAATCCAGGCAGTTGGTATGTTCTCTGCTGGGAAGCTGTCTCCTCTGCCCTGTTGCTGCGCTCATCCATCCCCGGGCCCTGCGGCAAAGGGGGCCCTGGCTCCCGTCTAGCTCCTTATTGTTTTTAAAAAAGGGCGCCGAAGGCGCACGTGCCCGCGCGCGTGCGCGTGCACGCGCCTCTATTCATAGAGGCGATCTGAAAAAAGGGGCGGAGCGGGTGGATGACGCTCAGGTGTGCGCCGCGGCGCTGCTGCGCATGTGCGGGCGTCCAGCGTGTTTTAAAGCACATTATAGCTGGCTATTGAATGCACAGACAGAGCTAGCAACAGATAAAGGCACACAGAGGCGGTTGATGCAGGCATCCCCTAGAAAGGCACTTTAGTAGACACCAACTGTGATATAGCAGCAATTGTGCTAGACTATTCTCAGTAAAAGTGGTGTATTACGGCTGGAATACCTCAGCTTTAGGCTTAAGAATATGCCGTCCAGAAGCTCCGGAACTGAATCTTCCAGGAAGCGAAGGGGGTCTCATCGGGCTCTGAGGTGGGCATGCTTCTGCTGCACCAGTCTCCCCTGAAGTTCAGAGGTAAGTGACCATAGAGACCCCGCAGGGGTACTTGGTACTGTGGCTGTCCTCAGTCACCTGCTCCTGTGTATGTAACAGAGGAGGTTTTTTCCTCAGCTCTGGGAGGATTAGAGAGAGATTGTCAACATTGATCGCTGCCTCCCTGTCAGGGAAAGCACGCCGATCTCCGTCTCCTCCTTCAGAGTGCCTGTTAGCAGAGCAACAGTCCCATACAGGGATCGACCTGCCTGAAGGGGATCAGGATGAGGTTGATTCTGTTATAGAGGAATCAACAGTGGAGGAACCTTTCTCAGCAGCTCAAGCTGAAAGATTATGGGTTCAGTCTCTGACTAACATGGTCCGATCGGCATTAAAAATGCACCTTGCGGAACCATCAACCACTACTGTATCCTCGTTGGGGTCGCTAGAAGCCCCCAGACTGTCTGTTCTTTTCCACTTCACCCTTTTACTGAAAGGGCTTATTTACCAGGATTGGGAACGTCCTGAGAAAATATTATTCCCCCAAGAGATTTCCGGTGGTCTATCCCATGGAGGATAAGTTCATCAAAAAAAAAAAAATGGAAGGTCCCTACAGTGGACGCAGCCATCTCTTGTATGTATAAATCACTGACATGTCCAGTGGATAATGTCCAAATGTTCAAGAACCCAATAGATAAAAGATTGGAGTCCTTATGAAAGTCTGCTTCTTTCTACAGCAAGCTTGGTGACACAACCAGCAGTAGCAGCTATTGGGGTCTGCTAAGCAGTGAAGGATCAGTTAAAACAGGTCTTGAGGGACTTGACAGATCAGCAGGCCTTGCCCTAGCTGATCTACCTAGAGCCTTAGGCTTTGCGGTTGACGCCATAAAGGATTCAGTCCATCAGGCCTCCCGCCTTACGCTGTCTAGAGTACATATGCGTAGGCTTCTATGGCTCAAAAACTGGTCTGCTGAAGCTCCCTGTAAGGAATGGCTGGTTAGCGTCCCATTTCATGGTGAACGCTTATTCAGGGAAAACCTGGACAAATATATCCAGAAAATTTCCAGCGGTAAAAATACGCTCTTGCCGGTTAAAAACAGAGTTAGAGGTCCCTCTTTAAGAGGCCTGCTTCTCCAGTCCCTGGGGCATCGGCTGTGTAACAGTTCCGACGGCCTCCTCGGTCAATTCCCGGGGGTAAAAAACAGGGACAATAGCAGGGTAATGAGAAACCCTGGGTCAGGGGAGGTACAAAACCTCCCCCAAAGTTAAATTCATTGAAGGGTTGCCCCCACTCAGTCGGGTGGGGGGAGGACTCCAGTTGTTCACAAGAGACCTGGCGGGACGCGATCAAGACAGATAGGTGCTCTCCGCAGTATGTTGGGGATACAGATTGGAGTTAAGAGACTCTCCTCCTTCCCATTTTTGAGGTCAAACGTGCCAAGGGATCCCCGGAAGAGAGGATCCCTCCTGTTGGCACTAGAACAACTATTGCTCCAAGGAGTAATTATGGAGGTTCCCCTGGAAGAATGAGGGTTCGGGTTTTACTCAAACCTCTCTACAGTCCCGAAGCAAACGCGGACGGGAGGCCCATATTAATTCTAAAAGGGCTATACAAATTCCTGTATATCAGGACTTTCCGATGAAGTCGATCCGATCGGTGGCCACTGCCCTACAAGGGGAGGATTGGTTAGCCGCGATCGACATCAAAGATGCTTATCTGCACATTCCCATCTTTCCAGTCTACCAAAAGTTTCTACGCTTTGCAGTAGAAGGGCGCCATTTTCAGTTCAGAGCCTTACCCTTCGGTTTGGCCACAGCACCACGAGTGTTTACAAAAATTCTGGCCCTTTATTGGCCAATCTAAGAACACAAGGTGTAATGATAATGGCATATCTAGATGACTTGTTGCTGATAGACCACTCAGTGAAAAAACTAGAAGTGGTCGTTCACAAGACAATCAAGTATCTGGAATCTCACGGTTGGATTATCAACCGAGAAAAGTCAGCCCTAAAAACCAGTCAAAAGTCTGGAATACTTGGGGCTAAGGTTGGATTCAGGCCAGAGAAAAATATTCTTGCCTCGAGGAAAGGTGTTGTCTTTGAAAGATTTGATACACTTAGTGGGTACAAAAAAGACAGCCGTCCATACGCCTGTGCATAAGGCTGCTGGGAAAAATGGTGGCATCATTCGAAGCAGTACCCTACGGTCAATTCCATTCAAGGAATTTGCAGGGGGCCATACTGTCAGCCTGGAACAAAAAAGTTCATGCCCTAGACTTACAATGTCCTTGTCCCCTTCCGTTCGCAAGAGCCTCCGTTAGTGGTTGGTTCCCCAGAATCTGGAAAAAGGGAAATCCTTCAGTCTGATTTCTTGGAAGGTGGTCACTACAGATGCCAGCCTTATAGGCTGGGGAGCAGTACTGGAGCAATAGTCTCTCCAGGGCAGATGGTCGGATGCAGAAAAGGCCCTGCCCATCAATCTCTTAGAGATACGAGCAGCCCGGTATGCCCTAGTAGCACGGACATCCAAACTCCAAGGGTCCCCTGTCAGAATTCAATCAGACAATGCCACAGCAGTGGCATATATCAATCATCAGGGGGGCACCAGGAGTCGTGCAGCCCAGAGGGAAGTAAATTACATCCTGAAATGGGCAGAAAAATATGTCCCAGCCATATCTGCGGTATTCATTCCAGGAGTGGAGAATTGGAAGGCGGACTTTCTAAGTCGCCAGCAATTAGGCCCAGAGGAAGGGTCCCTTCACCCCGAGGTTTTCTGGACAATATGTCAGCGGTGGGGAACATCGGATGTAGATCTTCTAGCATCCAGATTCAACGCAAAGGGGGACAGGTTTGTCTCTCGGACAAGGGATCCCCTAGCTTGCGGCTCGGATGCCCTAGTGTTCCCTTGGGATCAGTTCAAGCTGATATATGCATTCACACCGCCACAATGGTTACCTCGATTACTCCGCAGAATCAGGGTAGAAAAGAAACCAGTGATTCCGGTGGCTCCAGCGTGGCCCCGAAGAGCGTGGTACGCGGAGATTGTAAAATTTCAGTGGGGAGTCCTTGGACTCTCCCACGTCGTCCGGACCTGCTTTCGCAAGGACCGATATACCACCCTTCCTTACCAGCCCTAGGTTTGACGACCTGGCTATGGAAGCCCACATTCTAAAAAAGAGAGGGCTCTCTAATCCTGTGGTATCTACCATGATCAATGCCAGGAAGCCGGTATCCAGGCAGATCTAATATAGAATCTGGAAGGCGTACATCGCGTGGTGTGAGGCCAAGAAATGGCATCCACATAAGTACGTAATAGGTAGGATTCTGGACTTCCTACAATGGGCTGTAGATAGGAAGCTTGCCTTGAGTACTATCAAGGGTCAGATTTCGGCCTTGTCAATATTTTTTCAAAGGCCCTTGGCTTCGCATTCACTAGTCAAAGCCTTTATACAAGGAGTGATGCGTATTAGTCCTCCGGTTAATATTCCCATATGTCCATGGGATCTAAACTTGGTTCTGTCGGTTCTACAGAAACAACCATTTGAACCATTACAGCATATTTCTTTGGTGCTTCTCACCAGGAAATTGATTTTTCTAGTAGCCATTTGTTCGGCTAAAAGAGTGTCGGAATTAGCAGCTATGTCCTGTAAGGAGCCATATCTGGTTATCCATAAGGATAGAGTAGTGTTACGTCCTCATCCAGCCTTTCTTCCTAGGGTGGTATCGAGGTTTCATTTGAACCAAGATGTGGTTCTTCCTTCTTTTTTCCCCAAACCTACTTCGGTAGAGGAAAAGTTATTGCATTCTTTGGATGTAGTAAGAGCAGTTAAAGCTTATCTAAAGGCCACTGCTCAGATTCGCAGAACGGATACTTTGGTTATTCTGCCGGAAGGCCCCAGAAAGGGTCAGGCAGCGTCAAAATCTACTTTAGCCAAGTGGATTCGACAGGTCATAATACAAGCCTATGGCTTGAGAAGGAGACCGCCTCCGTTCAAAGTTAGGGCGCACTCCACGAGAGCAGTTGGAACTTCATGGGCAGTGCATCACCAGGCCTCCCTGGCTCAAATCTGTAAGGCCGCAACATGGTCTTCAGTACACACGTTTACTAGGTTCTACCAGGTGGACGTTAGAAGTCAGGAGGATGTCGCCTTTGGGCGCAGTGTGTTGCAGGCCGCAAAAGATCCTCATGTCTGATAGCGCTCAGCTTATATATGGTGTATCCCCCCCCCTCATTGGGCATTGCTTTAGGACATCCCATTAGTAATGACTATGTCGCTCTGTGTCCCGTGATGTACGAGAAAGAAAATAGGATTTTTATAACAGCTTACCTGTAAAATCCTTTTCTTGGAGTACATCACGGGACACAGAGCTCCCGCCCCTCTTTGGGGACACTTATTGCTTTGCTACAAAACTGAGGTGCTCCCGGATGGGAGGGGCTTATATAGGGGAGGGTACTTCCGGTTTTGGAAGTTGCCAGTGCCAGCACCTGACGGTATCTATATAACCCATTAGTAATGACTATGTCGCTCTGTGTCCCGTGATGTACTCCAAGAAAAGGATTTTACAGGTAAGCTGTTATAAAAATCCTATTTTTTTCCTTCAGAAATGACATTTTGCGCAGGGACAGTTCTAAGCAAGGGAAACATGTGCCACTTTACATGCATATCATACACACCCCTCCAGGTACGAAATTTAAAGGAATATTTCACTTTTATTGTTTCACTTTAAGCATTATTAAAATCACTGCTCCCAAAAAAACTGCAGTTTTTAAAACTTTTTTTTGCATTGATGCATGTCCCCTGGGGCAGAACCCGGGTCCCCAAACACTTTTTATGACAATAACTTGCATATAAGCCTTTATAATTAGCACTTTAGATTTCTCCCATAGACTTTTCGAATTTGCCGCGAACACCCCAATTTGTTCGCTGTTCGGCGAACAGGCAATGTTCGAGTCGAACATGAGTTTGACTCGAACTCGAAGCTCATCCCTAGTCACCAGTCATCTCTATGATGGTCGGAGGCCCGGGCGCGATGTGATGACGTCACGCCCGGGCCCTCAGATGTAAACAATGCCGCCATTGCGGCTCGTAAGTATGAGATCTGTGAAAAAAAATTCACTGATCTCATGCTTTCCAGCATGGAGGAGAGATGTGGGGTCTTATTGACCCCGCATCTCTCAATAAAGAGGACCTGTCACGAACATTCCTATTACAAGGGATGTTAACATTCCTTGTAATAGGAATAAAAGTGATCAAAAAAAAAAGTTAAAAAAGTAAAATAAAAAAAAAAATAATAAAAAAAAAATAATTAAAAAAACGCCCCTGTCCTCGGTAGCTCGCGATCAGAAGCGAACGCACACGTAAGTCCTGCCCACATACCTCCTCTGTAACTCTAACCTGGTAACCTGTAAAAAAAAATAAAGCGTCGCCTATGGAGATTTTTAAGTACTGAAGTTTGGCGCCATTCCATGAGTGTGCGCAATTTTAAAGCGTGACATGTTAGGTATCTATTTACTCGGCGTAACATCATCTTTCGTATTTTCCCAAAAAATTGGGCTAACTTTACTGTTTTGTTATTTTCTTTATCGTACATCACGGGACACAGAGCGACATAGTCATTACTAATGGGTTATATAGATACCTTCAGGTGCTGGCACTGGCAACTTCCAAAACCGGAAGTACCCTCCCCTATATAAGCCCCTCCCATCCGGGAGCACCTCAGTTTTTTGCCAGTGTCTAAGGTGTTGGCCAAGAAGAAACATGTGTTTTTCACTGAGCTTGCGTACAGGTTCTTTTGGGCCTCAGTAAGCTATTCCGGATCCGACCAAAAAAGCTTCATAGCTAAACGGTCGGTACCCGGGCCTTGCAGAGAAGAGCAAGGTTTTGCCTGTAATGCTTCTCTTAGGAGAGCTGGACCCTGGGATCCAGAGCTCTGGTCATACCCACGACCAAGATGTTTTCTGTGCAGGGTGCTATACAGGTCCAGGGGAGTGGAATCCTTGGGAACCCGGTCCCTGAAGGTTTGATTACAATGCCTGCCGTGATAGGTGAAGTTTGGGCTTCTGTGGACCAAACAAAGTCCTGCGGCGAGGAAAAGGTAAGTGGGGGCCCTCGGGAACTTGGTTCTATTGAGGGACCCCCAAGCCTATTTTGTCTTTCTGCCTGTTACCTAAGGTATTCCCGCTAATATTCTGTGTATGCCTGTTACTACTGAGAAAATGTAAAAAAAATTAATAGTAGGCAAGAAAAAAAAAAAAAAAATGTAAGACCGCGGTACCTGTGTTAGACACTAGAGGCCGCTATGGTTCTTTTTCTTGTAATGTGGATTTTTTTCTTCCAGAATCAAATCCAGGCAGTTGGTATGTTCTCTGCTGGGAAGCTGTCTCCTCTGCCCTGTTGCTGCGCTCATCCATCCCCGGGCCCTGCGGCAAAGGGGGCCCTGGCTCCCATCTAGCTCCTTATTGTTTTCAAAAAAGGCGCCGAAGGCGCACGTGCCCGCGCGCGCGTGCGCGTGCACGTGCCTCTATTCATAGAGGCGATCTGAAAAAAGGGGCGGAGTGGGTGGATGACGCTCAGGTGTGCGCCGCGGCGCTACTGCGCATGTGCGGGCATCCAGCATGTTTTAAAGCACATTATAGCTGGCTATTGAAGTGCACAGACAGAGCTAGCAACAGTATAAAGGCACACAGAGGCGGTTGATGCAGGCATCCCCTAGAAAGGCACTTTAGTAGACACCAACTGTGATATAGCAGCAATTGTGCTAGACTATTCTCAGTAAAAGTGGTGTATTACGGCTGGAATACCTCAGCTTTAGGCTTAGGAATATGCCGTCCAGAAGCTCCGGAACTGAATCTTCCAGGAAGCGAAGGGGGTCTCATCAGGCTCTGAGGATCTTGGGCATGCTTCTGCTGCACCAGTCTCCCCTGAAGTTCAGAGGTAAGTGACCGTAGAGACCCCGCAGGGGTACTTGGTACTGTGGCTGTCCTCAGTTCACCTGCTCCTGTGTATGTAACAGAGGAGGTTTTTTCCTCAGCTCTGGGAGGATTAGAGAGAGATTGTCAACAGTGATCGCTGCCTCCCTGTCAGGGAAAGCACGCCGATCTCCGTCTCCTCCTTCAGAGTGCCTGTTAGCAGAGCAACAGTCCCATACAGGGATCGACCTGCCTGAAGGGGATCAGGATGAGGTTGATTCTGTTATAGAGGAATCAACAGTGGGGGAACCTTTTCTCAGCATCTCAAGCTGAAAGATTATGGGTTCAGTCTCTGACTAACATGGTCCGATCGGCATTTAAAAATGCACCTTGCGGAACCATCAACCACTACTGTATCCTCGTTGGGGTCGCTAGAAGCCCCCAGACTGTCTGTTCTTTTCCACTTCACCCTTTACTGAAAGGGCTTATTTACCAGGATTGGGAACGTCCTGAGAAAATATTTATTCCCCCAAGAGATTTCCGGTGGTCTATCCCATGGAGGATAAGTTCATCAAAAAAAAAAAAATGGAAGGTCCCTACAGTGGACGCAGCCATCTCTTGTATGTATAAATCACTGACATGTCCAGTGGATAATGTCTAAATGTTCAAGAACCCAATAGATAAAAGATTGGAGTCCTTATGAAAGTCTGCTTCTTTCTACAGCAAGCTTGGTGACACAACCAGCAGTAGCAGCTATTGGGGTCTGCTAAGCAGTGAAGGATCAGTTAAAACAGGTCTTGAGGGACTTGACAGATCAGCAGGCCTTGCCCTAGCTGATCTACCTAGAGCCTTAGGCTTTGCGGTTGACGCCATAAAGGATTCAATCCATCAGGCCTCCCGCCTTACGCTGTCTATAGTACATATGCGTAGGCTTCTATGGCTCAAAAACTGGTCTGCTGAAGCTCCCTGTAAAGAATGGCTGGTTAGCGTCCCATTTCATGGTGAACGCTTATTCAGGGAAAACCTGGACAAATATATCCAGAAAATTTCCAGCGGTAAAAATACGCTCTTGCCGGTTAAAAACAGAGTTAGAGGTCCCTCTTTAAGAGGCCTGCTTCTCCAGTCCCTGGGGCATCGGCTGTGTAACAGTTCCGACGGCCTCCTCGGTCAATTCCCGGGGGTAAAAAACAGGGACAATAGCAGGGTAATGAGAAACCCTGGGTCAGGGGAGGTACAAAACCTCCCCCAAAGTTAAATTCATTGAAGGGTTGCCCCCACTCAGTCGGGTGGGGGGGAGGACTCCAGTTGTTCGCAAGAGACCTGGCGGGACACGATCAAGACAGATAGGTGCTCTCCGCAGTATGTTTGGGATACAGATTGGAGTTAAGACTCTCCTCCTTCCCATTTTTGAGGTCAAACGTGCCAAGGGATCCCCGGAAGAGAGAGTCCCTCCTGTTGGCACTAGAACAACTATTGCTCCAAGGAGTAATTATGGAGGTTCCCCTGGAAGAATGAGGGTTCGGGTTTTACTCAAACCTCTTTACAGTCCCGAAGCAAACGCGGACGGGAGGCCCATATTAATTCTAAAAGGGCTATACAAATTCCTGTATATCAGGACTTTCCGATGGAGTCGATCCGATCGGTGGCCACTGCCCTACAAGGGGAGGATTGGTTAGCCGCGATCGACATCAAAGATGCTTATTTGCACATTCCCATCTTTCCAGTCCACCAAAAATTTCTATGCTTGGCAGTAGAAGGGCGCCATTTTCAGTTCAGAGCCTTACCCTTCGGTTTGGCCACAGCACCACGAATGTTTACAAAAATTCTGGCCCTTTATTAGCCAATCTAAGAACACAAGGTGTAATGATAATGGCATATCTAGATGACTTGTTGCTGATAGACCACTCAGTGAAAAAACTAGACGTGGTCGTTCACAAGACAATCAAGTATCTGGAATCTCACGGTTGGATTATCAACCGAGACAAGTCAGCCCTAAAAACCAGTCAAAAGTCTGGAATACTTGGGGCTAAGGTTGGATTCAGGCCAGAGAAAAAATATTCTTGCCTCGAGGAAAGGTGTTGTCTTTGAAAGATTTGATCCACTTAGTGGGTACAAAAAAGACAGCCGTCCATACGCCTGTGCATGAGGCTGCTGGGAAAAATGGTGGCATCATTCGAAGCAGTACCCTACGGTCAATTCCATTCAAGGAATTTGCAAGGGGCCATACTGTCAGCCTGGAACAAAAAAGTTCAGGCCCTAGACTTACAATGTCCTTGTCCCCTTCCGTTCGCAAGAGCCTCCGTTGGTGGTTGGTTCCCCAGAATCTGGAAAAAGGGAAATCCTTCAGTCTGATTTCTTGGAAGGTGGTCACTACAGATGCCAGCCTTATAGGCTGGGGAGCAGTACTGGAGCAATAGTCTCTCCAGGGCAGATGGTCGGATGCAGAAAAGGCCCTGCCCATCAATCTCTTAGAGATACGAGCAGCCCGGTATGCCCTAGTAGCATGGACATCCAAACTCCAAGGGTCCCCTGTCAGAATTCAATCAGACAATGCCACAGCAGTGGCATATATCAATCATCAGGGGGGCACCAGGAGTCGTGCAGCCCAGAGGGAAGTAAATTACATCCTGAAATGGGCAGAAAGATATGTCCCAGCCATATCTGCGGTATTTATTCCAGGAGTGGAGAATTGGAAGGCGGACTTTCTAAGTCGCCAGCAATTATGCCCAGAGGAAGGGTCCCTTCACCCCGAGGTTTTCTGGACAATATGTCAGCGGTGGGGAACACCGGATGTAGATCTTCTAGCATCCAGATTCAACGCAAAGGTGGACAGGTTTGTCTCTCGGACAAGGGATCCCCTAGCTTGCGGCTCGGATGCCCTAGTGTTCCCTTGGGATCAGTTCAAGCTGATATATGCATTCACACCGCCACAATGGTTACCTCGATTATTCCGCAGAATCAGGGTAGAAAAGAAACCAGTGATTCTGGTGGCTCCAGCGTAGCCCCGAAGAGCGTGGTACGTGGAGATTGTAAAATGTCAGTGGGGAGTCCTAGGACTCTCCCACGCCGTCCGGACCTGCTTTCGCAAGGACCGATATACCACCCTTCCTTACCAGCCCTAGGTTTGACGGCCTGGCTATTGAAGCCCACATTCTAAAAAAGAGAGGGCTCTCTAATTCTGTGGTATCTACCATGATCAATGCCAGGAAGCCGGTATCCAGGCAGATCTACTATAGAATCTGGAAGGCGTACATCGCCTGGTGTGAGGCCAAGAAATGGCATCCACGTAAATACGTAATAGGTAGGATTCTGGACTTCCTACAATGGGCTGTGGATAGGAAGCTTGCCTTGAGTACTATCAAGGGTCAGATTTCGGCCTTGTCAATATTTTTTCAAAGGCCCTTGGCTTCGCATTCACTAGTCAAAGCCTTTATACAAGGAGTGATGCGTATTAGTCCTCCGGTTAATATCCCCATATGTCCATGGGATCTAAACTTGGTTCTGTCGGTTCTACAGAAACAACCATTTGAACCATTACAGCATATTTCTTTGGTTCTTCTCACCAGGAAATAGATTTTTCTAGTAGCCATTTATTCGGCTAAAAGAGTGTCGGAATTAGCAGCTATGTCCTGTAAGGAGCCATATCTGGTTATCCATAAGGATAGAGTAATGTTACGCCCTCATCCAGCCTTTCTTCCTAAGGTGGTATCGAGGTTTCATTTGAACCAAGATGTGGTTCTTCCTTCTTTTTTCCCCAAACCTACTTCGGTAGAGGAAAAGTTATTGCATTCTTTGGATGTAGTAAGAGCAGTTAAAGCTTATCTAAAAGCCACTGCTCAGATTCGCAGAACGGATACTTTGTTTATTCTGCCGGAAGGCCCCAGAAGGGGTCAGGCAGCGTCAAAATCTACTTTAGCCAAGTGGGTTCGACAGGTCATAATGCAAGCCTATGGCTTGAGAAGGAGACCGCCTCCGTTCAAAGTTAGGGCGCACTCCACGAGAGCAGTTGGAACTTCATGGGCAGTGCATCACCAGGCCTCCCTGGCTCAAATCTGTAAGGCCGCAACATGGTCTTCAGTACACACGTTTACTAGGTTCTACCAGGTGGACGTTAGAAGTCAGGAGGATGTCGCCTTTGGGCGCAGTGTGTTGCAGGCCGCAAAAGATCCTCATGTCTGATAGCGCTCAGCTTATATATGGTGTATCCCCCCCCTCGTTGGGCATTGCTTTAGGACATCCCATTAGTAATGACTATGTCGCTCTGTGTCCTGTGATGTACGAGAAAGAAAATAGGATTTTTATAACAGCTTACCTGTAAAATCCTTTTCTTGGAGTACATCACGGGACACAGAGCTCCCACCCCTCTTTTTGGGACACTTATTGCTTTGCTACAAAACTGAGGTGCTCCCGGATGGGAGGGGCTTATATAGGGGAGGGTACTTCCGGTTTTGGAAGTTGCCAGTGCCAGCACCTGAAGGTATCTATATAACCCATTAGTAATGACTATGTCGCTCTGTGTCCCGTGATGTACTCCAAGAAAAGGATTTTACAGGTAAGCTGTTATAAAAATCCTATTTTTTTTAATTCATGAAACCATTTTTTTTCCAAAAAAAAGGCGTTTGAAAAATTATTGCGCAAATACCGTGCAAGAAAAAAAGTTGCAATGACCGTCATTTTATTCCCTAGGGTGTCTGCTAAAAAAACATATATAATGTTTGGGGGTTCTGAGTAATTTTCTAGCAAAAGAATGATGATTTGTACATGTAGGAGAGAAGTGCCAGAATAGGCCCGGTATTGATGTGGTAAAAAAAGCCCGGTGTTGAAGTGGTTAAAGAGAATTTAAAAAAAATTGTTTTGCTACAGTTTTTTGTGTAAATAGACTAGAGGAATTAGCTTTGTAACTATAGCTCCTATACGGTTTTAAATCTTTTCCTGTATACATGCCATTTTGTTAGGCGTCTGCTAATTTATATAATTGTAATTAGTTGTGGACTGTAGGTATACTTCATAAATACTTTGGGCTTGTTTGTAATACGCCCTGCTCCTCCACTGCAGCTCCCTTGCCCCATTTACATGATGTGAAATGTTAGAAACTTCTTATTTGTAACTACTCTTGTTAAATGTAAAGCAGATCAAAGGGGTCACCTTTGACCTGCATATGATGTAATTTTAAAGCAGACTTACATGTTTAAAAAAAAAAACTGTTACTTTTTAACCCCCCTATTACCCCTACATAACCCTAATGATGCCCTTAGCAGAGATACTGTCCCTTTGCCCTGCATGGGCAAGATAACAGTGTCTCCTTTTCTGCTTCTCAGAACAAGTATACATCAATATCAAGTAAAGTTTGGATCCCCATCAGCATTCCTTTCTAGGTCAGTGACTAGGGAAGTACTAAAAGTATTGGATCAGTATGACAGCAAGGAGACCAGTATTTTCAGAAGAATAGGTGCCAACAGCCCACAGCAAAGGTTTTATTCATTATTGTTTTGTTGAAAAAGTTTTAATTTTCCCGTAAACTAGGTCCAGTCAGCAGCACTAGATGAGATGTTCCAGCATGCAGAGGATATTGCTTATCGCTACCACAAAGCAGCACTACTATTAGAAGGCCTAACCAAGATCCTGCAGAGTCCTGCAGACATTGAAAACGTCCACAAGTGTGAGTATCCAGAAAAAAAGTAAATGTGTAGTTTTTCTATCTTGCCACTGTACTATTTTTTGTTCATATGCAGATATTTTAAAATACAGTTTTTGTTCATTACTTTTAATTCATACATATTGTATATATATGACTTTCAGTGACCTGTTGGACCTGTCTAGTTTTATAAGCATATGTAATGTGTGTCACCCCCCCCCCCCCGACACTTCCAAGATCAAGTTTGGGGGTAATTGTAGGTTGTACAGAGATTTGCACATCACTAGTTATCTTCCAACAAGTAGACGTGTGTGTATATGCATGTATTTATACAGTAACAAGAAAAAGTATGTGAATCCCCTTGAAATTACAATTTTTTTTTTTTTTTTTTTTTTGCAGTAAGTTTCCAAAAAATGTGATCTGATTCTCCTCTAAAGCCCTGTACACACGATCGGATTTCCTATGGATTCTAATCCGATGAATTTTTCCATCGGAAATCCGATGAAGCTGACTTCTATCAGTCTTGCCTACACACCATCAGTCAAAAATCCGACCGTCCCAAACGCCATGACCTAAAACACTCCGACAAGCCGAGAAAAATTAAGTTCAATGCTTCTGAGCATGCGTCAACTTGATTCTGACCATGTGTGGGTTTTTTTGTCCAATGGAGTTCCACACAGACGATCGGAATTTGCTATCGTTTTTTTCCCCGACGGATAAATTTAAAACATGTTCTGTTTTTACTCACTGATGGAAAAAAGACCGATGGGGCCCATACACGATCGGTTTGTCCGATGAGAAAAGTCCATCAGACTGTTTTCATCGGTAAAACCGATCGTGTGTACACGGCATAAGTCACAACAATAGACTAACACAATGTGCTTAGGCTGGTAACACACAAAGCGTTCTAATTTTGCAGGTCTTTAGTGAACACGCCCATTAAACATCACAGTAAGCGAAACCCTCCTGGTTAAACCTCCTTTGGACAGAATGACTTAAAGCAAGCACATTCTGTTGCTCTGGATCAGACCTGTGCAACATTTTAGGAGGAATTTTTGACCATTTCTCTTAACTAAACTGCTTCAGGTCAAACACATTTGTAGAATGTCTGGTGTGAATGGCTCATTTTGAAGTCATTCCACAGCATCTCTAAGAGGTTAAGGTCTGGGCTCCCACTGGGCCACTCAAAATGCAAATTTTTTTTTTCTCTGAAGCCAGTCAGTGGTGGATCTACTTCAATGCTGATGGTCATTGTCCTGTTTGTATGGCCCAGCTTCTACGAAGCTTCAGCTGGCAGACAGACACCCTGACATTATCCTGTAGGATATTTTGGTAAACGTGGGAATTTATTTTTCCCTCAGAAAGTGCCTGAGGCAGCAAATCGTAGTATTCTCTTCACCATTGGGATGATGTTTTGATGTTGGTAAGCTGTGGCCTTTTTGCTCCATACATAGTGCTGAGTATTCTTCCCAAACAATTCAACTTTTGTTTCATCAGTCCAGAAAACATTTTGCCAGTAGCATTGCAGTTTGCCAAGATGCTCTTTGGCAAACCTCAGGCGTACTGCAATGTTTTTTTTGGAGAGCAGTAGCTTCCTCCATGGTGTTCTGCCACCAACACCCTGCCTGTTCAAAGACTTGCGTATGGCAGACTCATGAACGCTGAGTTCCAGTGATGTCTTCAAGTCTTTAGCTGTTATTCTTGAGTTCTTCTTTACCTTATTGAGGATTCTGTGAATTGCCTTGGGAATAATGTTGGCTGGGTGCCCACTTCTAGGAATAGTAGCCACAGTATTAAAGGGTCTCCATTTATAGACCATTTGTCTGTCGACTGATGGATGCCTAAACACTTCAAGATTGTTGTGTATCCCTTTCCAGCCTTATGCAGATCAACTACTCTTGATTGTATATCTTCAGAGAGCTCCTTTTTGCAAGGCATAATTCACATCTGCTGATACTTATTAACAGCAATTTTAAAATGTTTGCGTGTCTTTTGTGAATCAAAGTAGCTCTAAGCCACACCTCTAATCTAATTTCACTAGTTAGACTCTAGGTGTGCAAATTACTGACTCCAATTAGCTTTTGTTGAAGTATTTATTCTATGGATTCACATATTTTTTCCTCCGGAACTGCACATGTTTAATGGGCGTGTTCAATAAAGACATGACAAATTAGAATTGTTTGTTATCGGCTTGAGCACATTGTTTGTGTCTATTGTTTTAAATTAGATGATGATCAGTTCACATTTTATGGCAAATTACTGCATAAAATCAGTTCATTTCAAAGGGCTCACATACTTTTTTTTGCCACTATATTCTGTATATATTGCAGTACATCTGTCTCCCTGCATTCCACCAGTACCTCAAGCAGAGGGTCTTGCGCCTTCCTGCTAAATCCCAAACCTTTTTTTAGTCTTTTACAGATGGTGCTAAGCTCTAGAACACTAGACATAAATAGGGACTAAAAAATCTAAAAACTTAGAAGGCACAGAGACTCGTCTGTCTGGGCTATGTAACATTGTGGTCATTTCTGTTTGGTGTGCCACAAGCTGCTGCAGCTCTGATTATTAGGAAAGATCTAGAACACATTGCTTATCTGTCATATGCGCAAAATGTAATGTGGGTTTAGGGAAGGTGAGGGGGACCGTTCTGGTGAGGGACTAAATTCAAATCTTTTGGCATCTCAAAGAGCTCCTATATACCGTAATTATTTCAATTCTGTATATAGCAGATTGCATGGAGTTTACATGTATCAGTATATATGTATCGGTCAAATGCTTTCAGTTATGTTTTGTTCTTTGTTTATAGTTCTCCTTTTTTCCGGTTCTCTTTTTCAGATAAAGCCAATGTTGAAAGTAGACTGTCGGCACTTTGCTACGGAGCAGTGGCTGTGTATGATTAGTAACAGTGTCCACTGACACATGGAATAGCTAAACAAGGGACCACTATAGCTTAGTTCTTTGTGTCTGTTACTAGAGATTTTACATCTAATGCTCGGAAAGAGAAACCAGAATTCCCTTTTTGGAGGCTTTCAGAGAAGAACAATAATCCCAGGACTGAAAATTTAAGTATGCAGAAAGGCTGCCTTATTTTAAAGACACTCCTTGCAAAACATGCCTTTCAACATACACGTGACACAGAAGGAAATTTCTGCAAATTTTAACCTTGTGTATGTATTTCTAATGTGTAAAATGAATAATGGACTGTGGTTGCTCCAGTAATAACGGACGAGATGTTGGAAATGGAAGCTAGACCTTCAGGAATGGTGGCTGCAAGTTTAACAGCAAAAGGACTCCATGTTACCTGTATGGGAGTTTCTTTAATAAGGTCTGGACCCAGAACATTCATCCATTGAACTTTACAAAGAGAAGCAGAAGCAGAGCACTTTATACTGTGTAGGAACAGTAAAAACTATTCAAATCCAGCCATGTGGAGTCTTGATTCATTTTATTATCCATTTTGATGTTGCTACTTGACGTTCTACTTTTAAACCAATTTATTTTGCACTAATTTCTTAAAACTGTAAATGACCTTATACGGAACTCTTTATCAATATTAAAAAAAGGCACAATGAATTTATTGAGAAAATTATCATTTCATTTTATGTATAGAAAAAAAAAAGTTGAAATTGAATATGTAGCTTCCTAAAGACTTTACAAACTATACAAAATAATTTATTTGTGACCCTTTTGTATCTCTTTTGTCTAATACTTGATTACTAATGTCTTTTCTTTCATGTTATACTTTGTTGGTATTTGCTTTCTATACAGATATTGTGTGTTGCATATAATGGTTGTGCATGTGATAACGTGCTTACTTACAGTTGTCCTCTTTATTGGGTCTTTTCTAACGGACGTAAATATGTTTCACAGACAGTGTTAGAGAGGGAAGACTATGATTTAACATAGGCTGTTGTGTGTGAACTACTACTGTGTTAGATGTTAAACAGTAGTTTAGGTCAGTTAAATCCCAGTATCTGTAGTGTGGCTTGTAAAGCGCTAAGGTGTTGTTCACATGGCTCAACAGTAGGTGGCGTAGTATAAGCAGTGCTTAACAAGGGCACCAAAAATTTTGTAACAAAAGTTGCCATGTGACTTGTACATCTAGGGTTTATGCTCTCTATAGAAGGCCAGTACTTGGTAAGGAACATCAACTTAGACAACCGATGCCACTTGCTTGGTTTGTATTATGCCATTTTCATTAATGTGAATCTTCCAATACAATTTTGGAAAAGCCTTTTATGTAGTTTTTCTTAACTGCCACGATAAAATTGCTCACTCCATAGAGGGTGAGCCCAAGATTTTCCATACATGGACTTACCAATTAACAACATTTTAATAGCTTTAACTTCATTATGGTTATTATTGTAAAAAGGCATTTCAAGTGTATTATGCATTTTTGCCTCCTATAAAGTTTGTGCTTTTAGACTTTTTGACAAATTTGGGCAAACCCCATTATTGGTATATCATTTGTATTTACATTTTTTTTTTTGTTTTGTTTTGTTTTGTTTTTAAAAGCTAAACTGAAAGGCGGTCATGACATTAATCCTATTTTTTTCCTTGTTAGGGGATATCTCTGAATTTGACTTAATAATAAATTCCTCTAGATTTTTGTTTGGCAGTTGTATGTATTTTTTACAGAAAAGGCAGATTTGACAAAGTTTAGAGGCACTCATTTTGCCCATTCATTCTCTCTTGATAGCCGACTCCTGTAGCAAGTTATACTCCCCTATTCTGTTGCTGTCATGGAGCCGGACTTCCAAGTGTGGGGATGCATTTGACCTCCCCATGTGACAATACACATGAATGAATGGCCTATTGCCAGTCACGTGACCGGGCAGTGATGTCATCCACCACAGTAAGCACCCATGGATGGGCGAGTATACCTTGCTGAAGAGGTTGGGCTATCGGGATGTACTGGGTTACTCTTCTATGATTGAGCAGATGACAGTGGGATGGATTTACTAAAGACAAATAGATTGTGCATGTGCACTATTTTTCCTCAGAGCTTAGTAAATGTGGTAAAGCTCTGCTGATTTCCATCATCTAATCGTATGCAAGCAAAAGTTTTTTTTTTTTTTTTTTTTATTTCCCTTGCACCTGATTGGGTATGCTTTACCCAGTGAAGCTTTACCACGTTTTCATATACTAAAGAAAGTAAGTGCAACTGTACTTGCAAAGAGCAGAGTCTATTTGCCTTTAGTAGATCAACACCAGTGTCTCTTTAAAGCTCTTGCCCTAAAGAAATCCTTTCTTGTAATGCATATTCATCTGTTAATGGTACTGTACAGCCCACTGATAATGAGGTTTACAAGTTTCAGAGAAAAAGTAGAACTTCATATTCGGTAGAGGAGAATGCCAACAAATACAAGCTTTCAGTCCACCTTAGCAGGCTACAGTTGTCAGCCATGAGAAGGAAGACCCTCGTTACACCACATCACTCAGGTCTAGACAGCATTTTTATTTTTATTTTATTTTTTTACTTAAACTGGAGCGCTCATTTTAGAGAAAAGGTTTAAGTATTGTGAAAGGTAATGCTACCTTTCATTTTGCCAGGATGAGTATTGGGAACAAAACCATGACATTCATTTAAAACGGTCTTGTATTGCGTTTGCCCAGTAGATTCATAAGAAAACACGGAGACTACCATCTAAGCTTGCCAAGCTCTTCCATGAGTTGGCATAATCTCCAGCAAATAGTATTTTTCTCCTGAAACGTTGATACTTGAACATAAATTTTAAATTTTTTACAAACAAAAACCTGTTAACTTTCAATACTATTATTAAAGTAGTACCAAGGCACTTCACACATCTGCAATACGTTGATATTATTTTACTGCGTGTTTTACTTGACAGCAGCGTTTTTATTATTTATCTGAAATTCTGCCAATTAATTTTCAAAGTGTTTTTATTTATGTACTTGCTTGTGAAATATACAAATGCATTGTGTGTGCATTTCTAGGTCTTTAATACCGTGTTTCTACCTCTTGTTTGTAAACTGCATGCATCCAACTTAGGTAACAACTCACAGAACTGTTGCAAAAATAGCCTTTTTTATTATGGCTTGTATAAATGTATATGATGAATAAAATGGGGAGAAAAGCCTAATTTCTTTATTTTTCTCCAGCATTCAAAACTGAAAATTAGCATGTTGTAAACGGCCACATCCTGATCTTCTTCTGCTTTTAAGAGTTTATTTGCGTATCTTAAAAAGCAGAACAAACAAGCTCCATAGTGCACACTATGCTGGGGGTATTTAAGTGCACATTCATAGATATGGCACTGTGGTCAAGGTAGGCGCCTGTACACAATTTCATATGCTGCTCAGAATGTTCCAGTGATAAATTCACCACACTGGGGGGATCCTTTCACAGCATAATGGTCTATTGGAGCTGTTTGATTGGTACATGCACATTTCATGCCTTAGTGCAGTGATGGTCAACTTTTGGGGGTCTAAAAATATTCAGTGAAAATCTTGCTACAGAAGACTGCAAACATGCCACAAAAGATGGTGAGAGACTGCAGACTTACTACAAGGGATGGCCAGAGACTGCAGACTTACTATACTAGATGGTCAGACCCTGCAGACAGTAAGCAGACATGGTCAGAGATCCACCTACCATCACAATTTTTTTGTAATTATTTTTTAAATATAAGTACAGATGAAATACTGCTGACTTTAAACAGCACACACTTACCTGTCCTAGGATCCAGTGATTTCCTCACCCAACCCAGCTCTTTGCCGATCTTCGGGTCCAGGCACCGGAATCTGAACTGTGGGCAGCTTACTGACTTGCAGCTTCACTGCACCCTGTAAATGGTCCCACAGTCTCCTGGGACCTGTGACGTGTTCCAAGAGGCTGCAGGGGAAGGGTGGGGGGGGGCTGAACTTCCGCTCAGATTACCATGGCAATCTGCATGGAAGAAAGAGCGGTTACCTGTCAAGCGCAGGAGGAGGAAGAAAAGCTGAACTTCCTCTTTTGGGTGAAGTTCCACTGTAAGGTACTAGCCTGGCCAGCTGCACACTGATTTAAGTTTGCATTTCTGGACTTCATGATAGGTTCTATGAACACTCCATGAACTGAATGAACCCAGACACATTTGCTCATTCCCTACTAACTACAGCCATTGCCAAAAGTTTTGAGAATGACACAAATATACATTTTCACAAAGTCTGCTGTCTCAGTTTTTATGATGGCAATTTGCATATACGCCAGAATGATTACCGTATATACTAGAGTTTAAGCCAAGTTTTTCAGCACATTTTCTTTCTCGTACATCACGGGACACAGAGCAGCATAGTAATTACTATGTGGGTTATAGAGATTACCTTCAGGTGATGGACACTGGCACACCCAAGACAGGAAGTCCCCTCCCCTATATAACCCCTCCCATACCGGGAGTACCTCAGTTTTTTTGCCAGTGTCTAAGGTATTGGTCACGGTTAAACATGTGTCTGGGCTTGTGTGTAGGTTCAATCCTTGGACCTAGGCAAGCCATTCCGGATCCGTCCAAAGTGCTTCATAGCCAAATGGTCGATACCCGGGCCTCGGCAAGAAGAACGTGGTTTTGCCTGTAATGCCTCTCTTAGGAGGGCTGGACCCTGGGATCCAGTACTCTGGTTATACCCAAAACCAAGATGTTTTCTGGCAGGGTGCTATACAGGTCCAGGGGAGTGGTGCTCCTTGGGACCCCGGTCTCTGAAGGTCTGCTGACATTGGCCGCCGTGAGGGGTGAAGTTTGGGCTTCTGTGCCAAACAGGGTCCTACGGCGTGGAAAAGGTAAGTGGAGATCCCTGAGAACCTGGTTCTGCGGTGATCTTCAATTCTAATGTGTTTTTTTCTGCCTGTTACCTTATGGTTATTCCCGCTGGTCTATGTATGCCTAAATTGTAAATCCTGAAATACATTTTCACATAGGATTCAAGACATTGTGCTGTACCTTACTTAACCAGTAGAGGCCACTGTGGGATGTCTTTGGGCTATTCCTCCTATTGGTGTAAAGCCCAGGCAGATGATAGACTCTCGCTATAGAGAAGCTACAAATTCGTCTGTCATGCTTACCACGGGCTCTGTCATCACCGGGCTCTGTATATAATCAGCGGTGGGTCCTGGCTCCTTTCCCTATTGCCTACATGCCTCTCCATGTGTGTCAGCGTCGGCGGCGCATACGTGCAATATGTGAGAAATAGGCTGGAAGGGGGCGGGGCTTGGCGGATGACGCTCTGTGCTCGCTGGCGTGCTTCTGCGCATGTGCGGGCATCCCAGCCTCTTAAAAAGCGCAGTTTTTTTCTGTGGAGCTGCTGTGGAGGGACAGCGCATGGGCTTGGTGGTAAACAGATACCTAGAGGCACACAGCAGGCGGTTGATACAGGCATTCCCTAGAAAGGCACATTAGTTAGGCACCAGGCTGATATATATAGCAGCAAGTACGCTAGACTATAAGTCAGTAAGTGGTGTATTTGGCTATAGATACCTCAGCTTTGGGCTAAGGAATATGCCGTCCAAGGGCTCTGGGACTAAAAATCCTAAGAAGCAGAAAGGGTCTCCATCGTGCTCTGAGGATCTGGGGCATGCTTCTGCTGCACCAGCCTTCCCTGAAAAATCAGCAGTTAGTACCCGCAGGGAGCCCTCGGGAGTGCTAGGTGCTGCGGCTGCCCTCAGTTCACCTGTGTATGTAACAGAGGAGGCTTTTGCCTCAGCTCTGGGAGGATTGGAGCAAAGATTGTCAGCATTAATCGCTTCTCTGCCAGAGAGAGAGCGCGCCAGATCTCTGTCTCCTTCATTAGAGTACCTGTCAGCAGAGCAACAATCCCATGAAGGGATTGACCTGCCTGAGGGGGATCAGGCTGAGGATGACTCTGCCTCAGAAGAGTCGACTGTGGAGGAACCATTTTCAGCGTCTCAAGCTGAAAGACTGTTGGTCCAGTCCTTGACGGTCATGGTTCGGTCAGCCTTTAAGTTGCCCCTTTCTGAACCTACGACTGCTTCTGTTTCCTCGTTGGGGTCTTTAAAAGCTCCAAAGGCCAATTGTTCCTTCCCAGTCCATCCGTTACTGGAGGGACTTGGTTTATCAGGATGTTCCCAATCCTGGTAAATGTTTGCTCCTCCTAAGAGGTTTTCGGTGATCTATCCTATGGAAGAGAAGTTCACCCAAAAATGGAGTGTGCCTACAGTAGACGCGGCCATCTCCTGTGTGAACAAGTCCCTGACATG
The DNA here is from genome assembly GCA_029206835.1 of Rana muscosa. Lineage (NCBI taxonomy): Eukaryota > Metazoa > Chordata > Amphibia > Anura > Ranidae > Rana > Rana muscosa. Next base: position 569,163,337 of record CM055117.1, on the reverse strand, counting down.
TCCAGTGGATAATGTTCAGATGTTCAAGGATCCAATAGACCAAAAATTTAAATCCTTGTTAAAATCTGCCTTTTCTACAGCTGGGGCTGTGGCACAGCTAGCAGTAGCAGCTATTGGTGTTTGCCAAGCCTTAAAAGATCAGATGAAGCTGGTTTTAAGGGATTTGCCAGATCAGCAGGCTCATGATCTGGCTGATTTGCCTAGAGCATTATGCTTTGCGGTTGACGCCATCAAGGATTCGATCCATCAGGCCTTACACTGTCATTAGTACACATGCATAGACTTCTATGGCTCAAGAACTGGGTCAGCTGAGACACCCTGTAAAAAGCTTCTAGCCAGTTTTCCATTTCATGGTGAGCGTTTATTTGGCGAAGACCTGGATAAATATATCCAGAAGATTTCCAGTGGTAAAAGTACCCTCTTACCGGTCAAGAAGAGGTGTAGGGGCCCCTCTTTCAAGAGGCCTACCTCCCCAGTCCCTGGGACGTCTGTCTCTAAACAGTTCAGATGGCCTCCCCGATCAAATTCTGGGGGCAAAACTCAGGGACAACCTCAGGGTAATAAAAAACCATGGAACCGAAGAGGTACTAAACCGGCCTCCAAGTCAGGTCCTATGAAGGGCTGCCCCCACTCAAGCGGGTGGGGGGGAAGACTTGAGTTGTTCGCAGGGACTTGGCAAGAGACGATCAAAGACAGATGGGTGCTCTCCGCAGTAACTGGGATACAAATTGGAGTTAAGGGATTTCCCTCCTCCCCACTTTATGTGGTCAAACGTGTCAAAAGATCCGTTAAAGAGAGGATCTCTCCTTTTGGCATTAGACCGACTTACTCCAAGGAGTAATTGTGGAGGTTCCTATGGAAGAACGGGGGTTGAGATTCTACTCAAACCTCTTTACAGTCCCAAAGCCAAACGGGGATGTGAAGCCCATATTGGATCTCAAGGGTCTAAACAAATTCCTGAACATCCGGTCTTTTCGGATGGAGTCGATTCGGTCAGTAGCCGCTACCCTGCAAGGGGGAGAATGGTTAGCTTCCATCGACATCAAAGATGCCTATCTGCACGTTCCCATTTTTCCGGGTCATCAAAGGTTTCTACGCTTTGCAGTAGAGGGGTGCCATTTTCAGTTCATGGCCTTACCTTTCGGTCTGGCCACGGCACCACGGGTGTTCACAAAAATTTTGGCCCCTCTGTTGGCCGACCTAAGAACTCGAGGTGTGTCGATAATGGTGTACTTAGACGACCTGTTGTTAATAGATCACTCGGTTACCAAACTAAAGGTAGTGATTCGCGACACGATCAGGTATCTGGAGTCTTTCGGTTGGGTCATCAACCTAGACAAGTCAGCCTTACAACCAGTGAAGAGTCTGGAATATTTAGGGCTGTGTGTGGACTCAGACCAAAAGAAGATTTTCTTGCCCCTGGCAAAGATATCTTCTTTGAGGGACCTGATCCAGCTGGTTTGTGCAAAAAGACAGCCATCCATACGCCTGTGCATGCCGTTGCTGGGAAAGATGATGGCGTAATTCGAAGCTGTACCGTACGCCCAGTTCCACTCAAGGAAATTGCAGAGGGCCATCCTTTCAGCATGGAACAAAAAGGTTCAGGCCCAAGACTTCCCGATGTCCCTGACCTCTTCAGTTCGGAAAAGCCTCTGTTGGTGGTTGGTACCCCAAAATCTGCAAAAGGGGAAATCTTTCAGTCCGATTTCTTGGAAGGTGGTCACTACAGATGCCAGTCTTGTAGGCTGGGGGGCTGTACTGGAGTAATGGTCTTTCCAAGGGAGATGGTCAGATACAGAGAAGGCTCTGGCCATCAATCTTCTGGAAATTCGGGTGGCTCGGTATGCCCTAAAAACATGGACATCCAAGCTTCGGGGGTCCCCTGTCAGGATTCAGTCAGACAATGCCACATCAGTGGCATACGTCAATCACCAGGGGGGCACCAGGAGTTGTGAAGCCCAGAAGGAGGTGAATCGCATCTTGAAATGGGCAGAAAAGCATGTCCCATGCATATCCGCTGTCTTTATTCCAGGAATAGAGAATTGGAAGGCGGACTTCCTGAGTCGCCAACAGTTATCCCCAGGGGAATGGTCCCTTCACCCTGAAATTTTTCGATTAATATGTCAGCGGTGGGGAACACCGGACGTAGATCTGCTAGCATCCAGATTCAACGCAAAGGTGGACAATTTGTGTCTCGGACGAGGGATTCCCTCGCTTGCGGATCGGATGCGCTGGTGTTCCCATGGGATCAGTTCAAACTAATATACGCGTTCCCGCCACTACAGTTGTTACCGCGACTCCTCCGCAGGGTCAAGTTGGAAAAGAAGCTGGTGATTCTGGTGGCTCCAGCGTGGCCCCGAAGATCCTGGTACGCAGAGATTGTAAAGATGTCTGTGGGGAGTCCTTGGACCCTTCCACTTCGTCTGGACCTGCTTTCACAAGGACCGATATACCACCCTTCCTTACTAACTCTAGGTTTAACGGTCTGGCTATTGAATCCCACATCCTAAAAAAGAGAGGTCTCTCTAACTCTGTGGTATCTACTATGATCAATGCCAGGAAGCCGGTATCTAGGCATATTTACTATAGAGTTTGGAAGGCGTACGTCGCTTGGTGTGAGGCCAGGAACTGGCATCCTCGTAAGTACATTATAGGCAGAGTTCTGGACTTCCTGCAGTGTTAGCCTTAAGTACTATTAAGATTCAGGTTTCGGCCTTGTCAATACTTTTTCAAAGGCCCCTAGCCTCGCATTCACTAGTTAAATCTTTTTTGCAAGGGGTGACTCGTATTAACCCACCGGTGAAAGCTCCCATATGTCCATGGGACCTAAACCTGGTTCTATCGGTTCTTCAGAGACAACCATTTGAACCCTTGCGGCACATTCCCTTGGTTCTTTTCACCAGGAATTTTTTATTTTTTTTGGTAGCCATATCCTCGGCCAGGAGAGTGTCGGAATTGGCCGCTATGTCCTGTAGGGAGCCATATTTGGTTATCCATAAGGACAGAGTAGTTCTACGTCCTCATCCAACCTTTCTTCCCAAGGTGGTATTGAGTTTTCATTTGAACCAAGATGTGGTTCTGCCTTCTTTTTTTTTTTTCCCAAGCCTAGCTCGGTAGAAGAGAAATTATTACATTCCTTGGATGTAGTAAGAGCGGTTAAGGCTTATCTACAAGCCACCGCTCAGATTCGGAAAACGGATATGTTATTTATTCTGCCGGAAGGCCCGAAAAAGGGCCAGGCAGCGTTGAAATCAACTCTTGCTAAGTGGATTCGATAGATCATTGTTCAAGCCTATAGCTTAAAAAGGAAGTTGTCTCCATTTAAGATTAAAGCGCACTCTACGAGAGCAGTTGGTACTTCCTGGGCAGTGCAGCATCAGGCCTCCATGGCTCAAATTTGTAAGGCAGTGACATGGTCTTCAGTACACACGTTCACTGGGTTCTACCAGGTGGATGTAAGAAGTCAGGAGGATGTCGCCTTTGGGTACAGTGTGTTGCAGGCTGCAATTTAAATCCTCATGTCTATTGGCGCCCAGCTTATGTATGGTGTCTCCCTCCCCTCATTTGGGTATTGCTTTGGGACTTCCCACATAGTAATTACTATGCCGCTCTGTGTCCCGTGATGTACGAGAAAGAAAATAGAAAATAGGATTTTTATAACAGCTTACCTGTAAAATCCTTTTCTTGGAGTACATCACGGGACACAGAGCTCCCACCCCTCTTTTGGGGACACTCATTGCTTTGCTACAAAACTGAGGTACGCCCGGTACGGGAGGGGTTATATAGGGGGAGGGGACTTCCTGTCAGTGTCCACCACCTGAAGGTAATCTCTATAACCCACATAGTAATTACTATGCCGCTCTGTGTCCCGTGATGTACTCCAAGAAAAGGATTTTACAGGTAAGCTGTTATAAAAATCCTATTTTTTTTTGTGCTGAAAATGCCCACCTCGGCTTATACTCGAGTCTGTGTCCATCTTCAAATTTGTGCGCTTAATCCTGGCCAGCCGTAGGTCCCTTGGGCCCTAAACTTGGCACACATGTAGCCCCTTCTTCTACACGTGTGCAAAGTTTGTTGTCTGGGGGACCACCGATTTTTCAAAGCTGGGCACCCCTTCCATAGACTCCCATGTTAAACGGTAATTTCTCTGGTGATTTTGGGGACCCGGTACTGGCCGGTGCTAGGTCCCCTGGACCCCAAACTTGGCACACATGTAGCCCCATGCTTCATCTACAAGTGTACATAGTTTGTTGTCCAGGAAACCTACGGCCGGGGAGCACCTATTTTTCAAAACTGGGCACCCCTTCCATAGACTCCCATGTTAAACATCAGACTAGTCACACAGTGCCGGAGATCAGATAGGGAGATTGGGCACAGTGAGGCATGCAGATGGGCACCCTAGGCTTATACTCGAGTCAATACGTTTTCCAAGTTTTTTGTGGTAAAATTGGGTGCCTCAGCTTATACTCGAGTATATACGGTAGATAAAAGTCCCTCTTTGCCATGAAAATGAACTTGATCCCATAAAAAACATTTCCATTGTATTTGTGAAGAAGGCTTCAGGGCGCCCAAGAAAGTCTAGCAAGCACCAGGACCGTCTTGTACAGTTGATTCAGCTGCAGGATTGGGGGACCACCAGTGCAGAGCTTGCTCAGGAATAGCAGCAGGCAGGTGTGAGTGCATCTGCATGGACAGTGAGGCAAAGACTTTTGGAGGATAGCCTGCTGTCAATAATGGCAGCAAAGAAGCCACTTCTCTCCAGAAAAAAACATCAGGGCCAGACTGATATTCTGCAAAAGATACAGGGATTGGACTGCTGAGGACTGGGGTAAAGTCATGATGAACTGGGCCTGGGTCAAAGTCTCTGATGAATCCCCTTTCCGATTGTTTGGGGCATCCATAATAAACCTTGTTCGAAGACGAAAAAGGGAGCCCTACCATCAGTCCTATGTCATGCCAAAAGTAAAGCATACTGAAGACCATTCATGTGTGGGGTGGGTTGCTTCTCAGCCAAGGAGTGGGCTCACTCAAAGAACACAGCCATGAATAAAGAATGGTACAAAAACATCCTCTGAGAGCAACTTCTCCCAACTATCCAAGAACAGTTTGGTGACAAAAAATGCCTTTTCCATCATGATGGAGCACTTTGCCATAAGGAAAAAGTAATAACTAAGTGGCTTGGGGAACAAAACATTGAAATTTTGGGTCCATGCCCGGGAGACTCCCCAGGCCTCCATCCCATTGAGAACTTGTGGTCAATCCTCAAGAGGCAGGTGAAAAAAAAAACACAAGTTCTTACAAACTCCAAACATTAATTATGCAAGAATTGGCTGCCATCAGTCAGGATGTGGCCCAGAAGTTGATGTCAGGGCAAACTGCTGAGGTCTTGAAAAAGGGTCAACACTGAAAATATTGACTCTTTGTATTACAAGATTCACATCTTGAAATTTGCATAAACTTAATGTAGCTGTCAATAAAAGCCTTTGACACTTATGAAATGCTTGACAAAAAGATCTAAAAACAAGTAGTAGACTTTGAAAATTAATATTTGTTTCATTCTCAAAACTTTTGGCCATGGCTGTACAGTCATAAAAAGGAAACACTATACGCGTTTGTTTTTTTTTTGTACTGACCTCCCTGTTTTGTAATGAAAAAATAGTTTAAAAAAATGTTGGCCCTGTAAGCAGTAGATGAAGCCTGTCTCAGAGATCACCATAGTTTAAGTGGGATTTGAATAATATTTTATTAGTGTGTTTGTTGTTGAGGCCATAAACCCATTACTGATAATTCTCGTTGTGGGGTTTACAGTGCAAAAATACGGTAACAAAAAAGTTTCCCCCTCAAATACCCCTAACGTTTAAATATGCCCTCATTTTTAACATTAACATTTCTCATGCAACTGCACTAGTGCCATATGATTGGCCCAGCATTGTTACATGGAGTTGGAGAAGCAAGTACCAGCAATTCAATTTGGAGCTTACACAGAACTTTCAACTCTGAGGCAGCTAATGGGGCCGGGAGGAGGTAAGGAAAAGGCCATCTTAACCTAAAATCTTCACTTAACTATTCTCCTATCATTAACCTGAACCATAAAAAAAGGTTCAGCATCATAATCTTTCTCTTCTGCCAATATTTACTAGTACTTAGATCTCTTCACCATAACCACTGCTTTTGCTTTCTATTGCGCATAATGCTACTTGATTTAACATGGTGTTATGCCGCGTACACACGATCATTTTTCCCGTCGGGAAAAATGAAATTTTTTCCTTTGGACGAGAAAAACGATCGTCTGTGGGCTTTTTGCCGTTTTTCCCGACGGGAAAAACGGCATTAATCACGATGAGAAAAATTAGAACATGTTCTAATTTTTCTCATCGTTTTTTCCAGCATTTTTTTCCGCGGCAGTTTTCCAATAGGGAATCACTGCCACGGAGCCCACACACGCTCGTTTTTCTCGACAAAGAAAAAAATGACGGGAAAAACGGTCATGTGTGGGGGAACATGCCGTTCCCTCGTTTTTCTTTTTTTTTCATGCCGTGATTCACGGCGGTGTTTTCACCGCCGTGAATCACGATCGTGTGTACGCGGCATTAGAAGTGCTCGAGGTTTCTGGAAGATGGGCAACGTTTATTGCAGCCTGCTTCAACTCTCACAAAATGAGAAATAACCCTATTCAATAAGAGTGCTATTTCTGTGTAATGAATCTTAGGAGCCAACCAGAATGAATACTTCTCAGAAAAATAAATTCTGATTGGGTGCAGTTAAGATTTTGCACTCAACTGAATAAATCTACAACTGCTATTTGTGAGCTTTCTGGGTTTTATTGACCTTTAAAACAACATTTTAAAAGTAAACCCATACTGAGTAAAGTGTTGGGTATGACGCTGTTGTCCTCTACTTTTGTACATTATTTCACAAAAGTGAGTACACCCCTCACATTTTTGTAAATATTTTATATCTTTTTATGGGACAACGCTGAAGAAATTACACTTTGCTACAATGTAAAGTAGTGAGTGTACAGCTTGAATAACAGTGTAAATTTGCTGTCTACTCAAAATAACTCAACACACAGCCATTAATATCTAAACCGCTAGCAACAAAAGTGAGTACACCCCTAAGTGAAAATGTCCAAATTGGGCCCAAAGTGTCAATATTTTGTGTGGCCACCATTATTTTTCAGCACTGCCTTAACCCTCTTGGGCATGGAGTTCACCAGAGCTTCACAGGTTGCCACTGGAGTCCTCTTCCACTCCTCCATGACGACATCACGGAGCTGGTGAATGTTAGAGACCTTGCGCTCCTCCGCGTTCCGTTTATGGATGTCCCACAGATGCTCAGTAGGGTTTAGGTCTGGAGACATGCTTGGCCAGTCCATCACCTTTACCCTCAGCTTCTTTAGCAAGGCAGTGGTCGTCTTGGAGGTGTGTTTGTGGTCGTTATTTTGAAATGTTGCCCTGTGGCCCAGTCTCCGAAGGGAGGGGATCATGCTCCTCTTCAGTATGTCACAGTACATGTTGGCATTCATGGTTCCCTCAGTGAACTGTAGCTCTCCAGTGCTGGCAGCACTCATGCAGCCCCAGACCATGACACTTCCACCACCATGCTTGACTGTAGGCAAGACGCACTTGTCTTTGTACTCCTCACTTTTTTGCCGCCACACATGCTTGACACCATCTGAACCAAATACGTTTATCTTGGTCTCATCAGACCACAGGACACGGTTCCAGTAATCCATGTCCTTAGTCTGCTTGGCTTCAGCAAACTGTTTGCGGGCGTTCTTGTGCATCATATTTAGAAGAGGCTTCCTTCTGGGACTACAGCAATGCAGACCAATTTGATGCAGTGTGCGGCATATGGTCTGAGCACTGACAGGCTGTCCCCCCACCCCTTCAACCTCTGCAGCAATGCTGGCAGCACTCAAACGTCTATTTCCCAAAGACAACCTCTAGATATGACGCTGAGCATGTGCATCCAACTTTTTTGGTCAACCATGGCGAGGCCTTTTCTGAGTGGAACCTGTCCTGTTAAACTGCTGTATGGTCTTGACCACCGTGCTGCAGCTCAGTTTCAGGGTCTTGGCAATCTTCTTATAGCCAAGGCCATCTTTATGTAGAGCAACAATTCTTTTTTTCAGATCCTCAGAGAGTTCTTTGCCATGAGGTGCCCGTTGAACTTCCAGTGACTAGTGTGAGAGAGATAACACCAAATTGAACACACCTGCTCCCCATTCACACCTGAGATATTGTAATACTAACGAGTCACATGTCAACGGGGAGGGAAAATGAAAATTAGGCCCAAGCTGGACATTTTGACTTAGAGTCCTTTCACACTGCTGCCGCCCATAGCGTCGGCGGTAAAATGCCGCTATTTTACCGTTGGATCTGCGGCGCATTTCGGTCGCTAGTGGGGCGCTTTTAACCCCCGCTAGCGGCCGAGAAAGGGTTACCGCCCGCAATGCTTCTAATTTTTGTCCTATCATCCTGGACCACAAACCTTCCTCACTGTGCTATATGTTTTCTTCTGCACCATTGGCATGGTTAGATCTTCTTAGTCCTCTCCATAAAATTATCAGAAATTTGTGCTTAAAGTAGAACTATAGGCAACACTTTTTTTTTTTTCATTTTGGATAGAGTACGGGAGGGTTATAGCCCCTGTCATTTTATTTTTTACCATCCCTGTCCCATTGCAGAGATTTCTCTACACTTCCTGCCCCATAGCCAAACAGGAAGTGAGAGGAAATCTATGCAAATTAAGGGAAACCATTTCCATTTCAGGGTTGGATCTTAAACAGAAAGGGGTGTGGCCTTGACAGGAAGGGGTGGGTCATATTTAAATTGGGAAGTGCACGAGCTTAGTCAGGCCTAGGGCAGCACAAAACCAAAATACACTACTGGCCTGACCTCACAAATGCGCTTCTGGAAGAATCCTGAAACATTCCCATAGACACACTCCTAAACCTTGTGGACAGGCTCTCTGTACAGAAGCTTAAAGCCTGCTTAGTCTCCGCTCCCTTCTGCGGATTATAGCTGCTGTACAGAGAGGAGATTGGTTCCTCTAAGACCCCTTTTACACTGGGGTGCTTTTCAGGCGTTTTAGGGCTAAAAATAGCACCTGAAAAGCGCCTCCCGTGCCTCCCCAATTCGCTTTTACACTGGGGCGATGCGCTTGCAGGATGGGGAAAAAAAAGTCCTGCAAGCAGCATCTTTGGGGTGGAGCGGGAGTGGTGTATACACCGCTCCGCCCATTGAAATAAATGAGCAGTGCTACCGAAGCGCCGCAACACGGGCGCTATTAACCCTTTCTTCGGCCGCTAGAGGGGGTTAAATGCGCCTGGCTAGTGTCCGAATAGCACTGCTATGATGGCGGTAAAGCACCACTAAAACTAGTGGCGCTTTACGGCTAACGCCCGCACCGCCCCACTGGGAAAGGGGTCTAATTGTCTCACTGCCTCACTGATCACCCCCTCTTGTCCACAGCTGTGGGAGTTTTCTGTACATTTGGCGGAGTTCACCTGCAGAGCAGTGCAGGAAAACTGTGTTTACTATGCTTCAGGTTATGAATGGACAGGACCCTCGTTTTCTGTCTCCAGGCTACAGAGAAAGGGACTGGGGAATGTGTTTCCTCTGTCTCTAAAGTGAGACTTTAGGGGTCTGTTTAGACCCTTGATAATAAAATATTTAATTGTATAAAATTTATTTAAAACTTTTTTTTTTAGTAATGAAGTCATAAACATAAAAAAACAGTGACACCATCCATTGCCCTACTGACACACCAACTGCTCCTCTGCTGACTGACACTGTCCGCTGCCCACCAAAAGCATTGTGGGAAAAAAGTAGAAAATAAAAACATTGCACAAAATAAAGGGTTGATTTACATGTGTTCTCTGGCCCATACAGTCTGAATAAATGGTTTGTTTGTGCAGCTGGAGCTGCCTGTTACACTATGGGGATGCAGTGGCTGTACAAACACAGCCACTGGTCCAAATCGACAGATGTGGAGGTGCGTAGCCCGTAGTCTATGTACACATGCATACTTTCAAATTTGGACCCGCAGCATCTCCATAATCTGACATAGACTGCCTGCACATGAAAAAAAAAACTGGTTCACATTGCACAGACCACAGTACCCATGTGAATGAGGTTTCAGGCCTCATTCACACACAGCTTTTCGATTTAGCAGGAATTTTGTAAGTTGTGTTCATGTCCGCTAATATTGATTTTATTGTACTTTCTTTATGAAAAGGAAATGATGACACAGGAAATATCCAGAAAACTCACAAAACCCCCCCCCCCCCCACAAAAACAGCTTAACGTGATGAGTTTTCAAAAATGCGCATAAAAAAGCAGGTAAGTTTTGAGTTTTTAGCTGTATTCTTTTTTTTTAATCGCACAAGTGTGAAAGGGCCCTAATTCAGTGTCTTGTAAAACATGTAGATTAGAATTAACAGGTTACCACTAGATGGCGGTATATCACATTGCATTTCAAAGTAATACATGGGCAAACTAAGAAAGTGTAAATATGTCCAACACAACTCACCTGTGTTAAAGAGTACAGTAAAATCAAACGGCAATCACTTAAACGTTTTAAATTGATATGCTATTGCTCATGCTCAGTATGTAATATATTGTAAACGCTTAGCAACATTCTAACTTAAAAAGGACACCTGTACTGAATTATATAGACTGCCACTGTCAACCCCCTTTTGAAAATGCTGGTTTTCAGCTTGCCTGGCTGGCTTCAAGACATCTAACTTACTGAAAATGTTTGACTTCAAGGGATGAATACTTGTCCTTTTCAGTTGAAGTGGCCCTTTTATTGACATTGCAATGCTTATTGCCTGGCTATGTCTAACATTAACACAGACTTGGAAGGTGGATCCTCTTATTACACATCAGAAGAATGTTAGAATTCCTTATCTTAATATGTGTTCTAAAGCCTCGTACACACGATTGGATTTTCAACTGGGAATTTTGTGTTGACAGACTGTTGGCCTAAAATCCGACCGTTTGTACGCTTCATCGGACAATTGTTGTCGGATTTTCCACAGACAAACAGGGCCGGACTGGGAATAAAATCCAGCCCTGGAAAAAATTTCATACCAGCCCCACAGCATTATTATACCAGCATAACGTCATTATTTTCTTGTTCATGAAAGGGAAAACCATACATTTTAAAGCACATTTGAAGAGTGTATTATATATAGATAAGACAAATATAAAAGCACATAGTGGCGGCCCGTCCATAGGGGGCGCATGGGCGCCGCCCCCCCTCCCCCAAAGCCACTAAAAAAATAAAATAAAAAATTTGTCCCTTTAAGAAAAAAAAAAGGTCCTTTAGTGTTATGTTGGGGGGGAGGGGGCGGGCGCCGGGCACAGTGCAGTATTAAAGCATCATGAAGCGTCATGCCAATGCAATGCAGGCAAGACGCTTCATTTGCAAGTTTTTTTTAGCTCTGTGGCGCTTTGCAGGGCGCCTCTAGCCAATCCCGATTAGTCCTGCTCCTCTCCAGCCACTCTCATTGGGTGGAGAGGAGGAAATAGGCGGTGATTTCCCTGGGCGGCTGTGTCACTTTCGGTTTCGCTCTGTGGCTCCAAGACTCGGAGGTAAGTACAATTCTTCTTCAAATACTTTATTTGTGTCATTTATATTGTCTGTGTCCTGTCCAGTCACTGTCCTGACCACATCCATATACAGCAGCAGCACCTAAGTTGTGCTGTATGTATTCTCAATCTCAGACAGAGATTTGAACTGAGAGTGAGGGGGGAAAGAGGGGGAGGGACAATCTGCTAGAGCCTTCAATACACATCTCCTGTATGTGTGAGGGGCTCTGAGTACTTGCGTCCTACAGCCCTGCTTTACAGGTCTTTTATCTCAATCTGTCTGTCTCTCTCTCTCTCTTTATCTATCTATCTATCTATCTATCCCATATCTATCTATGTATGTATTCTATCTCTCTATCTATCTATCTATCTATCTATCTATCTATCTATCTATGTATTCTATCTATTTCTCTCTATCTCTCTATCTATCTATCTATCTCTCTATCTCTCTCTCTATCTCCCTATCTATCTATCTATCTATCTATCTATCTATCTATGTATTCTATCTCTCTATCTATCTCTCTATCTATCTATCTATTCTATCTCTCTCTCTCTCTCTCTCTATCTATCTCTCTATCTCTCTCTCTATCTCCCTATCTATCTATCTATCTATCTATCTATCTATCTATCTATCTATCTATCTATGTATTCTATCTCTCTATCTATCTCTCTATCTATCTATCTATCTATTCTATCTCTCTCTCTCTCTCTCTCTCTATCTATCTCTCTATCTGTCTATCTGTCTATGTATGTATGTATGTATGTATGTATCTATCTATGTATGTATGTATCTATTAGGGTTGTCCCAATGCCGATACTAGTATCGGTACCGATACCGAGCATTTGCCTGAGTACTTACAGTTGCTTTTGTAGCGCTACCCCCAGTTAAGAGAGCCGCTGATATTGATTTGGGCCCTGTAGTGCACTGCTGTCAACCCCTGGCAATCGGCTCTAACCTCCCGTGGCACAGCTGGTGATAGAGGGATAGGACCGCGTGACCGCAACTGTTGGTGACGCAGTCCTATAACAAACATACACAGAATATACTTTAAAACTCCTATTAAAGTAAGCGGAACTGACACCAAATGTACTTTACCCAGATATTTTACTGAGGCTAATGGGCAAGTAATAAACAACAGTATAACAAGTTGCAGATCCCTGCAATAAACAGTAATAAAGATAAACAGAGTAATCAGAATAATAAAGTATTGCTATGCAACTCTAGCGCTGCCCTTTTACAGCTACTTCCCCTCATGGGTAGACTAACACCCAGCAATGTCTACCTATGCAGTCAGGCCTGACTGATCTAAATGGAAGTTCAGTGAAACAATATTTGCTAGCAATCTCTCGGTGGTGCACTTGAAGAACAACTTTGTAATCCAAACGAATAGTAAAGATAAAGTATCTGTCTTTAAACAGCTCTCACCACCTGGACAAGTCCAAGTCCCTTTCCTCCATCGATTCGTCTAGGAACAGGAATCCACCGACATCCAAGTCTTCAATCCTTCTGGTGTACTGCAGCAAGGAGGATTAGATGTCTCTAAGGCTCTGCTAGGCTGGCAGAGGGCTCTTTGGAAAGGAGCACACGGCCCGGGCTTCAGGCCTTGTGCACACAGCAGTTCAGCACAGAGATCCTCTTGCTAGGAGAGGGGTGTCCAAAGAGGCCGACCAAAACTCCGCCTCCCCTTTATAAAGTCTGCCCCAGCAGTCTCTGTTCTGGAGCAATGCACCCTGGGTGCTGCAAGATGTACTGGGAGATGTAGTCTCTCTCTCCTCTGCTTTCACTTCCATAATGTCTCTTTACTTCCTCCCGACTCACCTCTCACCTGGAACTTCTTGTCTCTCTGCATTAAAGGGGAACACCCCGCTACACACTCCCCCCACTTGAACTCTTTGGTCCCCAAAGATAAACTTCAACAAATACTGTTTACCATTTTGGACAATGTCGAGCATGATGTTGGCATAGGGAATTCCCACCAAAACTTTGGGATGGAACTCTCTTGCCCACAGGTCACACTACCATGAGTGGCCTGCCTAACTGTGCCAGAGAGTGAGCTGGGGTTGCCCTCCACCAAATGGACGGTGGAAGGATCAGGTTGTTCAACACTTCTCCTAGCCGTTACAACAGAGTCCTCTGAGCTCGTCCCCATTTGGGGGTAAGTTAGTTTCTTGGGAGGCCTGATGACTCTGCGAGCCCTCTGCTCTCTTGGTGCTTCTGACTCTGGCACCACAGGCTCTTCTTCAGGAGTAAGTTCAGGTAACATTGCTGGTTCTGGAACCTCTGATTCAGAAGTCAACTGACGTATGGAATCTCTAGAGTCCTCCTCTGCGCAAGTGTCAGGAACATCTTCCCAGTAATCAGCTGAGGGACTGAAGGGTATGAATTCAGTAGCCTCCGGATTCAGCGTTGCATCTGGGGTATCCCCTCCATTTGGGAGATCTATGGCGGACGTTCCCAGAGTCGAGGGAGGCCACAGCCAGTCCAGTTCTCCACCTTCTTCTGTACTCAATTGGGAGGCCTCCCCATCTTTGGCTCGAGAGGTCTGGGACCGAGTGTTCGGCCTAGGAATATCCAGGATAGAGGCCGGTTCAGGGGAGTCTCTCACGGGAGGTATTCTGACTGCCTCAGCAAGTGGGAGCAGGTGGTTCCGATGCCACGTCTTCAGTGGACCCACCTTTCCTTCTGGCTTTAGTTTGTAGACAGGCAAACCGGGCAACTTCCTACAGACAACATAGGGCTCAGATCTCCACCTGTCGGCAAGCTTGTGTTTTCCAGGGACCCCCAGATTGCGTAGCAGTACTCGGTCCCCGGGCTGCAGATCTTGCACTCGAACCTTCAGATCAAAATTTCTCTTGTTGCGGGCCCCCCTTTGATCCGAAGCCGCCTGGGCTTGTTCATAGGCCACCTGCAGGCTACGTCTAAGTCTGTCCACGTATCCCTTGTGGGATGTAGCTGAGGTATTGTCTATAGAAGTGCCAAAGGCCAGGTCCACAGGTAGCCTTGCTTCTCTCCCAAACATAAGTCGATAAGGGGAGTAGCCAGTGGCGTCACTTGTGGTACAGTTATAGGCATGTACTAGGGCTGATATGTGCTGAATCCAGTGTTGCTTCTTCTCTGTTTCTAAGGTTCCCAACATGTTGAGCAGGGTCCGGTTAAATCTCTCCGGCTGAGCATCTCCTTGTGGGTGGTAAGGCGTGGTTCTGGTCTTCTTTATTCCTAATGAATCCAAAAGTCTTCGGATCAACCGACTCTCAAAGTCCCTTCCTTGATCTGAGTGGAGTCTCTGTGGTAGTCCGTAATGGACAAAATACTTCTCCATAAGTATCTTGGCCACGGTGGATGCCTTCTGGTCTTTGGTTGGGAAAGCTTGAGCATAGCGGGTGAAATGGTCGGTTATTACCAGAACATTCCCCAATCCACTCAGGTCGGGTTCGAGGCAGAGAAAGTCAATGCATACCAGATCCATTGGGCCTTGACTCTGTAAATGGCCCATTGGGGCAGCTTGATGGGGTAGGGTCTTTCTCTGAATGCATCGTGCACAGGAATGGCAATACTCCTCTACTTCTGCCCTCATGCAGGGCCAATAGAACCGATTTCTGACAAGCTGGAAGGTCCTTTCTGCCCCTAGGTGACCATGATGGTCATGCAGGGCAATTAGTACAGTCTCTCGGTGCTTCTCTGGAAGAAATAACTGCCACTTATCTTCTGAGTCATCAGAGGGGCCCCTTCGGTAGACCACTCCCTGATGTACCTGTAGCCTGTCCAATTCCTTCCTCAACAGGCGAGCCTCCTTTGAGGGGTGATGTAGGAATTTGTTGGGATCCTGATTCTCCAGGGCTTCGAGGACCAATCTCCCCATGGGGTCTTCCAATTGGTCACACCTCAACTCCTTCTTGGACAGTCTCGGTAGGTTGTCTTCCTCCAGTTGAGTTACCCCACAATAGTGTTTGGGGACTCCTACCATGGTAACCCCTATTTCTTCTGCTCTGGAGCCTCCTCTGGCTTGGAATTCAGCCCCTTGACAAAGGGCCCGCACCCCGTCCGGTGCCACTTGGGTCCAATCTTCCCAGTCATTTGTCGTGGCATGAGACCTCCGGGACAGGGCATCTGCATCCCTATTTCCGGCTCCTGGTCTGTACTTCAGACTGAAGTTGAATCCAGACAATGCGGCCAACCACCTGTGTCCGGTGGCATCTAGTTTCGCGGTGGTGAAGAGGTAGGTCAGGGGGTTGTTGTCTGTCTTCACAGTAAACTCTGCCCCATACAAGTAGTCTTTTAGCTTGTCTACTACCGCCCATTTGAGGGCCAGGAATTCCAGCTTATGAGTGGGGTAATTCTTTTCTGAGGGGGTCAGGCTCCTGCTCACATAGGCCACTGGTCGCAGTTGTCCTTCATGTTCTTGGTAGAGTACACCACCTAGACCCTCATGGCTGGCATCCACATGTAATTCATAAGGTCTGGTAGGGTCGGCGTAGGCCAGGACTGGGGCAGTGGTTAAGCTCCTCTTCAGAGCATGAAAGGCCTCTTCACACCTTGGGTTCCACTGATCTTGAACTGACTCACCAGGCCTCCTGGGCCCTGAGTCATCCTCTTCCCCTTCTGCCTTTAGCAATTCATTCAACGGGCGGGCAATCCGAGCAAACCCCTCCACAAACCTCCTATAATAGGAGCAGAACCCCAGGAAGGATCTGAGCTCTGTTACTGTGGTGGGTCGTGGCCAGGAAGTGACTGCTTCCAACTTCTCAGGATCTGTGGCCAACCCTTCTTCAGACACTATGTGCCCCAGATAGTTCACAGAAGACTGGTAGAACCGACACTTCTCGGGGGAAAGCTTAAGTCCCTCTTCGCTGAGTCTTCTCAATACTTTCTCCAACCTGGCTTCATGTTCTTCCAAGGTTCTTCCAAAGACAATGACATCGTCCAAGTACACAAGGACTTCTATAAGATTCATGTCTCCAACAGTCTTCTCCATAAGGCGTTGAAACTGGTAGCAGGAGCTCCAGACAGACCCTGAGGCATCCTATTGAATTCGAAGAATCCCACCGGGGTTATGAAGGCTGTCTTCTCCCTGTCTTCTGGGTGCATAGGGATTTGATAGTACCCACTCTTGAGGTCCATCACACTGAACCATTTGGCTCCAGACAAACTTTGTAGGGCATCTTCTATCCTTGGCGTGGTGTATTGGTCAGGGATGGTTCTCCTGTTGAGAGTCCTGTAATCGATACAAAGCCTCAACGACCCATTCTTCTTTCTGACCACCACGATTGGGGAGGCATAGGGACTTCTAGACTCCCGGATCACACCAGTCTTCTTTAGTTCTACAAGTTGTTCCCTCAGATCCTCCAGATCTGCCAGGGGGACCCGCCTGACCCTCTCTCGGAAGGGCTTATCTTCTTGGAGGCGGATCCGATGGGTGGCACTTCTTGCACACCCCACATCGAATTCATCTTCGGAAAAGATCTTCTCCCACCTGGACAGCTGGGCCTTGGCTCTTTCTTTCCAAGCCCTGGGTAGGTTCGGGTTTTCCACGGACAGTTTCTCCCAAACATCTCCTCCGTCACCCATCCCCTTGACTTCGGACCAAGTGACCGGGGCAGCAGGGCTCACCTGACCAAGCAACACTCTGGCAGGGATCTCCATGGGTCCTCCCGTAGTGTTCCTAACACTCACCGGAACTCTGCCATGGGCCTTCTTCAGGGCCTTGAACGGAATCACTTCTGGTATCACTTCCAGGCCTGAGGACTCTTCCCTTGGGTCTGATTCCAGCATGACAAAGGGGCCAGGTTGTTCCCACGAAAGCTTCACAGTGGCCCTAAGACAGGTTACTTCTCCGGGCTGTAGCACTACTCCTTCTCTGCCAAGTCTCCACACCTTCCCTATCCCCTCTCCCGGGGTCTTCTGCTCTAAGACCAGTCGTTGGTAGGCCGTCTTTAGCATGGGATGGATTTTGGTGGCTGAATGGTTTCTCTCTTTCACTAGAGGGGTCAGGAGTCTCCTGACTAGATCCGTGTTTGTCCCAATGATCAGGGAAATCTTGCTGGCTCCAGGCGGCCGGGGACACACAACTGCCAGGGTGTCAAACACTTCAGCCTTCCCAGCCACGGATGGGTCGAAAGTCATCTTTATGGGCAGGTACCCATCATAAGGGAAACTCTGGGTTCCAAGTCCCCATATCTCCAGCTCTTCTATCTTCTGGATAGGCAGATGACTCAAGTGCCTATCATAGAAGTCCCGGTATAGTAAAGTCACCTGTGCTCCGGTGTCCAAAAGAGCTTTAGTATAGACTCCTTCCACTTGAATGGGCACAGTAGGAGACGGGCCCACCAGTTCCTTTGGGTATGGCCGGACTGGGGTCACCTCTTTTTTTTGGCTTTCGACCCTTGCCCTGCTCCTTTTGGACTTTAATTTTTCCTGAGCCGGGCATGCATTGACTTTCTCCCTCTCAATGGGGGCACAAACCCGCTGAGGGATGTTATTGTTCCTTTTAGGTGGATGTTCCTTCTTTGGGGTGCTGTACTTCCACTGAGGGGTCTTGCCCCCTCCCTCTGGGGTACATCTTGGTGGGGGTGTACTATACCTCCTCCTAGGAGTTTTGTCTCCTCCATTCTTGGCCTTTTTTTTTAGTTTGGAGCGCACTGAAGATGATGGGCACCCGGTTGACTCCTTCACCGGGGCCCTTTGGAGTTTCCCGCCGGCTTGCAATTATCTGTTCTCTTCTTCTTTGGGCTGGAGCATACGTTTGCAAAGTGGCCACTCCCTCCGCAGTTATAGCAAATCACCTCTTCTCGGTCCTGTAGGGAGGCCGGTGCTGAGGTGTTCGGGAACAACTCCTTTCTTGGGCTTGGTTTCTCTCGTCTTCTCTGATCTTTCTCCATCAAAGAGGTCAGCATCTCCAACACTTGGGCCATTTGCGATTTCAGAGTGTCAACCTCCGCTTCTCTTTCTGGGCTCTTGACCGAATGTACCAACACTGGTACAGGTGTGACATTCGCCTTGGCCACCTGCTGATCTTCCTCTTCGTCCCTAATAATTTTTATTAGATCAGAGTAGGTTAGTGACATTCCTCCTCCTGAGGTTTTCAGGTGCAGCCAGACCGGGTCTGAGCGCCGCGCTCCCCTCATGATCTGCTTCATGCGTGCTTCATCTGCATCTTTGGGCAGCATTCCCTTCTTCAGTACAATCTTGCATAACTGCCTGTTCAGCCTTCTAACATATTCTGACAGTTTCTCATTCGGCTGCTGGAGAGTGTGTTCAATTTGATAAATCATCTCTGACACCTTCTCCAGCTGACCAAACTCTTCCTGCAGCATGGCCAGGCAATCTTGAGCTGTACAGTTTTCATTTCCAAACCGGAAGCTCTTCACCGATTCTGCCGCGGCACCTTTCAGACTTTCTAAGACTCGCTGTCTCTTCTGTGCCTCAGGCACCTCCCATGCTTCTACTGCCTGCAATGCCTGTTCCACCCAAGTGTCAAAATCTTCCTCCCCCGCAGGGACGGGGAGCTTCCCTGAGAAGGTGCTAAGCTTCTGGTAACCGGCCTCCACATGCACCGTACTGCTTTTCAGGCACTTAATTACAAGGTCTCCTAGAGCATTCAACAATTCATAGCAGCCAGCGGTGATCCCGGGCTTAATAGTTCCTTAAGCTTTTCTGCTTTAGGGGATAGTGGTGGAGATAATTGTGGGAGTGATGGCTTTGGTGTCTGAAACCATTCTTCCTTCACTGGCAGCGTATGTATCAAGTGATAGATCTGATTATCTATGGCTTGTATACTCTGACTTTTAAAATGCTCTGGGATTTCGTTTTTCCATTCTACCAGAGCGTATGTAAACGAGATCACTGGATCTGGCCTAAAATCCATCACCCATGCTTTGTGGCTCGGAGACAGTAACAATACGAGATGTTTTATCTCCTCTTCCTTCCATCTTTCCCCCGGGAGTACAATGACTACCGCCGCGGTTGGATCGGCGCCAATCGCTGCGCACCACTGTGACATTGCCAGCGGGTCCATGCTGGTACTTCTGACCGGCTTGATTGCAGCGTGCAACGTACAAGGATCCCGGACTCGAGCCCCCACGTGTAGCGCTACCCCCAGTTAAGAGAGCCGCTGATATTGATTTGGGCCCTGTAGTGCACTGCTGTCAACCCCTGGCAATCGGCTCTAACCTCCCGTGGCACAGCTGGTGATAGAGGGATAGGACCGCGTGACCGCAACTGTTGGTGACGCAGTCCTATAACAAACATACACAGAATATACTTTAAAACTCCTATTAAAGTAAGCGGAACTGACACCAAATGTACTTTACCCAGATATTTTACTGAGGCTAATGGGCAAGTAATAAACAACAGTATAACAAGTTGCAGATCCCTGCAATAAACAGTAATAAAGATAAACAGAGTAATCAGAATAATTAAGTATTGCTATGCAACTCTAGCGCTGCCCTTTTACAGCTACTTCCCCTCATGGGTAGACTAACACCCAGCAATGTCTACCTATGCAGTCAGGCCTGACTGATCTAAATGGAAGTTCAGTGAAACAATATTTGCTAGCAATCTCTCGGTGGTGCACTTGAAGAACAACTTTGTAATCCAAACGAATAGTAAAGATAAAGTATCTGTCATTAAACAGCTCTCACCACCTGGACAAGTCCAAGTCCCTTTCCTCCATCGATTCGTCTAGGAACAGGAATCCACCGACATCCAAGTCTTCAATCCTTCTGGTGTACTGCAGCAAGGAGGATTAGATGTCTCTAAGGCTCTGCTAGGCTGGCAGAGGGCTCTTTGGAAAGGAGCACACGGCCCGGGCTTCAGGCCTTGTGCACACAGCAGTTCAGCACAGAGATCCTCTTGCTAGGAGAGGGGTGTCCAAAGAGGCCGACCAAAACTCCGCCTCCCCTTTATAAAGTCTGCCCCAGCAGTCTCTGTTCTGGAGCAATGCACCCTGGGTGCTGCAAGATGTACTGGGAGATGTAGTCTCTCTCTCCTCTGCTTTCACTTCCATAATGTCTCTTTACTTCCTCCCGACTCACCTCTCACCTGGAACTTCTTGTCTCTCTGCATTAAAGGGGAACACCCCGCTACACTTTAAAATCAGCAGTGATCAGTGCTTGTTACTCCCCCACACACGATCACCGCTGATTGTCCCTGTATCCTCCTCCAGCCCCCTCCGTTTTTCTGCTGTCTCCCTTCATGTCCCCCTCCATGCTGCGGTCTCCCTCCGTGCCGCCGTCCCCCTCCGTGTCTCCCTTCATGTCCCCCTCCATGCTGCGGTCTCCCTCCGTGCCGCCGTCCCCCTCCGTGTCTCCCTTCATGTCCCCCTCCATGCTGCGGTCTCCCTCCGTGCCGCCGCCCCCCTCCGTGTCTCCCTTCATGTCCCCCTCCATGCTGCGGTCTTCCTCTGTGCCGCCGCCCCCCTCCGTGTCTCCCTTCATGTCCCCCTCCATGCTGCGGTCTCCCTCCGTGCCGCCGTCCCCCTCCGTGTCTCCCTTCATGTCCCCCTCCATGCTGCGGTCTCCCTCCGTGCCGCCGCCCCCCTCCGTGTCTCCCTTCATGTCCCCCTCCATGCTGCGGTCTTCCTCTGTGCCGCCGCCCCCCTCCGTGTCTCCCTTTATGTCCCCCTCCATGCTGCGGTCTCCCTCCGTGCCGCCGTCCCCCTCCGTGTCTCCCTTCATGTCCCCCTCCATGCTGCGGTCTCCCTTCGTGCCGCCGTCCCCCTCCGTGTCTCCCTTCATGTCCCCCTCCATGCTGCGGTCTCCCTCCGTGCCGCCGTCCCCCTCCGTGTCTCCCTTCATGTCCCCCTCCATGCTGCGGTCTCCCTTCGTGCCGCCGTCCCCCTCCGTGTCTCCCTTCATGTCCCCCTCCATGCTGCGGTCTCCCTCCGTGCCGCCGTCCCCCTCCGTGTCTCCCTTCATGTCCCGCTCCATGCTGCGGTCTCCCTCCGTGCCGCCGTCCCCCTCCGTGTCTCCCTCCGTGCCGCCGTCCCCCTCCGTGTCTCCCTTCATGTCCCCCTCCATGCTGCAGTCTCCCTCCATGCCGCCGTCCCCCTCCGTGTCTCCCTTCATGTCCTCCTCCATGCTGCGGTCTCCCTCCATGCCGCCGTCCCCCTCCGTGTCTCCCTTCATGTCCCCCTCCATGCTGCAGTCTCCCTCCGTGCTGCCGTTCCCCTCCGTGGCCCCCTCCGTGCTGCCGGTCCCCTCCGTGCTCCTCCTCTACCCCCTCTTACTGTCAGGATGGAGAGCGGAGGTAGGAGCCGGTAAATCCGGCTCCTTACTGTTCAGAATGTACAGAGTCAGTGATCACTGACTCTGTCCATTCACATAACTGAAACATCGTAAACTGTGTTTACAATGTTTCAGTTTATGAATGAAGAGAAGCCGCTGTCTTCTCTCCATTCATTTTCAGCGCAGCTGAAACTGCTGAGAAAGAGACTGGGGAATCTGTGTCCCTAGTCCCTTTCTCTGTCTCAAAGGGGAGATGTCAGAGGTCTGTTAAGACCCAGTGGCGTCCCCCCTCCTGTAGTCACAAAAAAATATATATATATATATATATATTTTTTTTAATGGCCCCTTTAAAAAAAAAAAAAATCCCCAAAAAATTTCATTTAAGTAAGTGAACTTGAGCGTCGGACACCAAAGCCCTATGGGAAGCGCCACGTCAATGCAATCACAAGATTGCAGACGTGGCGCTTCATTTGCGGGCTTTTAACCCGCCTTGCGGCGCAATGCAAAGCGCCGATTAGCTTCCGCCCATAGAATCACTATGGGCGCCGGGCGGGAGCATTGTTGTGTGACTTTCAACTGTTACTTCCGGGTTTCGTGGAATAGACGAAAACCGGAAGTGATGTCTTGTCGGCAGCTCCGTTCTTTGCATGGCCCAGGAGCTGCAAGAAAGGTAAGAAGACCGCTGTCACCACTCACCATGTGCTACTGCTAAGTTAGTTTGCCCTTGCTTGCTAGATCGATCCCACATCCCACCCTGATCCCCAATTACTTTCAGACTGTCTGTGCTGTGCAGTTTTCTGGACATAGTCCTCCAGGCTCCTGATTTATATGTATTTGTGCAAGGCAAGGGGTGCATGTTTCTGACCAGTGAGTGACCTGTATAACTATAACACATGCTTTTCGGCCCAACTCTCAGCAGTGCATTAACCTGATCTCCCCAGGAAAGGATGGAGAACTACAAGTCCCAGCAGGTTATAATATTAGGCTCCGAGGTGGAGAGCCTTATATTATAACCTGCTGGGACTTGTAGTTCTCCATCCTTTCCTGGGGCTCAGGTGCATGCAATCCACCATCTATGGGACTACAAGTCCCAGCAGTGAGAGAAAAACACCTGGACACTGGATGGTGGATTGCATGCACCTGAGCCCCAGGAGAAGATAGAGGACTACAAGTCCCAGCAGAGTACAGAAAAAAGAGGGGGTGACTCCGCGCAAAGGAATTCAAAAGTTGCACAGTAGGCAGAACTGCTGCCTCTACTTATTGCTGCCACCTATGTAGGTGGAGCAAGAAATGTGAAAGGGTAAAGAGTGTAGTTGTGGCGCTGTTCTGGCGTATGGACCAACTTATGCCAATATTAGTGTGTGATTTTTAAGTTATGCTTCTAGGATAATGAAAGAAAAACAGAAAAAATTTTTTTTGGCTCAGCCGGGTGTTTGCTGCTCCCTGGGTTTTTTTTGAGAGTGCTATTGAGGTTGAATCCTGGTTGGAATGTGTACAAGGGAATTTTTAAAATTAAAAATAATAATAAGATTAGTGAATATCCAAACTTAGGTTGGTGTCTCGGCCGGGTGTTTACTGAACCAAATACAGAAGTTGCCGATGTGATATATTAGTGCTAGATGTTGAGAGGTCTGTGCCTCTGTGATATGTAAAAAGGTTATAAAGAAGTGTAACCAAATGTTGGCTCAGCCGGGTGTTTGCTACATCCCAATTGGTGAAAAGTGTTTAGTGGAAATTGGGATAACTCCTGGTGTGGAGTATTTCAAAAGAATTAATAAAATAAGGTAGGAGTGAAGGAATTGGTGAAGATGTCCAGAAATCAAGTGGTGTCTCGGCCGGGTGTTTACTGAATCCAAAATTGGCCGGTGTAGTGTATTGGTGCTGGATTGCTGTAGAGTGAGATTTGAGATATAAGATCCCGAGGGAATCTCTGATCTTATGCAGTATAATACACTTTAGGTACCTATGTTAATACACATATTGTTGCTGTGATGAATCATGTTAAATAAAATAACATAAATTATTTTCCAGTATTGAGTCCATAGGACAAGCACAGCAGCACAAGTCACCAATATTTTACCTTGTCACCACTTGTTATAGTGATTATGGACTCAATACTGGAAAATAATTTATGTTATTTTATTTAACATGATTCATTACAGCAACAATATGTGTATTAACATAGGTACCTAAAGTGTATTATACTGCATAAGATCAGAGATTCCCTCGGGATCTTATATCTCAAATCTCACTCTACAGCAATCAAGCACCAATACACCACATCGGCCAATTTTGGATTCAGTAAACACCCGGCCGAGACACCAACTTAAGTTTGGATATTCACTAATCTTATTATTATTTTTAATTTTAATTTTAAAAATTCCCTTGTACACATTCCAACCAGGATTCAACCTCAATAGCAGTCTCAAAAAAAAAAAACCCAGGGAGCAGCAAACACCCGGCTGAGCCAAATTTTGTTTTTTTGTTTTTTCTGTTTTTCTTTTATTATCCTAGAGGCATAACTTAAAGATCACACACTAATATTGGCATAAGTTGGTCCATACGCCAGAACAGTGCCACAACTACACTCTTTACCCTTTCACAAGTCCCAGCAGGGTATTGTATATGGCTCCAAGGTGGATGGGTGTCCAGGTGTTTTCCTAGCACTGAAGGGACTTGTAGTCCCATACATGGGAGATTGCATGAACCAGAGTCCCAGCAGAAGATGAAGAACTACAAGTCCCAGCAGGTTATAGCATAGGGCTCCAAGTAGATAAGTGGTCATGCGATGCTGGGACTTGTAGTCCCTTACCTAAGAGAATTGCATGAACCAGAGTCTTAGGAGGGAGAGGCTGGAGAACTACATATCCCAGCAGGCTGGTGTGCAATGCATGATCCTGATCTCCCCAGGAGAGGGTGGAGAACTACAAGTCCCAGCAAGAAATAGCATAGGGCTCCAACATAGATGGGTACACATGTGATGCTGGGACTTGTAGTCCCATACATGGGCTATAGCATGAACCTGCAGAACCTAGCAGAGGATGAAGAACTACAAGTCCCAGCAGGTTATAGCATAGAGCTCCAAAATGGCCGAGTGCCCATGCGATGCTGGGACTTGTAGTCCCTTGCCTAAGAGAATTGCATGAACCAGAGTCTTAGGAGGGAGAGAATGGAGAACTACAAATCTCAGCAGGCTGGCGTGCAATGGGTTAACCTGATCTCTCCAGGAGAGGGTGGAGAACTTCAAGTCTCGGCAGGTTATAGTATAGGGCTCCAAGGAGGATGGGTGCCCCTGCGATGCTGGGACTTGTAGTCCCATAATGGGGGATTGCATGCACCAGAGTTCTATGATGCTGGGATTGTAGTCCCACACATACATAGGGAACTAAATCAGCCGGGAACCTAGCAGATTATAACTTAAAACTCGAAGGATGATGAGTGGTCATGACTTTTTTTTCCAATGCTGGGACTTGTAGTAGTGTTGTAAGACGAAGAGGCTGTCGCCTGGAGGAGTGTGTCTGTCTGCTGTCTGCCCTGCCACCCTGTGCTGGTCTGAGGGGGGGGGGGGGTGATTGCTGTGTCCACCACCCCCCTGCCATGTATATAGTGTAGCACTGTAGCTGACTTGATTGGGGGGGGGGGGGTTGCAGAATGCAGATACATGCGATTTACAGGGTGCAGGATGCAGATATGTGCTATATACAGGGTGCAGAATGCAGATATGTGCTATATACAGGGTGCAGATATGTGCTATTTACAGGTATCAGAATGCAGATATGTCCTATTTACAGGTATCAGAATGCAGATATGTGCTATTTACAGGGTGCAGAATGCAGATACATGTGATTTACAGGTATCAGAATGCAGATATGTGCTATGTACAGGGTGCAGAATGCAGATATGTGCAATTTACAGGTATCAGAATGCAGATATGTGCTATGTACAGGGTGCAGAATGCAGATATGTGCGATTTACAGGTTGCAGAATGCAGATATGTGCTATGTACAGGGTGCAGAATGCAGATATGTGCGATTTACAGGTTGCAGAATGCAGATATGTGCTATATACAGGTTGCAGAATGCAGATATGTGCTATATACAGGTTGCAGAATGCAGATATGTGCTATATACAGGTTGCAGAATGCAGATATGTGCTATATACAGGTTGCAGATATGTGCGATTTACAGGTTGCAGAATGCAGATATGTGCTATATACAGGTTGCAGAATGCAGATATGTGCTATATACAGGTTGCAGAATGCAGATATGTGCTATATACAGGTTGCAGAATGCAGATATGTGCTATATACAGGTTGCAGAATGCAGATATGTGCTATATACAGGTTGCAGATATGTGCGATTTACAGGGTGCAGAAGGCAGATATGTGCTATATACAGGTTGCAGATATGTGCGACTTTTACAGGGTGCAGAATGCAGATATGTGCTATATACAGGTTGCAGAATGCAGATATGTGCTATATACAGGTTGCAGATATGTGCGACTTTTACAGGGTGCAGAATGCAGATATGTGCTATCTACAGGTTGCAGATATGTGCTATATACAGGTTGCAGAATGCAGATATGTGCTATATACAGGTTGCAGATATGTGCTATATACAGGTTGCAGAATGCAGATATGTACTATATACAGGTTGCAGATATGTGCGATTTACAGGGTGCAGAATGCAGATATGTGCTATATACAGGTTGCAGAATGCAGATATGTGCTATATACAGGATGCAGAATGCAGATATGTGCTATATACAGGTTGCAGAATGCAGATATGTGCTATATACAGGTTGCAGATATGTGCGATTTACAGGTTGCAGAATGCAGATATGTGCTATATACAGGTTGCAGAATGCAGATATGTGCTATATACAGGTTGCAGAATGCAGATATGTGCTATATACAGGTTGCAGAATGCAGATATGTGCTATTTACAGGTTGCAGATATGTGCTATTTACAGGTTGCAGATATGTGCGATTTTTTTACAGGTTGCAGAATTCAGATATATGCGATTTACTAACAGTGTAATTTTTTTTGTTTGTTTGCGCCGATCTGTAAAGCTCCGCTATATACCATGATCTGTGATGCTAGGGCTGTATACTCTGTCCTGTGATGCTGGGGCTGTATACTCTGTCCTGTGATGCTGAGCTGTATACTCCTGACACTATGAGTGGAAGCAAGTGGAATACAGGGAACGGAGTGGGTGGATTCTATAAGGGGTGTGGCTTATGATAAGTGGGAGGGGCCAAACGTGGAGGGGTGGGGTCTTGCGCCCCCCATCCTAAAACTTCACCAGCCGCCACTGCACATAGGGGTTTATATATATAAAACGCAAATTCCAGTTAAAAGTGGTAAAAGTGGTTAATCATCAAGGGGGACCCCAGGAACTCAGAACGTGGGGGCGGGGGCCACCTTCCGCAGAAAGAATACACTAAGGTAAGGGGGGGTGAGTTACTGATATAGGGGGGAAACCTTTATATCAATGCCCCCTTACATTATCGTATTCACTCCCCCCCTTACATCAGTGACCCCCCCCCCCTCAAACTAACCTAGCGGTGCTGTTACTGACCTCCTCTCAGGTGCACCGTGCAGGGCTCAGTCAGTCGGCTCCAGCTCGGTGGCTCTGGTTTTATCCTATATAGTCTCCTCTCCACAGTCCCCACACATCTGACTTCTCCCATGACCCCCATCCCGGCGGTGCTCCCACTCTTGACTCCTCTCCAGACTCCCTCAGAGACTGCAGACATGATACAGGAGATGGTCAGAGGCTGCAGACATGATACAAGAGCTCAATGCAGCCCCACCAGTACCCATCAAATGCAGCCTCATCAGTGCCCATCAAATGCAGCCTCACTGTGCCCCTCAAATGCAGCCTCACTGTGCCCATCAATGCAGCCTCACTGTGCCCATCAATGCAGCCTCCCTGTGCCCATCAATGCAGCCTCACTGTGCCCACCATTGCAGCCTCACTCTGCCCACCATTGCAGCCTCACTGTGCCCACCATTGCAGCCTCACTGTGCCCACCATTGCAGCCTCCCTGTGCCCATCAATGCAGCCTCCCTGTGCCCACCATTACAGCCTCATTGTACCCACCATTGCAGCCTCACTGTGCCCATCAATGCAGCCCCACTGTGCCCATCAATGCAGCCCCACTGTGCCCATCAATGCAGCCTCACTGTGCTCATCAAATGCAGCTTTACTGTGCTCATCAAATGCAGCTTTACTGTGCCCATCAAATGCAGCTTTACTGTGCCCATCATTGCAGCATCACTGTGCTCATCAAATGCAGCTTTACTGTGCCCGTGAATGCAGTCTCACTGTGCCCATGAATGCAGCCTCTCCTATGCCCCATGTCCCAGTCTGCAGTCCCTGTCTGTGGGAAGGTGTGTTGTTGATGCTCGGTATGGTACCTTCCATGCCAGCAGGATATCCATGATCGCCATCAGCAGGCAGGGTCTGTTCTCGTTTTGGATGGGGACAGTGCTCCTTCCAGAGGATCTGTTTGCTGTGAGATGGAGTGGTCCCTGGCCACCTGCACCTTTAGCCGTCCTCATTTTCCGGCCCCAGTCAGCCTGTCCTCTGGTCCTGGGGAAGTGAGAGCACTGTGGGGAGCTGAAGAGAAGGGGGAGCGGAGAGCACTGGCGGGGTTGGAGAGCACATGGGTGGGGTCAAAGAGCAGGGGGGAGTGGAGATCACAGGGGTGGGGAGCGGAGAGCACTGGGGGGGGCTTGAGAGCACTGGGGGGGAGCCAAAAAGAACAGGGGTGGAGAGCACGGGAGGCTGAGAGGGGGGGCTGGAGAGCACTGAGGGGGCTAAGAGTGTGGGAGGTAAAGAGCACTGGGGGGGATCGAACAGGGGTGGAGAGCACTAGGGGGTACAAAGAGCAGGGGGGAGTGGAAAGCAATGGGGGGAGCTTGAGAGCACCAGTGGGGGCCAGAAAAAACAGGGGTGGAAAGTACGGGGGGCTGGAGAGCACTATGGGGGGCGGAGAGCACTGGCGGGGTTAGAGAGCACATGGGTGGGGGTAAAAAAGACCAGGGGTGGGGAGCACGGGGGCTGGAGAGCACTGGGGTGGGGGCTGGAGAGTGATGGGGAGAGCTGGAGAGCACTGGGGGGGGAGAAAGAACAGGGGTGGGGAGCACAGGGTGCTGGAGAGCATTAAGGGGGGCGGAGAGCACTGGCGGGGTTGGAGAGCACGTGGGTGGGGGCAAAATGCAGGGGGGAGCGGAGAGTACTGGGGGGAGCTTGAAAGCACTGGAGGGGGAGCCAAAAAGAACAGGGGTGGAGAGCACAGGGGGCTGGAGAGCGATGGGTGGAGCTTGAGAGCACTGGGGGGGCCAGATATAACAGGGGTGGGGGGATAGGGAGCACTGTGGGGGGCAGAGAGCACTGGGGTGGGGGCTGGGGAGTGATGGGGAGAGCTGGAGAGCACTGGGGGGGAGAGTACTGGGGGGGAGAACAGGGGTGGAGAGCACTGGAATGGTGGCTGGAGAAGGATGGGGAGAGCTGGAGAGCAGGGGGGCAGAAAGAACAGAGGTGGAGAGAACTGTGGGGGGGGACTGGAGAGTGGGGGGGGGAGAGCACTGGGGGGAGCCACAAGGAGAACTGGGAGGGGCCAGCAAAAGAAGTTGGATAGGAGGAGAAGCAGGGGGACCGCATATAGAGGAAATTAGCTTTCTATATTCCTCCATACAGCCGCGGAATGCTTGATTCTCCCCCCCCCTTCTGCAAGAATTCAGCGGCTGTATGGAGGAATATAGAAAGCTAATTTCCTCTATATGCGCCCCCCTGCCGATCCTCCTATCCAGGCACACAGGGCGGGCTGTACGGCGGGCATCTCCTGTAGTGCTCCCTGTCCCCTCTCTCCTGCTCCTGTTTATCACGGAGCTGACCTGGCTGGATCTGTATTCGGCAGTGACGCTGTAACACGGTCCTACCCCCCTAGACCGGCTCCTGTGATAGGCTGAACGCTGACTCTATCTACTATCACACGAGCTGGTCTAGGGGGGCGGGACCGTGTTACAGCGCCGCCGAACACAGACCGGGACAGGCAGCTCCGTGATACACAGGAGCAGGAGAGAGGGGACAGGGAGCACTGCAGCCGCAAATGAAACCGGCCCCAGGACAGGTAAATCTCCCGTTATCCCGGTAGGCCAGTCCGGCCCTGCAGACAAATAATGGTCTGTCAGACAAAAGTCCAAAGTACAAACACGCATTCTCGGAATCAATGCTCACCAAACATGACATTAGCAGAAGGTGCCCACAGGGTGGCGATCAAGAGCTGAAAAACTACGTAGTATGTCTAGTACGTCACTACATTCGTGTTTGTTGGCAATTGTGTGCCGTTTGTTTGCAAGACAAAATCCAGGCACACGCCCTTCGGACAAAAGTCTGGCACTTTGCCTGTGGAAAATCCGATCGTGTCTACGAGGCTTAAGTCAGGAATTGGGAAAGCATTAAAGCCTATGCATTAGCATAAATCCTGGGGAACTGACATTTGTAAAATAAGTGGTTAAAATATATGTAGCAATACCCCCAGTTAAGAGGGCTGCTGATATAGATTTTGGGCCTGTAACACACTGCTGTCAACCCCCAGTAACAGTCTCTAACCTCCCTTGGCACAGATAGCAATAAATATGGGATTGTGAAACCCGTTAGCTAAGGGGATCACAATACCGCAATGAACATATAACCACAAGTACGTTTTACTCCTGAAAGCCCTCCCGGCTCCTACTTCAGGCCACCTGCCTGTAGGGTGGAGCTGTTTCCAAGTGTGAGCCCTGAGCTCTCTTCCTGAGGGGAATATAAACCCAGCCCACAGGTGTGACATCATGCCTGTCTTTTCAAAAACCAGGCTGAAGGTGCTAATACACACCGTGACCTGGGGTCGCCTCTTTACAAAATATATATCTAGCGCACCCACCTATGCCACAGCCTGCATTTAACTCGGCTCCTCGCAGGGGAGAGAAAGGCACACCGTGCTCTCAGCCCGTACCCTCTTGTGTAAAAGGTTGAGCGGTGTTGTTGTTGGGTCTCGTCTGCAGCCAGGGCCAGAATCCTCCTGAGAATGATTCTCGCCTCTACCGTGAGTAGAAGCAAGTCTACTCACAGTACACACGAGGGTACACACGAGGGGACACAAAAGGCACAGCACTATGCTCGTGGTTCAACCCCGGCCCAGAATGGCAGTGCCACCCACAGGCCACAGGGAACTCATCACCAAGCATTATTCCTTGAAGACAAAAATGGTCCATAGCCACTAACAAATCAATGTGTCTGAGCCTAATTACCACTCAGAGACTCCCCCTAAATTGACCACCCCGCTACATATATATATACACACACACGTATATTATATACATGTGTATGCCCGCCCAAGCGTAAGACTTTCTTTACTTTGCTGCTATGGGCTTTAGCCCCAGATGTTTTGTAGACCTAGCAACGCCCCTGGCTTAAGCTCTGTCAGATTGGATGGAGAGCGTCTGTGAACAGAAATTTCCAAGTCTTGCCACAGATTCCCAATTGGATTTAGGTCTGGACTTTGACTGGGCCACTTTAACACATGAATGTGCTCTGATCTAAACCATTCCATTGTAGCTCTGGCTGTATGTTTAGGGCCATTGTTCTGCTGGAAGGTGAACCTCTGCCCAAGTCTCAAGTCTTTTGCGGATTCTAACAGGTTTTCTTCTAAGATTGCTCTGTATTTGGCTCCATCCATTTGCCCTTACCTTGTTTCATGCTGGGGATGGTGTGTTCAGGGTGATGTGCAGTGTTAGTTTTGCGCCACATAAAGCATTTTGCTTTTAAGCCAAAAAGTTCAATTTTGGTCTCTTATCTGACCAGAGCACCTTCTTCCACATGTTTGCTGTGTCCCCCACTTGGCTTCTCGCAAACTGCAAACAGCACATGATTACAGCCAGAGGCTCTAGAAGGCTTCAAAATGGGTGGTCTCGGGGCGCAGAGCACTGCATTCCGAGCCCACCCTGTTGTGTGACATAGTGAATGAATATTCTCTATTTTCACACTGAATCTCCTCCCCGTTTATCAGGAAGCGGGTCATAAGACACGTTTCCCGATTGGCCACAACGCCAGGCGATCCTATTGGATGCCTAGGAGGAGGGAGGAGGAAAAGAGACGAGAGCACGGCCGGAGAAGAAGACTGACCGACCCACCAGCCACCACATGGATGGCTCACCTGTGGCGACTCAGCCATCCGGAACTCGAACAGGGGAGGGAGGGGAGATCAGATTATATATCTGAAAAGTGTGGCATGTATTTGTATTCAGCCCCCTTTACTCTGATGCCCCTAACTAAAATCTAGTGGAACCAATTGCCTTTAGAAGTCATCTAATTAGTAAATAGAGTCCACCTGTGTGTAATTTAATCTCAGAATAAATACATCTGTTCTGTGAAGCCCTGAGGTTTGTTAGAGAACCTTAGTGAACAAACAGTAACATGAAGGCCAAGAGACACACCAGACAGGTCAGGGTTAAAGTTGTAGAGAAGTTTAAAGCAGGGTTAGGTTATAAAAAAATATCCCAAGCTTTGAACATCTCACGGAGCACTATTCAATCCATCATCCGAAAATGGAAAGAGTATGGCACAACTGCAAACCTACCAAGACATGGCCGTCCACCTAAACTGACAGGCTGGGTAAGGAGAGCATTAATCAGAGAAGCAGCCAAGAGGCCCATGGTAACTCTGGAGGAGCTGCAGAGATCCACAGCTCAGGTGGGAGAATCTGTCCACAGGACAACTATTAGTTGTGCACTCCACAAATCTGGCCTTTATGGAAGAGTGGCAAGAAGAAAGCCATTGTTGAAAGAAAGCCATAAGAAGCCCCGTTTGCAGTTTGAGAGAAGCCATGTGGGAGACACAGCAAACATGTGGAAAAAGGTGCTCTGGTCAGAAGAGACCAAAATTTAACTTTTTGGTTTAAAAGCAAAACGCTATGTGTGGCGGGAAACTAACACTGCACATTACCCTGAACCCACCATTCCCACCGTGAAACATGGTGGTGGAAGCATCATGTTGTGGGGATGCTTTTCTTTAGCAGGGACAGGGAAGCTGATCAAAGTTGATGGGAAGATGAATAGAGCCAAATACAGGGCAATCTTAGAAGAAAACCTCTAATGCCGCGTACACACAGTCGGAATTTCCGACAACAATTGTTCGATGTGAGCTTGTTGTAGGAAAATCCGACCGTGGGTATGCTCCATCAAACATTTGCTGTCGGCATTTCCGACAAAAAAAAATTGAGAGCTGGTTCTCAAATTTTCTGACAACAAAAGTTGTCGGAAATTCGGACCGTGTCTACACAATTCAATGCACAAAAATTCTACGCATGCTCGGAATCAATTCAACATATGCTCGGAATCATTGAACTTAATTTTTCTCGGCTCGTCGTAGTGTTGTACGTCACCGCGTTCTTGACGTTCGCAATTTCCGACAACATTTGTGTGACCGTGTGTATGCAAGACAAGTTTGAGCGAACATCCGTCGGAAAAAAATCCATGGTTTTGTTGTCGGAATGTCCGATCGTGTGTACGTGGCATAAGAGTCTGCAAAAGACTTGAGACTGGGGTGGAAGTTCACCTTCCAGCAGGACAACGACCCTAAACATACAGCCAGAGCTACAATGGAATAGTTTAGAGCAAAGCATATTCATGTGCAGTGACGGCTGCTGCTCAAAATTTTTGGGGGGGCGCAAACAAACTGAAAAAAAAAAACATCAATTGCCGCCACTGTGCCCATTAAACGCAGCCAATGTGCCCAAACGCCACCAGTTTGCCCCCTCAAATGCAGTCAGTTTCCCCCCAAATGCAGCCAGTTTCCCCCCAAATACAGCCAGTGTGTCCCCATATACAGCCAGTGTGTCCCCATATACAGCCAGTGTGTCCCCATATACAGCCAGTGTGTCCCCATATACAGCCA
Source organism: Rana muscosa (assembly GCA_029206835.1). Classification (NCBI taxonomy): domain Eukaryota; kingdom Metazoa; phylum Chordata; class Amphibia; order Anura; family Ranidae; genus Rana; species Rana muscosa. The sequence continues at coordinate 569,129,569 of CM055117.1, read as the reverse complement.
GTTTGTCCCCCATATACAGCCAGTATGTCCCCATATACAGCCAGTGTGTCCCCATATACAGCCAGTGTGTCCCCATATACAGCCAGTTTGTCCCCATATACAGCCAGTTTGTCCCCATATACAGCCAGTTTGTCCCCATATACAGCCAGTGTGTCCCCATATACAGCCAGTGTGTCCTCCATATACAGCCAGTGTGTCCCCAAATGCAGCCAGTGAGTCCCCCATATACAGCCAGTGTGTCCCCCATATACAGCCAGTGTGTCCCCCATATACAGCCAGTCCCCCCCCCCCAGCCCCACACTTACCTTCCTAGGGTCAGCGCCGTCCTTCTTGTCTTCTCCCGCCCTCGATGTCGCTTCAGCCAATCAGGTTACCGGTAACCAGATCCGGTGAACCTGATTGGCTGAAACGCCTGTCAGTGTTCACCAAGGAACGCACCCCCCGTGCGTCCCTCGATGAACTATTTTGAAGCTGAATACAGCCTAAGGGCTGTAATCGGAAAGCCTATCAGAGCCGCTGGCTCTGATAGACACTTCCAAAACACACCCACCGCCGGCCAACGCTCTAATTCAGATGGCCGGCACTCACCAGGGGGCCGGTCATCTGAATAGTGGGCGGCAGCGGTGACAATACATAGGTTCATGCAATGCATGAACCTATGTATTGTTTTTCAGTGGCGGTGCAGGAGCGAGAGGGGGCGGCGCTCCGGCGCCCTTTATGGACGCACCGCCACTGTTCATGTGTTAGAATGACCCAGTCAAAGTCCAGACCTAAATCCATTTGAGAATCTGTGGCAAGACTTGAAAATTGCTGTTCACAGACACTCTCCATCCAATCTGACAGAACTTGAGATATTTTGCAAAGAAGAATGGGCAAAAATGTCTCTCTCTAGTAGAGCTGGTAGAGACATACCTAAAAAGACTTGCAGCTGTAATTACAGTGAAAGGTTGTTCTACAAAGTATTGACTCAGGAGGGGCTGAATACAAATGTACTCCACACTTTTCACATATTTATTTGTAAAAAAATTGAAAACCATTTATAATTTTCCTTCTACTTCACAATTATGTGCCACTTTGTGTTGGTCAATCACATAAAATCCCAATTAAATACATTTACATTTTTGGTCATAACATTTTCTCCAATTTACCTTCTTAAAGCGGAGCTCCGCCGGAAAAAACAATATTAAAAGCCAGCAGCTACAGCTACAGCAGCTGCTGACTTTTAATATTTGGACACTTACCTGTCCTGGAGTCCAGCGACGTCCGCAGCAGAGGATGAGCGATCGCTCGTCACTCTGCTGCTCCCTCCGCCATCCTCGGTGAGGGAACCAGGAAGTGAAGCCCTGCGGCTTCATGCCCGGTTCCCTACGGCGCATACGCGAGTCGTGCTGCGCCGTTCTGATTTGTCCTCCTGTGTTCTGTGAGCCGAGTGTCTCCCAGAACACTACGGGAAGTCTGGGGGAAGTGACGTCACTCCCGCAGATTCCCAGAGAGAGGACTCCCGGATGTGGGTGAAAATACCAGTCTTAGACAGGTATCTTCACCCCCCTCCCCCCTGAAAGGTGTCAATTGTGACACCTGAAGGGGGGAGGGTTCCAAATAGCAGAAGTTAATATTTAGGGTGGAGCTCCACTTTAAATATTCTTTACGGATATGAAATGCGTGTTTCAGGGAACAATCTGCATTCTTTTCAAACAGCTTGCCTATCTATATGTAGCTATGACCCTTTTCACTGCTCTAAGTCAAGGCCTGTTGACTGATTTGGTTTGCTGTGGGTCAAGGCTGGTCATCTATATTGGTTTTAGGAAGGAACTGATAACTTGTACTTTTTTGTATGTATATTAACTTGCTGTAAGACTAAAAGTGTGTTTTTTTTTTTGCTATTTGCTTGTGTTCACAAATGCATTGCAGCTCTCATTCCATACTGTTGGTGGGAACATTTTGAAAATGGCCAATAATTCAAAACACGCATAATTTATTCATATGTAGCTATGACCCTTTCACTGCTCTAAGTCAAGGCCTGTTGACTGTTTTGGTTTTCTCTAAGTCAATGCTGGTCATCCATGTTGGTTTGAGGAACTGTGAATAGCCTTTAGGCTTTATGTCCACAGACGTTTTTACAGCCGCTTTTTTGAGCGTTTTTTACAGCTTAAAAACGCCTGTCCATGTTAGTCTATGGCTTCATGCCCACCTAGGAGTTTTTGAGCTGCAAATAGCAAAGGCGTTTTTAAGCTGTAAAAAAAACAACCCAAGACTAGTGCGTTCCTCAGCGTCGGCGTTAGAGCTGAAAAACCGCAAATCTTTAAAAACGCCCAAAAACGATCAAAAGCGCTGCAGCAGCGTTTTTGAGCTCCGGCGTTTTTTATCTGAAAAAAGATGATTGGACAGTGTAACCTCTGTAAACACAGGAAATTCCTGTCTGCTGTCCGATTTTTACCGCCTTTTTCATTAGCGTTTTTGCACGTTTTTAAGCGTTAGCGTCAGGTAGCGTTTGCAAAGGACTCTTGGGAAATCTAATGTCCAGACAGGAATTTCCTGTGTTTACAGAGGTTACACTGTCCAATCATCTTTTTGCAGATAAAAAAAGCAGCTGCGTCTTTGAGCGTTTTTGAGCGTTTTTTAACGTTTCTTGTTTTTTCAGCTCTAACGCCGATGCCACGGAACGCCCTGCTCGTGGGTTTTTTTTACAGCTTAAAAACGCCTATGCCATTTGCAGCTCAAAAACGCCTAGGTGGGCATGAAGCTATAGACTAACATGGACAGGCTTTTTTAAGCTGTAAAAAAACGCTCAAAAAAGCGGCTGTAAAAACGTCCGTGGGCATGAAGTCTAAAAATCGCGTTTTTAACGCCGCTTTTTCCAGGCGTCCAACCTAGCTTTACAGCTCGTTTTTAAAAACGTCCGTGGGCATGAGGATTTAAACAAATCCTCCTACATACGTTGTACCTGTTTATCTGCCGTCTTCTCTTCTCTGCATCCATCCAGAATTTATACAACTTTTCTCAGCTCTGAAAAGCAGAGGGGCGCACTCTGCAGAGCTCATTGAGGAGAGCTCTGATTGCAGGGAAGGGATACACACACACACACCCTTCACACAGCACACAGGAACAGTGCTCAGACTGTCAATTCCAGGTTATTTGGCGCTCCCTCCCCGTCACCTATTTACCTCTTGGTGTCAGGAAAACTTTTCAGAAGTGACTCATGCAGGTAGCAGAGGAAGGAGGCAGCAGACAGAGGTGACATCCAATGTTCTGGATTGAGACAAGCACACGCTATAGAGGAACATGTTTTGTTCATATTTCATGTCTGAGGTTTACAACCACTTTAAGGAATTATTCAAACGGGATACTGCCTTCATCAATGTCCCAACAGTCATCTAACAGTCCCCTCCTCCCAGATTAACAGTACTGCTGTCCAAAGATGCCCCTGTGCTTCTTCATCCAGTAGGCATTCTAATACAGGAGGTGTGTTACTGGCAGATCACCAAGTGAAAACAGCCTAAAAAATAAAAATGAATTCAGCCACCACATCTAATTATTGGTAAGCTGCAATATATTTAGTTTTGGGTTTACTATCCCTTAAATTTCAGCTCCAGTTCTGGAGCTTATCTTAAAAATGTTATCAGCTCCACTCCAGCTCCAGGCAGTGATCCAGCTCTGAGCTCTGGACCTATAGCTGGGACTATAGCCTCGTACACACGACCAAAAATCTCGTCTTATAAAAACCCGTTGTTTTTCTCGACGAGATTCTTGTCAAACTTTCCTTGCATACACACTGTCAATTCCAAATCTTGTCATTGTAAAGCGCGGTGACGTACAACACGTACAACGGCAGTATAAAGGGGAAGTTCGATTCCAATGGCGCCACCCTTTGGGCTGCTTTTGCTGATCTTGTGTTACCGTGTGTTAGTAAAAAGTTTGTTGAAAGACGATTCACGCTTTTCAGCCTCGTGCTTTTCAGTCCGTTACAGTGTGACGAATGTGCTATCTCCATTACGAACGCTAGTTTTACCAGAAGGAGTGCTCCCGTCTCATACTTGATTCTGAGCATGCGTGGTTTTTTAAGACTCGTAAAAGCATACACACGACCGGTTTTCTCGTTGGGAAACAGGCCAACGAGAATCCCGACGAGAAAAACGAGAATCCTGACTAGAAAATAGCGAGCAGGTTCTCTATTTTTCTCGTCGAGATTCCTGGCAGTTTTCTCGACAAGAAACCGTACACACGAACGGTTTTCTCAGCAAGAAAGCTCTCCCAACAGTTTTCTTGTCGTTTCTTGCCTAGAAAACCAGTCGTGTGTACGAGGCTTTAGGCTGGAACTATGCCATCTCTACGAAAGAGCCTTACATAGGCTGCAGTGTTGGATTTAGATTCGTACAGCTTAGTTTTTTTACACATCTAAATGCAGCACTTTAGGAAACAATGGGGCTATAAACACACAGCTGTGTAAAAAAAAATAAAAAAATGTGTGCTGTGTTTAGCGATGTACAAAAAAGAAAACACAGCGGTGTCCGTGACCATACATAGCTATAGATTGTATGCTTGTACTATTCATGTAAACCCGTATACGCGTACACATGTAAAGCCATTCGAAGAATAGTCTACACGAGGTTAGTTTTGGTGTATATTTTATGCAGAATCTAAAGTTAGCTCTGCCAGAAAGAACCTGCATTCTGTGCGGAAAATACACACAATGCGTGTAATTGAGTCCTTATAACTCTTCTTCAATGAGGAACGAATCGGTTTGTGGGCGGGTCTGCTCCCCCTGCACGTGGGGGTTACCTTTCTCGTATCTCGTATACCTGCTCACTAATGCCCAGGACTAGGCAAGGCCGCAGTCATGTGAAGATCAATATTAGGGTGGAACTCCTGAGTAGAAGTGAGCCGTACACCTTGTGCAGCTGTATAGCAATATACAGATCCTTTCTGTGAAACACTTGGTCCCATATTGCTGCACACCTTGCTTTCCAGAATGTAGCATTTAGAGGGGGACACCGCTAAGCTTGTGTTCCACTCCACCAGTCAAGCTTTCCTTTGTCACCTCACTCCCAGTGACAGAATGGGGTCCCCCTGTGCACTAAGCATGGACCTTATGTGTGCACTTAATTAACTCCTTCAGCTTTTCCGTACCATGGGGCTAGGTACTTGGGGTCTCCGTACTGCCAGTTCCATCCCGATTTGCATTTGGGGAACCGACCGCTTGGGAGCCAGACAGGGGCGGATCCAGAGTCTTTTCTCGGGAGGGGCACTACCAAAAAATATGTTTTTTTTGTGGGAAATTTATCGGGGAAATGGCTGGTGTCGGCGCTTCAATCATCCCGGCACCATGGTTGTTATGGTGTCAGGATGATTGAAGCGCATTATTTCTATTATTACATTGTAATATGAAATTAAATAGTTCAATGCAGAATCAGTGGGAGCCCCGAGTGTGTCACTTGCCACCGTCGCCTGCAATTAGTGGGAGCCCTGAGCGTGTCACTTGCCACATGTTGCGGATTGTCACTTGCCACGTCACCTGCCACATCTTGTGGATTGTCACTTGCCACACCTTGTGGATTGTCACTTGCCACATCACCTGCCACACCTTGCGGATTGTCACTTGCCACATCACCTGCCACACCTTGCGGATTGTCACTAGCCACACCTTGTGGATTGTTACTTGTCACGTCACCTGCCACACCTTGCTGATTGTCACTTGCCTGCCACCAGATGCAAATTGTCATTTACCACGTCACCTGACACAATTTGCAGATTGTCACTTGCCACGTCGCCTGCCACACCTTGCGGATTGTCACTAACTTGCCTGCTAAGGTGTAGTTTTGGTTGTCTCTTGCTGTTTCCCAGACTCCCAGAGTCAGGCAGCAGAGAGATAATGTAATCTCTCTGCTGCCTGCACAGTGAGGGCGGAAGTCACTGCAGGAATGCAGGGCAGGCACGGGCGGTGAGAGATGATCTTATCTCTCTGCTCCCCTGCTCCCGGCTAGCTGATTGGCCAGCTGCCACACTGAGCCTGCTCTCTCACTCTCACTCTCACCTGCGCTGCCAACACACTGAGCAGCATGGTCTGCCCACGAACCGCGCCGCCCGCCCACAAACCGCGCCGCAAGCGGAGCCGCCCGCTTTCTTACCCGTCTGTGGAGCCGCACGCACCTGCCCGCAGAACGGCCCGACGTGACTCACTGACGTCACTCGTTGCTAGACACCAAGTGGCCCAGGCATTAGCAACGAGTGCGCCGCGTAACTACATTAGACGAGTCTCTCTCTCGGCGCCGCTGATCGGCTGATGTGAGAAACTGAGAGACTCAGAGAGGCAGCGGCAGCCGCAGAACAAGTACTGTATATACTCGAGTATAAGCCGACCCGAATATAAGCCGAGGCACCTAATTTTACCCCAAAAAACTGGGAAAACGTATTGACTCGAGTATAAGCCTAGGGTGTCCATCTGCATGCCTCACTGTGCCTCACTGTGCCTCACTGTGCCCATGCCTCACTGTGCCCAAAACTAGACTGATGTTTAACATGGGAGTCTATGGAAGGAGTGCCCGGCTTTGAAAAATCGGTTCTCCCCGGCCGTAGGTCTCCCAGACACCAAACTTTGCCACACTTATAGAGGAGACATGGGGCTACATGTGTGCCACGTTTGGGGTCCAGAGGACCTACGGCCGGCCGGTACTGGGTCCGCAAAGTCACCGGAGAAATTACCGTTTAACATTGCAGTCTATGGAAGGGGTGCCCGGCTTTAAAAAATCAGTGCTCCCCGGCCGTAGCTCCCCCAGAAACTAAACTTTGCACACTTCTAGAGGAGACATGGGGCTACATGTGTGCCACGATTGGGGTCCAGGGGACCTACGGCCGGCCGGTACCGGGTCCCCAAAGTCCGGAAGATCAGGCACAAAAAAAAAGAAACAGAGCAAGCAAGTAAGTGTGACAGATGGTCTCGGGGGGGGGGGCAATTGCCCTGTTGCCCCCCCTGGATCCGCCCCTGGAGCCAGAGCAGAGCACTGACCCTCTTACTACTGGAGGACCCGTCACCCATGCCTGTTATCAGTACTCGCTGTCTGGCTGCTATGACATTCCCAGCAGTTCATGTTTACCCGTAGCAAATTACATTCATTCCGCCAACTCCTTTGCTGAGTAACCCTTTGTGATGGCTTCCCGGTACTCTTCCTGTGTGTGCTTTACAGGCCCTGTTTCTTTGATACCACAATGTACCCCTTTACAATAACTTCAGACCAGGCTATTGAATGTTTAACCACTTGCCTACTGGGCACTTTTACCCCCTTCCTGCCCAGGCCAATTTTTACACTTTGAATAACAATTGTGCGGTCATGCAACACTGTACCCATTTTTTTTCACACAAATAGAGATTTTTTTTGGTGGTATTTAATCACCACTGGGTTTTTTATTTTTTGCTAAACAAACGAAAAAAGACCAAAAATTTTGAAAGAAAAAAAAGAGCATTTTTAATAATTCGTATAGCGCTTACCACACTCTCCTCCTAGAATTTGGCTCCTTGCAGGAGGAAAGGGCACACCCAGCTCTATATGCCCGTACCCTCCTGTGTGAAGAGGTTGAGCGGTGTTGTGATTGGTCTCCACAGCCAGATTCTCCAGAGAATGGCTCTTATCTCTATAGTCAATAAAGACAAGTCTCTAATTCCCCAATGACTTCAATGTCCACACCAGCTGTAACTCCAACGTAGAGTTTATTTCTCTTTAAAAGACAGTCTCTGATAGAAAAGGTTGGAGAGAGAACAGGACAGCATAAGGTGTGGGAAAGGTTCAGGCACAAACGTAATCCAGTTCACTACTTCTCAAGCAGACTTAGCCCATTTGGATAGTCTCCCTAGATAGGGACTAGCAGCTAAAATGGTACTCAAACTAACCGCACAATCACTACACAAACTGGTACACTTGATCTCTGCCACAGACCCGGTGAACTTGGTCTCTGCCACAGACCTGGTGAACTTGGTCTCTGCCACAGACCTGGTGAACTTGGTTTTCAAATTTTGGCCTCTTTGTAAGGAGAAGTCATCCCTCCAGAGAGTTACCGGGCCCCTTCCTTCACTGTGACTTCTCACCGGTCCCTCAGAACGGTCTTTACCCGGCCTCCTCGTCTAAGATGCAGGTCCCCTCCCAAGGCGTCACCCTGAGATTCCTCGATCCTTGATGGGCCCCAGCCGAAGGTGCTGGGCCCAAGGCCTTTAGTTGCAGCCCCAGGGCTAAAGGTGCCTGGGACTGATTCATCGACCTCCGCCCCTGGGCCAAAGGTGCCCAGGGCGGACAGGAACACACACTCCCTGGGAGTAAGACTCCCGACGATGAACGCTGAACAGGCAGCATCTCCCCCTTTATATCCTCTCCCAGCATACACAGCAGGCCGACCACTCCCACTGTATGGTTGCTGAGAGGGGACACACAGCACTGTATCTGCGGTTCAACTCTGGCCCACTATGGCAGCGCCACCTGCAGGCCACAGGGAACAGTACACTGATACTCTTCCTGCAGACAAACGGTTGATAATGTCCTAACAATTTAGGTGTTTGAGCATAACTACCACTCAAACACTACCCCCTAAATTGAGGACCCCGCTACATTTGTTTTAAAATTTAGCAAACAGGTAATTTTTTTTCCTTCACTGATCTACGCTGATGGCTGAGGCTGCACTAATAAGTGGCACTAAAGAGGCGGAACTAGTGGGCACTCATGAGGCTGCACTGATAGGTGGCACTGATGGGCACTGATAGGCAGCACGGATGGGCACTAATAGGAAGCACTGATGGGTGACACTGATAGGTGACACTGATGAGGAGGCACTGATTGGCAGCACAGATGAGCACTGATTGGCAGCACTGGTGGGCCTGCACTGATAATCAGTGCCCTAATTATTAGTGTAGATGTACCTTTACCACAAGCTGATTATCAGCTCTCTATTAACCACTTAAACCCCAGAAGGATTTGCCTCCTTAATGACTGGGCCGTTTTTTGCGATACGGTACTGCGTCGCTTTAACTAACATTTGTGTGGTCGTGCGACGTTGTACACAAACAAAATTGACGTTTTTTCCCACAAATAGAGCTTTCTTTTGGTGGTATTTGATCACCTCTGCATTTTTTTTTCTGCTATAAACCAAAAAAGCGACAATTTTGAATTTTTTTACTTTTTGCTATAATAAATATCCCCCCAAAAAATATAAACAAACGAATTTCTTCCTCAGTTTAGGCTGATATATATTCTTTTACAATACGCAATAAGCGTATATTGATTGGTTGGAGGAGGAGACCGATCACTGTTCATACTTAGTATGAACAACAGATCAGTCGCCTCTCCCCTGACAGAACAGAGATCTGTCTGTATACATTGACAGATCTCTGTTCTGTCTCTCTCAGGAGTGATTGCGGACATCGTGGACGCCGGGCACGTGCATCGGCTCCGTCGTCGCACGCGCGCCCCCTAGTGGTCTTAAAGCGGCTATCGTATAGTTATTTGCCCAGAAGAGCCAACCTGCCGCAGTATAACTACGGAGGCTGGTCCTCTAGTGGTTAAGTACCAAGCCTATTTTTGACACTTGTTGTTTAAAAAGTAAAAAAAATAAATTGTGCCAGAAAATTACTTAGACCCCTTTCACACTGGGGCAGTTTGTAGGCGCTCTTGCGCTTAAAATAGCGCCTGCAAACCGACCTGAAACAGCAGCTGCTGTTTCTCCAGTGTGAAAGCCCGGGGGCTTTCACACTGGAGCGGTGCGCTAGCAGGACGCTAAAAAAGTCCTGCTAGCCGCATCTTTGGAGCAGTGAAGAAGCGGTGTGTTTACCGCTCCTCCACCGCTTCTTCCCATTGAAATCAATGGGACACCGCGGCTATACCACCGGCAAAGCTCCTCTGCTAGCGGCCGAATACCGCCACAATCCTGACGGTAAAGCGCTGCTAAAAATAGCGGCGCTTTACCGCCGACGCACCTCCTGCCCCAGTGTGAAAGGGGCCTTAGAACCCCCAAACATTATTTATATATTTTTTCAGACACGCTAGAGAATAAAATGGAGATCATTGCAACACTTTAATGTTATACCGTATTTGCGCAGCGGTCTTACAAGCGCAATTTATTGGGAAAAATACACTTTTTTAAATAAAAAAATAAGAAAATAGTAAAATTAGCCCAATTTTTTTCTATATTGCGAAATATAATGTTATGCTGAGTAAATTGATACCCATGTCATGCTTCAAAATTGTTCCCGTTCGTGGAATAACGGCAAACTTTGGCACTTAAATTTCTCCATTAGGCGATGTTTAAAAATTTGTACAGGTTACCAGTTTTGAGTTTTAGAGAAGGTTTAGAGCTAGAATTATTGCTCTCGCTCTAATGATCGTGACGATACCTCACATGTGTGGTTTGAACACCGTTTACATATGTGGGCGTGACTTATGTATGCATTTGCTTCTGTGTGGGAGCACGGAGGGATGGGGGCACTTTAAAAAAAAATATTATTATTTATTTAACTTTTTATTTTTACACTGTCCCTTTAACCACTTCAGCCCCGGATCATTTTGCAGCTAAAGGACCAGGCCCCTTTTTGAGATTCGGCACTGCGTCGCTTTAACTGACAATTGCGCGGTCGCTATAACAAAAATAGAGCGACAATTTTGAAAAAAATTCAATATTTTTAACTTTTTGCTATAATAAATATCCCCCAAAGATATATAAAAAAACATATTTTTCCTCAGTTTAGGCCGATACGTATTCTTCTACATATTTTAAATGGTAAAAAAAAAAAGCAATAAGAGTTTATTGATTTGTTTGCGCAAAAGTTATAGCGTCTACAAAATAGGGGATAGTTTTATTTCATTTTTATTAATATTTTTTTTTTTTTTACTTGTAATGGCGGCGATCAGCGATTTTTATTGTGACTGCGATATTATGGCAGACACATCAGACACTTTTGACACCATTTTGGGACCATTGTCATTTTTACAGCGAGCAGTGCTATAAAAATGCACTTACTGTGAAAATGACACGGGCAGAGAAGAGGTTAACCTGTAGGGGGCGCTGAAGCGGTTAAGTGTTTCCTAGGCCTAGGGAGTGATTATTACTGTGTGGGGGCGTGGCTTGGCGTGTGACATCACTGATCGTTGTTCCCTATGACAGGGAACAGACGATCAGTGACACTCCCACTAGGAAGCACGGGGAGAGGTTTGTTTACACTTCCCTCTCCCCGTTCTTCAGCTCTGTGACCCGATCGCGGGACATCGGCGGCAATCGGGTCCGCGGGTCCCGCAGGAGCGGTCACGGAGCTCAGGACCGGGTCGCGAGGGTGCCGCCGGCAGCGCGCGCCTGACCCACGGCTGGGCTTCTTAGAGAGGACATACCTGTACGTGCTTGTGCCCAGCCGTGCCATTCTGCCGACATATATCAGCGTGAGGCGGTCCTTAAGTGGTTAAAACATTTTTTTTGGATCACTTTTATTCCTATTACAAGGAATGTAAACATCACTTGTAATAGAAAAAAATAGAAAAAAAGCCTGGGAGGACGTCTTTAATGTGAGATCTGGGGTCAAAAAGACCTCAGATCTCACGTTTACACTTAAAAGAAATATAAAAAAGTTTTTTTCTTCCTTTATTGTCCCTTTAAGGCCGAAAGGTGAAAGTGATGTTTGACGTCGCTCTGGCCCTCGAGTGGGGGCCATCATGCTGCTGCCATAACAATGGTATTTAAAGCAGAATTTCACCCAAAAGTGGAACTCTCGCTTATACGCTTCCCCCCCCCCCCTCCGGTGCCACATTTGGCACCTTTCAGGGGGGAGGGGGGGACGGGGGATCTGTTTTAGACAGGTCACATTCTCCACGTCTGGAGACATGCTGCAGCTTGATCTTCCAAAAGTTTGGCCCCCCTCCTCCTTCCCCCGCCGGGCCAATTAGAAAGCGCAGCGCGCTTCGTGCGCATGCGCAGTAGGGAGCTTGGTGTGAAGCTGAAAGGCTTCACTACCGGGTTCCCTTACCAGGAATGGCGGTGTCAGCACCTGGGAGTCGACTTGAAGATCGGTTGTGGTGCTGACATTGCAGGATCCCTTGACAGGTAAGTGCCCTAATATATATATTTTTTTAATCAACAAAATAGATTTTAATTAAATAGAATGCAAGGCATTACATGGTACAGTTGAATAGGCATACAATCCAAAGAAATCAGGAGCTGCAATTCTCATGGCTATAAATGATTGGTAGTAAATGCATAGCCAACTTTATGTAACAACTAACAAAAGATGGGGAAGCATTGTTTAACGGCACCCCAAGTATGGAAGGGGTTAATGCCGTTTAGGATATTTCCTTTCCGAACACAGAGGCAGCTACTGACACTCCATAGTCTGGCAAAGAGATCCATAATGATAATTCCCCACCTAATAACGAGACACAGCTCTGTTGTTAGGTTTCCAGCAGGTCTGACAACCTTTATGGAGAAAAGCAGGCTCTTATATACACTAAAATAATACTGTAGCCCAAATGAACAACTCCACCCACAACATCACACAATGGTTACATAACGAGCCCCCAATACACATTATTCTGACAATATCTTAGCAGACAACAGGTGAGTTCATTAGCTAATCCCTTTACAGCTTAAATGACTATGCATGACCTTTACGTTTCCCAGACTGTCTGTCTGCTAATTTACAATACACACAATTACAGAGTTAATTATCACAATCCACAATGAAAGGATCTTTAGAAGTTAGCCGGGACTCATTTACATTACACAGGCAGCCAGGTGGCTAGAGTTGAACACATCAGCATCTCTCAATTAACCTGTTGAGTTCAGAATCAAACAACCAGTAAATAGTTCTTTACAGATATCCTGGGAAATATTGTGGATTAAAATTACAGACCCATTTTTAAGCAATCCAAGACATATTCTCAATGTCCATTATTTTCTGGCTCATACTTTCTAAGAACTTCTGGGTTCCACGAGCCCTCCCGTTACACATTGCATAATACAAAGAGTTCCTAGCACTATTGAAAAGAAAAATGCAAACAATTAAATAAAACAACAAAAAAAAAAAAGAAGGACACAGTCCAGCTGGAAGTATACATCAGTTACTTTGTGTTATAGAGATCCCAATTCCATCACACTAATGTCAGATATCGTATAAGACAAATTACTGGTGACAGGCCACCAATAGTCTCATACGGTCACCTTACTGGAGTCAGTGTTAAGGCCCGTACATACGATCGGATATTCCGAAAACAATTGTGTGATGGATGTGTTTTGTCAGATAATCCGACTGTCTGTACGCTCCATCGGACAATTGTCGGAATTTCCGACAACAAATGTTGGATGGTCATGCTCTCAAATTGTCCGACAACAAACGTGTTCCGTCGGATTATCCGATCGTGTGTACACAAGTCCGTCGGAATAAAATCCAAAGTACAAACACGCATGCTCTGAACCAATGCAGAAAGAGCAGAAAAACCACGTAGTTTTGTGAATGTTGGCTGAAAAAGTTCTGCCGTCTGTATGCAGAACAAGTTCACGGCTAATGCCCATCGGACAAAATTCCACGTATTTGTCCAATGGAAGTCTGATTGTGTGTACGAGGCTTAAGAAACCGTCCAGCCCCTTAGTAATCTGTCTAGAGCCAGCTGCGGGGGTGCCACCTCTGGGAAGTTCAACCAACTTTGCCAGATATTTATAATTTTTTAGGCGATTTCCTATGATAGTATGTGTTTTTTTCTCAGATAAGGATAGTATTAACCGTTTGGATCCACTGTGCCAACTATGGTATGTGTATGTATGAATGTGAGTTATGCCCCGTACACACGATCCGAATATCGTACGACAGATCATACGACTTTTTTCGCTTAATAGTCGTGTAGCGGCCTCCTCCCTCTCACTCTACTTTCAGCTCGTCTGTCTCTTGTCTAGGGGGTACCTTAGAGGAGAGAGAGTGGGGTCACCACGCCAAGCCTTCACCGCAGATAGTTGTGTGGTGTGAGCAAAGTTCCTGTTTTACCTTCGGGTCGGTGTTCGGCACCTGGAACCTCCAATGAGAGTTACCTTGAACAATGTCTGCCAGAAAATGAGCCCCACACCATTAAAGTCCAACACTCCTTTATTCTTCCAATAATAGAGTAATGCACAGACAGTTGGACTCCCTCAACGAACAGAACAGACAGTGGGTGTGAATGCGAGTAGGCCCAGACACAATGAACTCTCCACTTTCCTTCCTGAAAGTGGGTTGAGGTCTCCGATCGAGGGGGAATTTCCTTCCAGGCGGTCTCCGATGGAAGGCTCACCTGTCACTGGCAATATGCTGCACCAGGTCTTCAAGCAAGTGTCTCCCACCGGTCCATTACGCCTCTGGATTCGGGTACCCACTCCCGGGGTCCCCTAGGATCTCCTTAACTCGCGGAACTCAGTGGTGGGCACTGAGCTCCAGACCTCCATCCGAGTACCTCATCCCAGGCTAAAGGTGCCTGGGATGGAACACGACCTCCGAACGTCCCCTAGGCCTAGGCAGCCTAGGACCTCCATCCGACCACCGCCCTCAGGCTGAAGGTGCTTGGGACTCGACCCCGTGACAAAGATGGCCGGCCCCTTTATACCCTCTCCCAGCAAGCACGGCGGGTTCCCCGCCCCACCATACCGCTGCCGAGGGAGGACAAAAAGGGGGTACGGCACACAGCAATGGTTCAACCCCAGCCCAAGGCGACAGCGCCACCTGCTGGGCTGCAGGGAACTGCACATTACTGGTGTCTCTGCCAGTTTTAAATACACTAGAAAAGTGTATGTCCGCTACAGTCGCAAGTAGAAATTGAATAGGTTACTAAAGTCACGAAAATTCTCGTACGACAGAAAAAAAAAATCAGAAGTGATGTCATGTGTTGTAATGTAATTGTATTGTATTTTTTTTTTTTCTCAAAAACTTTTTTATTTAGAAAATTGTTCTCATAATACGTACAATTAGTGCATTTTATCCGATGAAACAATACATATAAAAAACACATGTCTAGTCATACATCCATATAACTTTTTTAGGGCTGTTACAGATTAAAATTTTTGTGTTCGATTAATCAATTTTTTTTAATCGATTAATCGACTAATTTAGATTAATTATAACGCACATAGATCCAACTACTTTTAGCTGATCTCCTTGCAGGCCGACTCCCCGTTCAGCTACCAACCACTGGAAAAATGGATAGCAGGATACAAAAAACACACAAAGGCAGCGCTCGATGGGAATAGCATTAAAACTTTTATAGTCTTCAAGTAGGTAACAAAATAAATATTGCACTGGAGATAAAATCTATGTAGCTACATAAACTGTAAAAATGGTGCGAGTAATACCAAACGGTAGCAAAAGCAGTCATAAAAACATGTAGCTAAGTATGATACTGGTATAAAAATGTGTACAACGATACCACTGCTGAATCCAGATGAGGAGGGGTTAACATCAGTCCGTTGGCATGTAGATGTCCCGTGAAGGGAACTATCACAACTCCCAGTGGATGGCTGTAGAATCCCAGGTTGATAGAGGGAAGTGTAACAGTCCTTGCGTGTGGCAGATAGTAAGGTCCCGCCGGCATGCAGATATGAAGGCACAGCAAAGGAGCCCTTCAGATGGACACGGCAAGACCCGCCAGTGTCCGTGACATCACCGGATCTCCGACGGAACTCCCTGAAGACCCAGAAGCCGGCGGAGAGGTGAGTACCGATCAAAAGAATTTTGATCGATCAAAAAACGTAATCGATTAATCGAGGAATTAATAGTTAATTTCCACAGCCCTAAATATTTTGTGTCAATCATCGTGTACATGTAACTATATCCTCTTGTCCCTTTTTCTCCCTTTCCAACTCCAATTGTATTGTATTTTCGAACGACAACTATACTGACTAAACGAAAATCGTACGATTAGGTATCGTACGAGGAAAATTTTCTCGCATGTCCGATTTAATAATATCGGATGAACTGTCGTGATCAGCTCTCGGAAGTAATGTACACACGCTCCAAAAATCGTACGATTCTTCCTCGGATCGTGTGTACGGGCCATTAGATTGTAAGCTCCTTGAGGGCAGGGACTGATGTGAAAGTACAATTTGTAAAGTGCTAAATTTGATGGCGCTATATAAGTTCCTGTAATAAATAAATAAGGGTGTAACCAACATTATGTTTGCTCTATTGATTAGGTGTAGAGGTATTATATCTATCTGCTTGTGGTATCCTTCACTGTCTGTCAGCATTGCTGTGTATATATAGTGCTGTGTATATATATAGTGCTGTGTATATATATAGTGCTGTGTGTATATAGTGCTGTGTGTATATAGTGCTGTGTATATATAGTGCTGTGTATATATAGTGCTGTGTGTATATATAGTGCTGTGTATATATATAGTGCTGTGTATATATAGTGCTGTGTGTATATATAGTGCTGTGTGTATATAGTGCTGTGTGTATATATAGTGCTGTGTGTATATAGTGCTGTGTGTATATATATATATATATATATATATATATATAGTGCTGTGTGTCTATAGTGCTGTGTATATAGTGCATTACAGAAAGCAAGGACAGCTTCCGAGCCCTGGAAGCAGGAGAGCCTGTGCTCGCCTCATCTCCTGCCATATAGTGCTGTAGTGCTGTGTGTATATATATATAGTGCTGTGTGTATATATATAGTGCTGTGTGTATGTATAGTGCTGTGTGTATATAGTGCTGTGTGTATATATATATATATATATATATATAGTGCTGTGTATATATAGTGCTGTGTGTCTATAGTGCTGTGTATATAGTGCATTACAGAAAGCAAGGACAGCTTCCGAGCCCTGGAAGCAGGAGAGCCTGTGCTCGCCTCATCTCCTGCCACCAGACGACATTACACAACATTGCTCAACTTTGGCCTATGTTGTCAGGGTGTGTGTGTCATGTGATCACAGGGGGCGGGCACAGTACAACGCTATCTCTGGTGTCAGTGTAAAGCTGCTGTACAGTCTTCTTGTATCAGGCTTAGAGGTCGGCTGCAGGTAAGCTGGGGGGGACTCCAGACTGGGGAGAGCTCAAAGCAGGAGGACGGCTTTACTGTGGGGGGCGCTGTGACTAGATGGACACGAATATCCCCACAGGGCCAGTGCCTGGGGCAGCAGCAATATTCTGCTTTTTGCAATTTCATTATGTTGTTTATCTCTTCTGGACATGTGCCTAAAGTGACCCTGTCAGCTTTAAGATTACACGTCCCTGCAAAAACAAGGGTTAGGGCACTAACCTTTCTATGAGCCTCCATGTCTAGGGTTGCCACCTCATCCCTTTAAACCTGAGCACATATTAATTACACAGGTTCTGTGGCTGATTAAGATTGTAATTAAACGCGCTTAGTGCCTTTTCCGCATTTAAATTAGCCTCGGAACCTGTGTAATTCATATGTTGGGGCTTAAAGGGGTGAGGTGGCAACCCTATCCATGGCATGCGACACTAATCTGCGTTTAGGCTAGTACTTTGTGCCTACGTCAGAGAGTGTGCGCGCCTTTCCATTTGTCCCCACGTTTCGCGTATAGGGCAACTTATTGATTTGAATGGGCTGCTCTACGTGGAAAAGAAGTCCCAGAGGCTCCGTTCACACCAGAGCGCCGCCGCCATCTTGTGTTTTTGTGGTGTGTTTTTGAATGGGCTTCCCTCTGCCCTAAAAATGCACCGAAGCTCATGTACCAAGTTTTGGCACTGAGCCAGGTGCCTTTGGCATCGCACGATAATCGCAGCAAACTTGCAACAGCGTTTGGGGTGCCGTTAAAGCGGAGCTCCACCCAAACGGGGAAGCTCCGCTTATTTGCTTCCTCCGCTGCCACATTTGGCACCTTTCAGGGGGGAGGAGGGAGTGGGCAGGGCCGATCCGCCCTATACGCTTGCTGCGCAAGCTGCGTAGGGCCCCAAGTAATTACTAGGGGCCCCCGAATCTTCGCCGCCGCCGCAACCGCCGCCGCTAGAGGTCCGTGGGCCGGGCGGAGACAATGTCTCCTCCGGCCGCCATTTTCTTATAGACCAAGAGGAGGGTCAGGGTGGCTGCCAATAGGAATTGAGCTGCGGCACCGCCCACCTCCCGCCCCGCTTCTGTCTGTGTGTGAGTGAAATGTGGGAAGGGGCGGGGGTGGGCGGCGGCGCCGCAGCTTAATTCCTATTGCCAGCCATCCGGCCGGCTCCTCCACTGTCCCCTCTGCGTAATGGCGTCGGAGAGAGTCTCTGCTGCAGGGGCATCACACCTGGTGTAAGGGGGGCCTCCGCTGGGAATGCCTGATGTAAGGGGGGGCCTCCGCTGGGAAGGCCTGGTGTAAGGGGGGGCCTCCGCTGGGAAGGCCTGGTGTAAGGGGGGGCCTCCGCTGGGAAGGCCTGGTGTAAGGGGGGGCCTCCGCTGGGAAGGCCTGGTGTAAGGGGGGGGCCTCTACTGGGAATGCCTGATATAAGGAGGAACTCTACTGGGAATGCCTGGTGTAAGGAGGGACTCGGGGCTTCCACTGATTCATCATTATGGTGAGTTGAATAATTTCATTCTATATTACAATGTAATAATAGAAATAATGCGCTTCAGTCATCCTGACACCATAACAACCATGGTGCCGGGATGATTGAAGCGCTAACACCAGGTGTTTGGAGTATCTTTATCTGCTGATTTTGTTAAACTTTCTGGAATACACATATTTCTATTGTGGTGTAGGATCTGGGCCTGCTGTCCCTCCACCCCTCGTTCTTTCTTTCGTTCTTTCTTTCGTTCTTTCTTTCGTTCTTTCTTTCGTTCTTTCGTTCTTTCGTTCTTTCTTTCGTTCTTTCTTTCGTTCTTTCTTTCGTTCTTTCTTTCGTTCTTTCTTTCGTTCTTTCTTTCGTTCTTTCTTTCGTTCTTTCTTTCGTTCTTTCTTTCGTTCTTTCTTTCGTTCTTTCTTTCGTTCTTTCTTTCGTTCTTTCTTTCGTTCTTTCTTTCGTTCTTTCTTTCTTTCGTTCTTTCTTTCGTTCGTTCTTTCTTTCGTTCTTTCTTTCGTTCTTTCTTTCTTTCTCTCCCTCTCTCTTTCTTTCTTTCTCTCCCTCTCTCTTTCTTTCTTTCTCTCCCTCCCTCTTTCTTTCTTTCTCTCCCTCCCTCTTTCTTTCTTTCTCTCCCTCCCTCTCTCTTTCTTTCTTTCTCTCCCTCCCTCTCTCTTTCTTTCTTTCTCTCCCTCCCTCTCTCTTTCTTTCTTTCTCTCCCTCCCTCTCTCTTTCTTTCTTTCTCTCCCTCCCTCTCTCTTTCTTTCTTTCTCTCCCTCCCTCTCTCTTTCTTTCTTTCTTTCTCTCCCTCCCTCTCTCTTTCTTTCTTTCTTTCTCTCCCTCCCTCTCTCTTTCTTTCTTTCTTTCTCTCCCTCCCTCTCTCTTTCTTTCTTTCTTTCTCTCCCTCCCTCTCTCTTTCTTTCTTTCTTTCTCTCCCTCCCTCTCTCTTTCTTTCTTTCTTTCTCTCCCTCCCTCTCTCTTTCTTTCTTTCTTTCTCTCCCTCCCTCTCTCTTTCTTTCTTTCTCTCCCTCCCTCTCTCTTTCTTTCTTTCTTTCTCTCCCTCCCTCTCTCTTTCTTTCTCTCCCTCCCTCTCTCTTTCTTTCTTTCTTTCTCTCCCTCCCTCTCTCTTTCTTTCTTTCTCTCCCTCCCTCTCTCTTTCTTTCTCTCTCTCTCTTTCTTTCTCCCTCCATCCCTCATTCATCTCCGACTCTAACCACACCCCTCCGAGCCACGCCCATGTAAGCCACGCCTACTATTCAACGTAAACCACACCCATTTTTTGCCACCGTAAAGGGCCCCTTAGCAGAATTTTGCTTAGGGCCCCAGGGAGGTCAGGATCGGCACTGGGAGTGGGTACCTGTTTTTGACAGGTCCCCCTTCCCCACTTCTGGGGAGTTCAGCCCCCTCCTCCTTCCCCCGCTGCCAGGCCATTCACAAAGCGCTTTGCACATGCAGGAACCGGCTGTGAAGCTGGAAGGCTTCACTGCGGTATCTCTTAGAAGGAATGGCGGTGGGATCCCTGGACAGGTAAGTGTCCATTTATTAAAAGTCAGCAGCTACTGTATTTTTAGCTGCTGACTTTTTTTTAACTTGAGCTTCGCTTTAAGAAATAATGCGCTGCACATTTTGCTGCGCTTCTGGAATCGCAGGCAGTATCACGCAAATAACGCCCAGGATTCCAATATGCAAAAGTGTGAACTGGGCCTTTCAAAATCCCACTGCACCGATTCGCATACCATGCATTTTGGTGTGTGCGAAAGCCCATGTTATCAGATATGTATTAGTAATGCCATGCGTCTGTTGGAGGGCAGCACGTTTCTGTGCGTGTCTGGAAAGAGCACAATTATGCACACATTCCCAATACACACAGTGTGCACCTAGCCTTACACCTGTGTGATTTATTGCACTTCAGCCGTCACCTAGAAGAAATCCCATTATTGTCTATGAAGCCTCTTCACACCTATGCAGCGTGGTCCATGCGTCTTGGGGGAAACCGGTGCTGGAAATACTGGTTAAACCCTATGGGCACTGCTATACTTTTTTTTTTTTTTTTTTTTTTTTTTTTTTTTTAGCAAACTGCAATTGAAAAACAGGGAGTTTTAGTTCACACATATTGCAATACATTTTTAAGCTGACCAACTGCATCACAGTAATCCCTCCTGGCCAATCCTACTCTGCTCTGCCAACGCAAAGGCTAAGGTAGACACATTCTCTGTTCCAAAAAGTTGCAGGCGCTTCTTTTGATGTGACAGTGCATTTTTTGGCCCCAAAGGGGCACTAATGTGAGGGTAGGATGTCTCTCCCTTTCCCAGTGTACAGTGGTTCTTTCCTCCCCCCCCCCCCCCCCCCCCCAGTACAGGAATTTGCAGTGACGTAAGGGTCAGAGGAAGGAACCACAGCATGTAGTGGGGGAAACCCAGCATCTGACACTCCAGGAAATGTCGACTGGCCTAGGAGATGCAGATGCTTGATTACATGTGTGGCTGTCATTGCTGCCCCTCCATGATGGATCGTTTGTCAGAGGCGGTATGTCGCCACCTAAACACCTGCGTTAACCATTGAAAGCCCACAGCACTGCATTACACATGGTTGTGGCGAGTCCCCATTCATTTGAATAGGTCGTGTTTGTCAGTGGCGGTACTCGCTGCCAAGGGCAACCTGTGATATAGATTTTGCTGCACTGTGGCTGTGTGTACCAGTGGGGCTTCTGTCCATGTTATCTTGTGGCTCAGCTTTTGGGTTGGTAAAACCATCTCTCAACTGCCTATTTTTACAGTTCCCCCCCCCCCCCTCCTGCCCATTTAAACAAGACCTAAGACCCTATTTACACGTGCACATTTCACGAACACACACACACAAATGCCTGAAAAATGCATGTCTCGCTTGTGATGCCATTAGTTGTTATTGACACTCTAAAAGTGGCCCATTTGGTCGTGCGGTGAAAAACGCAGGAAGCTCACTGCCTAAAAAAGGTGCGGGTGCTGCTTTTAGCTTACGTAGAGAAGCCCATTAAAGTTAATGGGCTGCCCTATGCAGTCTCACAAAAAATGGCAAAAGAAGCGAATTAGCGCAACATATCCACAGAAAGAGTGCAGCGCTCACTGGGATTTACACAGAGAGGTGAGGTATTGGTGTCTTCCCTTCACTTGATCTGTAGCCAGCAGCCTGAAGCATCCACATGTAAAAAGGATAAGTACAGAGTAGTAAAACATTGCTATGACTAAGACCGTGGGCTGAAAAGCGTTTTGTTTTCTACTCTGTAATTATCCTGTGGCAAATTAAATATTTTTACACGTGGCTAATATGAGCTTCCAGCTGTTATTAGCGTAACATGTAGGTTTGAATGGGGCATTAGAGCATTTTACTTGCAGGGATCTTTGCTCTTGATCTCTGCTGCAAGTTGACAGGGATGCATTTATGCAGCAGGAGAACTATAGAGGAAAGAGTAAACAAGGAACATTGAGAGGAGTCAGAAGGCTCGTTTACAGTTCAGGATATATGAAACCATCTCTTCTTTCTCTTGTGTGATGGTCAGTAGAGTTGTAAAGTTGTTTTGCACATAAAACCGACCTCGTGTCTCTTTTTGATTGCATTACTAAAGTAATCGCATAACACAAAGGTGATGCGTTTAAAAAAAAAAAAGGCGCAATTTAGACGAGCAGTGTGTTTTCTAAATACAGCCCTGGAGACAAGGATTACCCGTGGTGAAGAATAGGCATGCCTGGCAGAGAAAGGGTGGTATGCATTCTAAATGTAATATTTGGGACTCATTCACTCCATATCTATTGAGCTGCACAAATGAATGCAGTCTCAACACAGGGGAACATAGAAAACTATTTTCTGTGTGCCCTTTTCCCATCATATCAATATGTTGAGGTGGGATGCAGTGCGTTGCGCAAAATTGGAGACATGCTGCATTTTCTCTTCTGTTCATTGAAAAACACAGCAGAGATCTTGAATTTCCTTCCAATGGGTTATAGTGCCACCTTCAGGAGATTTCAGATTTTTGCTGTGTACTTCAATGAACGCAGAGAAAAGGATTTCCCAATGAGTACAAAAAATCCTATTTTTACTCACCCAACCACATATCACCGCAGCCCATTGTAGTATATATTTTTTGACACTTAATTGCAACTAAATAAAGAAGGAAATTAAAAAGAAAGCGTGTAATGTGTTGTGCACACCACACTTCGCTGTCCTCCCCCAATGGACACAAGCCTGTTTTAGTGTGAGGTCTAATGTGAACAATCAAACGTGGTATTTCTATTCAGGCCAAACCTGTTATGTAAATATGTGTTATATATATATCCTACTGCACCACCCCAATGCTTTAAATTACAGGTACTTTTTTTTTTTTCTGCTATGGGAATTGGCCTGATTTTGGTTCTTAATTAATCCCTCTTTGGCAAGCTGTGAAAGGACACCGTGGTCTTCTGTTTTCATGCAGTGTAATGCATAAGTTAGGTTATATAAGATCATGCAGGACCAGGAGACAGACTTTGTGAGCTCAAAGTCCTTTTTTTAGCAAAAAATGCTGCTAAATACATGTGTGCGAGAACTGTCAGAGATGGCCCAGTAGGCAAGTGGTTAAAGGTGTTGGCAGGTGAGTGTATTAGCTCTGGCAGAGATTACTTGGCATGCTGCAGTTCTATAAAAAAAAAAAAAAAAAAGCTTTGTTATAAGAATCTGACTTTTTCCTTCTTTGCAGACTAGCTTTACTATTGGGGCAAGCAGTCAGAGTCTCAGCCTCGCCCACAACCTGCCCTTAGCTACTCTGTGTAAGGATTAAGGGGGCAGTGTCCAGTTGGACTCAGATGAAGGCCCTTACAACAGACTGATTAATAATTTTAGGGCTGGTGTTTTCCTGCTAAGATCACATTAGAGATACAATTCAGTATTGCTAGGCAGGAAGAAGAGCCTACATATGTAAAGGGCAAATATGGCTTCCTCCATCTAAATTTAGGCCTTGTTTGTCTGCATTCGTGCACACACCCCCATGGATGTCACATTTGGGAGCAGCGGCTGTGTTGGTGCAGCCAATGCATCCTAATTGATGTAAATGGGACTGCCTGAACAGGTCTGTCTCATAGCTGTAAAGTGACCGGCCTGAAGACAGCTCAAAATCGGTATTTAGAACACTCCCTTTTTTTATTTTTATTTATTTTATTTTTTTTAAATCACTTGCATAGTTTGCCATGCCATCCTCTAATAGAGGGGCTAGCAGTGGCAATTTAATTTTTTTTTTATTTTTACATTATTTTTTTTTATTTTTTTTCTTTAAGAACAGCGGCGGGGGGAGACAGACACAGAGAGGGAGATGACAGGCAGGAAGGAGAGGGATAGAGGGGACAGCAGCGTATGATGCAGGGATGCACTCTGACAACGATGGTCAGGGCTGAGCAGCCCTGATTTTTGTTGTCAGAGCAGAGAGGGCACACAGGAAGTGGCAGGTTCAGGGAGTTTTTTTTTTACAGTTTAGAGGGGGGCAGATTACACAACACAAGCACTGTGCTGTGTAATCTGCTTTAAGGGACCCGGATCTGTATTTTTTTTTTTTTTTTTTTTTTTTTTTTTGGGGTTAACAAACCCCTGCCCGTGTGAGCAAGGCCTAATATTTAAAAACTATAAAGAGAGAAACAAAGAAATTTAAATCCTAAAGGCTCATTTATTATTTAACCACTTGCCGACCGCCACACGAACATTTACATCGGCAGAATGGCACGGACAGGCAAATGGGTGTACATGTACGTCCCTTTAAACTTGCCGCCGTGTGGGCGCGCCCCTGCCGGGAGCTCCGCGACCGTGCCTGCAGGACCTGCGGACTCTATGTCCACCGGTGTCCCGCGATCCTATCACAGAGCTGCAGAACGGGGAGATGCCTGTGTAAACAACCATTTCCCTGTTCTGCCTAGTGATAGGACACTGATCTTCTGCTCCCTGTCATCGGGAGCAGTGATCAGTGTTGTGTCACAGGTAGCCAAGCCCCCACACAGTTAGAATCACTCCCTAGGACACACTTAACCCCCTTGATCGCCCCCTAGTGGTTAACCCCTTCCCTGCCAGTGTCCTTTACACAGTAATCGGTGCATTTTTATAGCACTGATCGCTGTATAAATGACAATGGTCCCAAACTAGCGTCAAAAGTGTCCGATGTGTCTGCCACAATGTCCCAGTCACGATAAAAATCACTGATCGCCGCCATTACTAGTTAATAATAATAATAAAAATGCCATAAAACTATCCCCTATTTTGTAGACGTTATAACTTTTGCGCAAAACCAATCAATAAACGCTTATTGCGATTTTTATTTTATTTTTTTTACCAAAAATATGTAGAAGAATACGTATCGACCTAAACTGAGGAAAAAAGTTGTTTTTTTTTTTTTTTTATATATTTTTTTGCGGATATTTATTATAGCAAAAAGTAAAAAAATATTGCTTTTTTTTTTTTTTTTTTTTTTTTTCAAAATTGTCACTCTATTTTTGTTTATAGCGCAAAAAATAAAAAACCAGAGGTGATCAAATACCACCAAAAGAAAGCTCTATCTCTGGGGAAAAAAATACTTTAATTTTGTTTGGGAGTCACGTTGCACGACCGCGCAACTGTCAGTTAAAACGACGCAGTGCCGAATCGCAAAAAGTGCTCTGGTCATTTGGCAGCCAAATCCTCCGGGGCTGAAGTGGTTAACAGAGGATTAAGATGATAGTTTCCACCCAATAACTCATTGGCTTGTGGGTAAAGTGAGGTACAGAGGTTTTCATCATACTACCATCATCACAATTGTCTTGAACTTTGGATAGTGTCTATAATATAATAGACGATAAGGGCATCTTATCACGTTTTAAGGTATTTGTCTAATCTGTGTGAAAGGTAAGAGCTGCAGTCTAGCGGATGAGTTGACAAGTTCTAGTTACGGTATATCTTGTAGTGAAAATATCAAGCTGTGCATGACTGTCTTCTTCCCCAGAATTCATTATCCAAAAGTAACCCTAGGTTACTGAACTCTCTTCTCCCTGTATTATTGCACAATTGTACAGACTCCTCTTCTCTACTAAAAAATATTACTTTCATTTCACTTTTCTGTTTGTTAGAGGCTGCAGCAAGTCCTACACAGCCCATCTCATTTCATGGCTGGAGGATGCTCAGTATAATTTAGCCCTTTCCTCCCCAGCCTTAAAAAAGTTCAGCATACAGTATTAATCAGAGAGGAGGGAGGAGCCAGTGCAGCACAATGTACAAGTACAGTACATATGCTCCAATTCTTTTCTGAACTTTTTCCTTTCTTCTGCTTTTCAGGGGCTACAGACCTCGCTCTTTTATCCTTCTTTTTCCCTCCCAACCGCCCCCCCCCTTCTTTTTTTCAACTTTTAGTTATGAAACTCATTATTTGCAGCTCTATGCTGTCACCTTACCTGTACATCTTGTCTATTGGTGATTCACGATCCTTAGGCATCTTTTCTTTGACCCCTGGGACCCTTTGATTGACCCTTTTATCTGGTTGCCTTCAGAATTCCATGTTTGCGTGCGTATGTTGGAGGCGCTGTGCGTTGCTCCCAACAGAGATATCTGTCTTGTCATCTGATAACCAATTAGAAGTTTGTCTATTTATGTTTTGTATGCATGCGATTGCTACGCAGACTCTGATGTCTACCCACTAAAACCGATACGGCTATTTTTACAACCTTTTCTGCTTACTCTTGTCTATGTTGTATTGTACTATTTTTGGGAAAATAAATAAAGGAATGAAAAAAAAAAATACATATGCTCTGTGCATTGTTACACAACCTATTGTTTGAGCATTTACAGCTCATTGCCTAATGCAATTTTCCTAAAGGCTGGTTCACACTCATTGCACTTCTGAAAGCCTGAGCCACCAGCTCCCGCCTCCTCTACAGCCCGACGCTCCTGTGTTCTCAGATCGGACCCGAGAACCGAATGATCGATTGCTCAGTTCTCGGCCTTGTGGTGGGGGACAGCTACAGCGTTGGATCAATGCTGCAGCCACCTAGGTGAGTATGCATGTCTTGTTTTTTTTTTTTTTTTCTTAACATACTTGCATAGAAACATAGAAAAGTGACGGCAGAAAAAAAGAATTTGTAGTCCATCGAGTCTGCCTGTTGTATAAAAAAAAAAAATGTTTTATATATTTATTTTATTTTTTTCGTTAACTTTTTTTTTTGTCTGCGTTTAGATCTTTGTCTCAAGCGAAAATTGAGTACTGTCCGTGATACTTTTTTTATTTGCACTAACATACAATTTTTCAGGACAAGCTTTCGGGGTATGTCCCCTTCTGCAAGGTCCTGCTGCTAAAACTAGCGGCGCTTTACCGTCGTTTTAGAGAGATATGACTGATGGGTCTCAAGCATGTTTGAAGCCATTTACTGTTGACTAGTTGTTTTGTCCTTTTTGAAATCTAAAACTTGTTTTTGTATAGTTTTTAAATACAGCTTGTTTTTAAATATCAAACCAAAGACACTGATGATCACTGGAACCCAAATGTTCATTCACCTCAACATCAGACAGTCGATCCCCATTTGTCAGTACTAGGTCTAGAATAAGAACACCTCTGGTTGGGCTTTTTACTAACTGTTATAGAGAAACTCCATTCAGTGCTTCAATTGCATCCCTGCTCTTGCTTGTAATAGCAGTTGGAGAATTATAATTAATGTCAGACATGTTGAAGTCACCCATAATTAAAACCTCTCCCTTCATTGACATTTGAGTTATCCCGTCGATCAACAAGTTTATCATAATTTTCAGACTGTCTTGGGGGTCTGTATCCACTTGACCTCCAGAAGATTAAAACAGTACTATGTTACTTTAACTGAGAATTGCACGGTCATGCAACGCTGTACCCAAATAATATTTGTCCCCACAATTTTTTTGCCCCCACAAATGGAGCTTTATTTTGGTGGTGTTAGATCACCACTGTTTTTATTTTAATTTCTGTTTAAATTTTTTGCACTATAAACATTTCTGCTATAAAACATCCTAAAAAAAACGAATTTCTTGCTACATTTTTTTGGTAAAAAAAAAAAGTGTATATTGGTTGGTTTGCAAAAGTTAGTGTCTACAAATTTATATATATATATATATATATATATATATATTTCTTTCTCGTACATCACGGGACACAGAGCGACATAGTCATTACTAATGGGTTATATAGATACCGTCAGGTGCTGGCACTGGCAACTTCCAAAACCGGAAGTACCCTCCCCTATATAAGCCCCTCCCATCCGGGAGCACCTCAGTTTTTTGCCAGTGTCTAAGGTGTTGGCCAAGAAGAAACATGTGTCTTTCACTGAGCTTGCGTACAGGTTCTTTTGGGCCTCAGTAAGCTATTCCGGATCCGACCAAAAAAGCTTCATAGCTAAACGGTCGGTACCCGGGCCTTACAGAGAAGAGCAAGGTTTTGCCTGTAATGCTTCTCTTAGGAGAGCTGGACCCTGGGATCCAGAGCTCTGGTCATACCCACGACCAAGATGTTTTCTGTGCAGGGTGCTATACAGGTCCAGGGGAGTGGAATCCTTGGGAACCCGGTCCCTGAAGGTTTGAATACAATGCCTGCCGTGATAGGTGAAGTTTGGGCTTTTGTGGACCAAACAAAGTCCTGCGGCGGGGAACAGGTAAGTGGGGGCCCCCAGGAACTTGGTTCTATTGGGGGACCCCCAAGCCTAATTTGTCTTTCTGTCTGTTACCTAATGGTATTCCCGCAAAATTCTGTGCATGCCTGTAACTACTAAAAAAATGTAATAATTTTTAATGGTGGTCAAGAAAAAAAATATTTTTTTTTTATATATATATTTAATATATTAGACTGCGGTACCTGTGTTTGTCCACTAGAGGCCGCTGTGGAATGTTTTCTTGTCATGTGGACTAGCTTCTTCTCAGCAGAGCAAAGTCCAGGCAGATGGTGAGTTCTCTTATAGGAAACTGCTTCCTCTGCCATGTTGCAGTGCTCGTCCATCCCCCAGCCTGCGGCAAAGAGGGGCCCTGGCTCCTGTCCCTTGTTACCATATTTTGAAATTAGCGCCGAAGGCACACGTGGCCGCGCGCGTGCACGCGCCTCTATATATAGAGGTGAGCCGGGAAAGGGGGCGGAGCCTGGGGGATGACGCTCTGTGCGCGCCGCAGCGCTTCTGCGCATGTGCGGGCGTCCCAGCAGTTTAAAAAAACCACAATATTGTAGTGAGCTGGCTATGAAGTACAGAGACAGAGCTGGCAACATTTAAAGGCATACAGCAAGCGGTTGATACAGGCATCCCCTAGAAAGGCACATTAGTAGACACCAACTGTGATATAGCAGCAATTGTGCTAGACTATTCTCAGTAAAAGTGGTGTATTGCGGCTGGAATACCTCAGCTTTAGGCTTAGGAATATGCCGTCCAGAAGCTCCGGAACTGAATCTTCCAGGAAGCGAAGGGGGTCTCATCGGGCTCGGAGGATCTTGGGCATACTTCTGCTGCACCAGTCTCCCCTGAAGTTCAGAGGTAAGTGACCGTAGAGACCCCGCAGGGGTACTTGGTACTGTGGCTGTCCTCAGTTCACCTGCTCCTGTGTATGTAACAGAGGAGGTTTTTTCCTCAGCTCTGGGAGGATTAGAGAGGCTGCCTCCCTGTCAGGGAAAGCACGCCCGATCTCCGTCTCCTCCTTCAGAGTGCCTGTTAGCAGAGCAACAGTCCCATACAGGGATCGACCTGCCTGAAGGGGATCAGGATGAGGTTGATTCTGTTGTAGAGGAATCAACAGTGGGGGAACCTTTTCTCAGCATCTCAAGCTGAAAGATTATGGGTTCAGTCTCTGACTAACATGGTCCGATCAGCATTTAAAAATGCACCTTGCGGAACCATCAACCACTACTGTATCCTCGTTGGGGTCGCTGGAAGCCCCCAGACTGTTTGTTCTTTTCCACTTCACCCTTTACTGAAAGGGCTCATTTACCAGGATTGGGAACGTCCTGAGAAAATATTTATTCCCCCAAGAGATTTCCGGTGGTCTATCCCATGGAGGATAAGTTCATCAAAAAAAAAAAAAATGGAAGGTCCCTACAGTGGATGCAGCCATCTCTTGTATGTATAAATCACTGACATGTCCAGTGGATAATGTCCAAATGTTCAAGAACCCAATAGATAAAAGATTGGAGTCCTTATGAAAATCTGCTTGGTGATACAACCAGCAGTAGCAGCTATTGGGGTCTGCTAAGCAGTGAAGGATCAGTTGAAACAGGTCTTGAGGGACTTGACAGATCAGCAGGCTTTGCCCTAGCTGATCTACCTAGAGCCTTAGGCTTGCGGTTGACGCCATAGAGGATTCAGTCCATCAGGCCTCCCGCCTTACGCTGTCTATAGTACATATGCGTAGGCTCCTATGGCTCAAAAACTGGTCTGCTGAAGCTCCCTGTAAAGAATGGCTGGTTAGCGTCCCGTTTCATGGTGAACGCTTATTCAGGGAAAACCTGGACAAATATATCCAGAAAATTTCCAGCGGTAAAAATACGCTCTTGCCGGTTAAAAACAGAGTTAGAGGTCCCTCTTTGAGAGGCCTGCTTCTCCAGTCCCTGGGGCATCGGCTGTGTAACAGTTCCGACGGCCTCCTCGGTCAAATCCCGGGGGTAAAAAACAGGGACAGTAGCAGGGTAATGAGAAACCCTGGGTCAGGGGAGGTACAAAACCTCCCCCAAAGTTAAATTCATTGAAGCCCCCACTCAGTCGGGTGGGGGGAGGACTCCAGTTGTTCGCAAGAGACCTGGCGGGACACGATCAAGACAGATAGGTGCTCTCCGCAGTAGGTTTGGGATACAGTTTGGAGTTAAAAGACTCTCCTCCTTCCCATTTTTGAGGTCAAACGTGCCAAGGGATCCCCGGAAGAGAGAGTCCCTCCTGTTGGCACTAGAACAACTATTGCTCCAAGGAGTAATTATGGAGGTTCCCCTGGAAGAATGAGGGTTCGGGTTTTACTCAAACCTCTTTACAGTCCCGAAGCAAACGCGGACGGGAGGCCCATATTAATTCTAAAAGGGCTATACAAATTCCTGTATATCAGGACTTTCCGAGGGAGTCGATCCGATCGGTGGCCACTGCCCTACAAGGGGAGGATTGGTTAGCCGCGATCGACATCAAAGATGCTTATTTGCACATTCCCATCTTTCCAGTCCACCAAAAATTTCTACGCTTTGCAGTAGAAGGGCGCCATTTTCAGTTCAGAGCCTTACCCTTCGGTTTGGCCACAGCACCACGAGTGTTTACAAAAATTCTGGCCCTTTATTGGCCAATCTAAGAACACAAGGTGTAATGATAATGGCATATCTGGATGACTTATTGCTGATAGACCACTCAGTGAAAAAACTAGACGTGGTCGTTCACAAGACAATCAAGTATCTGGAATCTCACGGTTGGATTATCAACCGAGACAAGTCAGCCCTAAAAACCAGTCAAAAGTCTGGAATACTTGGGGCTAAGGTTGGATTCAGGCCAGAGAAAAATATTCTTGCCTCGAGGAAAGGTGTTGTCTTTGAAAGATTTGATCCACTTAGTGGGTACAAAAAAGACAGCCGTCCGTACGCCTGTATATGAGGCTGCTGGGAAAAATGGTGGCATCATTCGAAGCAGTACCCTACGGTCAATTCCATTCAAGGAATTTGCAAGGGGCCATACTGTCAGCCTGGAACAAAAAAGTTCAGGCCCTAGACTTACAATGTCCTTGTCCCCTTCCGTTCGCAAGAGCCTCCGTTGGTGGTTGGTTCCCCAGAATCTGGAAAAAAGGAAATCCTTCAGTCCGATTTCTTGGAAGGTGGTCACTACAGATGCCAGCCTTATAGGCTGGGGAGCAGTACTGGAGCAATAGTCTCTCCAGGGCAGATGGTCGGATGCAGAAAAGGCCCTGCCCATCAATCTCTTAGAGATACGAGCAGCCCGGTATGCCCTAGTAGCATGGACATCCAAACTCCAAGGGTCCCCTGTCAGAATGCAATCAGACAATGCCACAGCAGTGGCATATATCAATCATCAGGGGGGCACCAGGAGTCGTGCAGCCCAGAGGGAAGTAAATTACATCCTGAAATGGGCAGAAAAATATGTCCCAGCCATATCTGCGGTATTCATTCCAGGAGTGGAGAATTGGAAGGCGGACTTTCTAAGTCGCCAGCAATTAGGCCCAGAGGAAGGGTCCCTTCACCCCGAGGTTTTCTGGACAATATGTCAGCGGTGGGGAACATCGGATGTAGATCTTCTAGCATCCAGATTCAACGCAAAGGGGGACAGGTTTGTCTCTCGGACAAGGGATCCCCTAGCTTGCGGCTCGGATGCCCTAGTGTTCCCTTGGGATCAGTTCAAGCTGATATATGCATTCACACCGCCACAATGGTTACCTCGATTACTCCGCAGAATCAGGGTAGAAAAGAAACAGTGATTCCGGTGGCTCCAGCGTGGCCCCGAAGAGCGTGGTACGCGGAGATTGTAAAAATGTCTGTGGGGAGTCCTTGGACCCTCCCACATCGTCCGGACCTGCTTTCGCAAGGACCGATATACCACCCTTCCTTACCAGCCCTAGGTTTGACGGCCTGGCTATTGAAGCCCACATTCTAAAAAAGAGAGGGCTCTCTAATGCTGTGGTATCTACCATGATCAATGCCAGGAAGCCGGTATCCAGGCAGATCTACTATAGAATCTGGAAGGCGTACATCGCCTGGTGTGAGGCCAAGAAATGGCATCCACGTAAATACGTAATAGGTAGGATTCTGGACTTCCTACAATGGGCTGTAGATAGGAAGCTTGCCTTGAGTACTATCAAGGGTCAGATTTCGGCCTTGTCAATATTTTTTCAAAGGTCCTTGGCTTCGCATTCACTAGTCAAAGCCTTTATACAAGGAGTGATGCGTATTAGTCCTCCGGTTAATATTCCCATATGTCCATGGGATCTAAACTTGGTTCTGTCGGTTCTACAGAAACAACCATTTGAACCATTACAGCATATTTCCTTGGTGCTTCTCACCAGGAAATTGATTTTTCTAGTAGCCATTTGTTCGGCTAAAAGAGTATCGGAATTAGCAGCTATGTCCTGTAAGGAGCCATATCTGGTTATCCATAAGGACAGAGTAGTGTTACGTCCTCATCCAGCCTTTCTTCCTAAGGTGGTATCGAGGTTTCATTTGAACCAAGATGTGGTTCTTCCTTCTTTTTTCCCCAAACCTACTTCGGTAGAGGAAAAGTTATTGCATTCTTTGGATGTAGTAAGAGCAGTTAAAGCTTATCTAAAGGCCACTGCTCAGATTCGCAGAACGGATACTTTGTTTATTCTGCCGGAAGGCCCCAGAAAGGGTCAGGCAGCGTCAAAATCTACTTTAGCCAAGTGGATTCGACAGGTCATTATGCAAGCTTATGGCTTGAGAAGGAGACCGCCTCCGTTCAAAGTTAGAGCGCACTCCACGAGAGCAGTTGGAACTTCATGGGCAGTGCATCACCAGGCCTCCCTGGCTCAAATCTGTAAGGCCGCAACATGGTCTTCAGTTCACACGTTTACTAGGTTCTACCAGGTGGACGTTAGAAGTCAGGAGGATGTCGCCTTTGGGCGCAGTGTGTTGCAGGCCGCAAAAGATCCTCATGTCTGATAGCGCTCAGCTTATATATGGTGTATCCCCCCCCTCATTTGGCATTGCTTTAGGACATCCCATTAGTAATGACTATGTCGCTCTGTGTCCCGTGATGTACGAGAAAGAAAATAGGATTTTTATAACAGCTTACCTGTAAAATCCTTTTCTTGGAGTACATCACGGGACACAGAGCTCCCGCCCCTCTTTAGGGACACTTATTGCTTTGCTACAAAACTGAGGTGCTCCCGGATGGGAGGGGCTTATATAGGGGAGGGTACTTCCGGTTTTGGAAGTTGCCAGTGCCAGCACCTGACGGTATCTATATAACCCATTAGTAATGACTATGTCGCTCTGTGTCCCGTGATGTACTCCAAGAAAAGGATTTTACAGGTAAGCTGTTATAAAAATCCTATTATTCTCTCTATCTCTCTAGAAAAAAAAATTGTACTAGAAGCGGCAGAACTGCGATATTGCGGCGGATATACTGCCACTTTGTTGAAACCAGTGAGTGACACTAATACAGTGCTAAAAATATGCCATGTCACTGTACTAATGACACTGGCTAGGAAGGGGGTAACATCTAGGACTATCAAAGGGTTAAATGTGTGCCTAGCCGCTGTTTTTGTACTGTGTGTGTGGTGTTTTTACTGAGGGAAGTAATGGGTTTTCTTTCCCTGCTTTGCAGGATGGAGCTCTGCATTGATTACATATACGGAGCTCAATCCAGTCTCTCTCCTTGTCAATCGTCGGGTGGCATCCGCTGGCCAGCACCCGCTGATTGCACGGAGATAGCGGGTGGGGGGGGGATAGAGTGGAGGGGGACGGAGTGGTGGTGGAGTGGGGGCCTTGACTGGCAGGAGCAGAGGAGGAGAAGGACACCTCCTCCATGGGCGGCACAGACCGGGGGGGGGGGTGTGAGACCCCCTCCACCCACAACATGTCTGCTTCCTCCTGCTTGGCTTTCAGAGAACTACAAGGGGGCATGTCAGGCCACTGGCTGAGCTGAGGAGAGGGATAGAAACCAGAGGTCTTACAAACAGGATGTCAGCAGGCAATAATGTTTTTTCAGCAAGTTTAGCAGCCTATTACAGAGATCAATGTAGGAGATTAGCAACAAAGACATGGAGAAAAAAAATTGTCCGGAGTTCTGCTTTAAGCAATGCACAAATCCAGGACACTGTACATTTAGCTACAGGCAGCTATTCTATATAGTAAAGCATACTGCAATACCTAGCACTACTGAGTGAAGATTAGAGACCCAGAGCTTGCAAGCACTTTCAAAAATAAGACAGCAAGGGCATCTCCCAAATCATGTTTTGACAGATTGCGTATGCAGAAAAAGTTTCCCTGTAGTTGCACATTATCACAAGACTCGGTTGGATGATGGAGGATTTTGCTTAATGGAGATTCTTTGTCATAGGGCCTCAGATTTGAAAACCACAAGAAATGTGTACATACTCTCATTGCTGACTGAATTAAAGGTGCCGTATTGTAGTTCTCATATAAACTGCATGAGCTATTTGCAGTCCAGAATATAGGTAAAAATATATAATTGAAAGCTATGGCCATAATTGGTAATGTATGAGCCACATACATTTTTATTTTTCCATGGCATTTTTTTGTTTTTGTTTTTATTAATTTAGGCATATAATCTGCTTATTTTGCATCCACTTGGCAAATATGATTGCAAACATTTTCTTTTCCAATAAAATGTGTACTTTCTTTCTGTCACTCTTTTAGCCTTGCGCACACACACAGAGCACCACGATGGAACAGATAGTGAACCGAGCAAGGCAGGCATATAACACTGGCAAAACACGCTCATTGGATTTCCGTATTCAGCAGCTCCAGGCTTTCAAACGGATGATTAGTGAAAATGATGCTGAGATTCGGAAAGCCCTAATTGCAGACTTGCACAAGGTATGTGGTTTCTTTTACTGTCCATCATCATAATGCATATCAGTGATGACTTTTGCCTAACCATTTCTGTTCGCGTTTATTCTATGTTAATGTTTGGAGCGTATTAAATTTCAATTTTGCATTCATGTACGGTGAAAGGCACCTGCAGATATCTCATCACACTCTTAAAAATAATGGCTCGGAGAATAGTGTGCCATGCCCACAGCAGCTAATCGGATCATGTAGTCGAACAAGTAGGAAATGATTCTGATTAGTTGCTATCATATATTTTTGCCTTTTCTTCTTGAAGGAGCGTCTCCAAAATGGGGATACAATGTACAATAAATGCCTGAAAGAAGCTCTAAAGCCATCCATAGATGGTTCGAATCTCGGCCAGGCAGAAAAGGAGTTGCTCAAGAAGAAGCACATTAAGGTCCTGCAGTGGTCTAGCAAGTCTCCAGACCTTAACCCCATAGAAAATATGTGGAGGGAGCTGAAGGTTCGAGTTACCAAACATCAGCCTCTAAACTTGGAGAGGATCTGCAAGGAGGAGTGGGAAAAAATCCCTCCTGAGATGTGTGCAAACCTGGTGGCCAATTACAAGAACCTCTGACCTTTGTGATTGCCAACAAGGGTTTGGCCACCAAGTACTAAGTCATGTTTTGCGAAGGGGTCAAATACTTATTTCACTCATTAAATGCAAATCAATTTAAAACTTTTCTGGATTTTTTTTGTTATTCTGTCTCTCACTGCTAAAATAAACCTACCATTACTATTATTTCTATGTCAGTGGACAAATCATCAGGAGATCAAATACTTTTTTTCCTGTGCTGTGTTTTTAGCCTCTACATTTTGGCTCTTTAATAGAAGACAGAAGCAGTGTTCCTGCTAAAACACCTGCAGTAGGAATAACAAAATGTGGCTTAGCCCTGGTTCACACTGGTGCGATTTGACATGCGATTTGACATGTCAAATTGCATGTCAAATCGGCGGCAATTGCAGGCAATGGCACTGTCCTAATCGGTGTGACGCCGCATCTGCGGCGCTGCACCGATTTCAAAAAGTCGTCAATTTACATTGACATCTGTGCAGAAACCTGCACAGATGTCTTTGTAATCGCGGCCAAAATCAGGATTGACAAGCGGGAGTGAATTGTGCGAGTTCAGCTGAACTCACACGGCTTCACTCCCGCAGCCCAGTGTTAACCAGGGCTAAGAGCTAGAAGTTCTGTGTAAATGGTTATTCTGTTTTACGTTTTGTTGCCTCTGGTGTTTTTAGATTAATGGATTAAAAGTCATGAAAGTATAATTATACTTAACTAAAAAAAATTAAGTACAATACTGTAAGCAGATCCAAAAATGTATTTTAATATGGCCAAATTCCAGCCAGTGAAATAACCTAGCAGTAATATACTGTACTAAAGGCACCTTTTTAAATGATGGCAGAGTGTGTCAGACTTGTACTCTGATCTTTTTGAGCCCCAGCAATCTATCGTAGCGGGTCAAGGATAGTTTTATTTGTTACAAATCCTTGCATCAGTCACCATAGGGTAGTTAAAGATTGATTGAGAGGTACCACTGTAAGACCTCTTTCACACTGGAGCGGTTTGCAGGCGCTATTGCGCTAAAAATAGCGCCTGCAAACCGACCCTAAACAGCGGCTGCTGTTTCTCCCGTGTGGAAGCCCGAGGGCTTTCACACTGGAGCAGTGCGCTAGCAGGGCCGCTCTAAAAGTCCTGCTAGCTCCTCCACCGCTCCTTCCCATTGAAAGCAATGGGAAACTGCGGCTATACCGCCGGCAATGCGCCTCTGAAGAGGCGCATTGCCGGCGGTATTAACCCTTTTTCGGCCGCTAGCGGGGGTTAAAACCGCACCGCTAGCGGCCAAATACTGCCGCAATTCCTACGGTGAAGTGCTGCTAAAAATAGCGGCGCTCTACCGCCACCCGCACCTCCCCCGCCCCAGTGTGAAAGGGGCCTAAAAGTCCCAAATCCTTGGGAACCTGCATATATATGGGAATAATTACCATGGTACATTGGTGTTTTGGAGAAACTAGTTAAAATCAAACAGTGCCCACCAATGTTCAGAACTCTTAATAACATCTTACTGTAAGCCTCACACTAAATACTAGAAAGAACCATCAATTCTAAATTAACCCTTAAAGTGTATGCCTTGCCAAAGCTTCCTGTTTGTTTTTTTTGTTTAGGATAGAAAGAGGAAGGGTTAGAACCCCAGTTGGACCTTAACCTATTTTCTCTCCCTTTTCCTCCTAAATATTACTCCTAAAACAGGATTTTGGCCTAACATTGAACTAGTCCCCAAAGGTATGAACTTGTCTTATCAAGACATGTAAAAGTTGGTGCTGAGATCGAAGGGTGCTAAAAGTAATGCTTTATATCTATTCTAGTTTAAATGGTGGACAATACATATAATGTAAATAATTAAGGCCTTATGTACTAAACAGTATTATTTATTTTTCTAGAATGAATTAAGTGCTTACTCCTATGAAATAATGGGGCTCTTGGGTGAAGTTGAATCGGCTATTGATAATCTTCCTGCATGGGCAGCACCCCAACATGTCAAAAAGAATTTAATGACCATATCAGATGATGCGTTCATCAACTTTGAGCCCCTTGGTGTTGTCCTGGTCATTGGAGCTTGGAATTACCCACTTGTGGTTTGCTTGCAGCCTGTGGTGGGTGCCATTGCAGCAGGTACAGACATGTTGCATGTGTATTTCCCCCCCCCCCCCCCTACATTAACAGTCCCATGACACCAACACAGAATTCATAAATGTATTTAAATATCTTCAATTAAACTGGTAGTCACCTTCTAGACACCATTTTACATATAGTTCATAGATTCAAAGAGGAAACTGCAGGGGTGATCTTTTATTCTGGAACTGATAAATTAATTTTGCAAAGCTTTGTGTAAATGAAAAGTGCTCCTCTGTGTGAGTGTGTACATGATATCAAGTACTATTTGTCGTCCCCCCCCCCCCCCCCCCTTTTTTTAAATTTTTTTTTTTTTTTTTTTTTTTTTTTTAGGTAATGCTGTGGTGATTAAACCTTCCGAAGTCAGTGAACAAACAGCCAAACTGTTGGAGAAAATTATCCCTCAGTACTTGGATAAGGTATGTCTTTATGAGAAGAGAGAAGACGGCGATTATAATCGCAAAAGAATCCAGCAGGCTGGTTGTACCAAAGTTGATCGATTTGATTATACAAACTAGGTACACTCATTAACAGTTCGATTCCCGGCCGGTTGCTGCTGAACCGACCGATATTCGAACCATGTATGGCTGGCCTTAGTGCATTTCCTGCATTAAGGTAAACTCCACACAAACTATTCCCTCCCCCCCTCCCTCCCCAAACACTTACCTGAGCCTGACACATGATCCAGCGCTGTGCCTGGCTGCATGTCTCCTTCCTTCACTACCTGGTCTCACGGATCCACAGCGCACAACAGGTTTCGACCATCTAACGCACCCAAAAGTGTTGGGTGTGAAGGTTTTGCCAGCTACTTTGCACTACAATAAAGCAAATTAATCCACCAATGGGAGTGATTCCACCAAAGTATTAAGTGGTCCCTTTTTTTTTTTTTTTTTTGTTTTAGTAATATATCATATCATTTATTTTAATTTTTATTTAATGATTTTTCTATTCATTTGGAAAATAAATACAAAGACACCAAAGATCAACAAACCCATTGTTTTTGTATGCATGGCATATGCAAATAAAGGTACAGCAGCCCCCCTAATACTTATCTGAGCCCCATTGCGATCCAGCAATGTACACAAGAGCCTTGGCTCTCTGGGGACTCTTGCTCATCATTGGCTGAGACAGCAGCGGGGGGGGGGAGGTATTGTCTCCCACTGCTGTTAATCACAGCCAGTAAGCCAATGAGGAATGCTTCCAGGTCAACCCACAGTGGGGTCTCAGAGCTTGTTTGATATTTACTTAGTTGTGCAGCCTGGTAGTATTGCAAGATGTTCGGGATGCCTCATCCTCCTTTCAATCTGGTCTGGTACATAACTTGGTTGCCTGCCCTGCAAAATAAAATGAATCACCTGAGTTTGGATGGAGCACACCATTAAGGAGAGAATCTAAATTGTCAAGACTTGAAATAAGTATAACAATTTGGGTAAGATTGTCTTTTTTATGGCCACAATACGCCCCAGCCGTGACGAGTTACAATTGGACCAGTTCTGCAAGATAGATTTAGGTTCCGGAGGAGTTGGGGATAAATGGCCTGGAAGAGAGTGGAGTAGTTATTTGGTGGACTTTGGTTTCTAGCACTCCCATTGATATCGTAAGTCTTGTTGAATGGTTTAAAGTTGTGCAGGGGAAGTGAGACGTCCAGGGCCCTTGACTTTGCTGGATTAACCTGTAGGCCCAAGAGTGAGCCAGACTGCATTATTGTGTAAAATTTTAAATGGGCAACAGGATCCCTTTTTAATCATCCAGGAAGACAAGACCATCTTGTATGGTCTTCGTGAAGCAGAGCTCTTGGTAACAGTCCCACCTCAGCACAGCACCCACACTGTCCATGGGCTTAGTCATATGTCTATATTTGGATAAAGATTTACATTTTGTAGACATCATTTCCCAGACATTTCTTAAAGTGTGTTTTTTGTTTTTTTGCCCTTTTTTAAAAAATAAAATAAAAATATCCTCATAGTAACTATAGAAGAAAGACTGTATGTGTGAGATCTTCACAGCAAAAATGAGTTCTATATTTACATTTGTCTCCTTGTATCTTTGCTTTTCCCTAAAGGACCTGTACCCTGTGGTGAATGGCGGAGTGCCAGAAACAACAGAGCTTCTTGCAGAAAGATTTGATCACATTTTCTATACAGGCAATACCGCTGTTGGCAAAATAATTATGTCAGCAGCTGCGAAATATCTGACTCCAGTGACTCTTGAGCTGGGAGGGAAGAGTCCATGTTACATTGATAAGGACTGTGATATTGACATTGCTGCTAGGTGAGTGTTTGTGTTTGTGTAGCTTTTCCTATTTTTTGCAAAATCATTTCATGATGACCTACTGATGCCTTGTCTTTGGGGTCAGCGTTCTTTCGGAACGCACATTCAGTGCTGCTGGAGGATTTGTCACGGATCACAGGGTGCGCCTGTCCACCGACTCGGTTGATCGACTGACTTTCATCAAGATGAACCAGTCTTGGATCACCACCAGCTACCACACACCTGATGCTGATATAACAGACTAATTGATTTTAACATGTCACATCCCTTCAAGACTGATGCTGATGCTGAGTGTCTGTGCTGTTATGTTGACTGGCTATCCTCCTCCTCCGAGTCC
Organism: Rana muscosa; assembly: GCA_029206835.1. Taxonomy (NCBI): domain Eukaryota; kingdom Metazoa; phylum Chordata; class Amphibia; order Anura; family Ranidae; genus Rana; species Rana muscosa. Next base: position 569,089,278 of record CM055117.1, on the reverse strand, counting down.
TCAATGATACGATTGATGATGATAGCTTGGAAGATCATTTTTGTTTATGGTTGCCGCCACCAGTGGCTAAGGCCCAATTTTTCAGCCCCTGTTTTACAGGGGCGTGTAATTACAATTTTTTTAGCAATAATTTGCCATAGGGCTCATTGCTGTGCTCCAAGTACAGTATCTGTGAGGGGTTGGAGTGTTGTGGCACCAGTGCCTAAGGCCCAATTTTTCAGCCCCTTTTATTTTTTTTATTTCTTCTGCCTCTAAACACCTCTGCGTGTTGGCCACTGTGTCCATGCACACGTACGTTTTTAGAGGCGTATAGAAGCAGAAAAAAACCCCCCACTGCCTGTGTGTGCAGGAGCAGCAGTGTCGTGGCAAAATAAAATGCTTTTGTAAATGCATGGTAATGCTAGGTGAGGCAAGCGGTTGAACGTTAATTAATTTCAGTGGCCAGCTTAAATGATTATTATGACCAATGAAATGTATTAAGCTCTTGACGCCCTAAACATGTCAAAATGCGTTTACACGCATCATGCATTTTTTTTTTTTTGTGCCAAAATACTGCTGCCTGGAGAAAAGGCGTCCAGGAAAGATGGGCAAACGCCTTGTGTGCATGAGGCCTAATTATTCCTTATCGATCTGTGATATGGAAATTGTTCACACTACCTGCCTTGGGTCTCCTACATACGATGAAAATATCAGCCGAATGATCGTTGTGTGTTATTTTATTTTTTTTTTGCATGCTAGTCTCCTATCGAAAATGAAGAGGTTACTAAAGTTGTGCCCTTATTCGGCTTTTATATCTTGCCAAAAAACGAATAGCTAGATTTTGGCTGTCTGAGCAAACTCCGACATGCACGCAGTGGATCTAGTCGATCAATACTATCCTTATTTGGGGGGAAAAAAAAAAAATACTTGTTATAGGAACTCTCAACAGATGTTCCAAAATATATGGCAATGTTGGTTGGACACGCCAGGAGTAGTGCCTCCACCTTATTCTTGACAGACTAATGCAATGTTAAGTATTTCTAACCAAGGGTGCTTCCTCTGAGTCTGGGGTCCTTTGTCTAGATGGGGCTAGCTAGAGAGGGATGTTTCAATAATTAATGGAAATTAGTCCGTGGGTGACTATAACTAGTTTATGAACCCTACTAACAGAGAAGTGGTATTCCAGGATGGATGTTTGTTTTTGTTATTGTTTTATGTTATTTGCACTGCTATTATGAGATGTTTATTGATATGCTGGACATTATAGGTACAGACAGTATGGAGATCATATGTTGTGATATGTTTGAAGTTTCCATGTCCCACTTTTCTTTTTCTTTTTTATGTGCTTTCTGGTTGTGTGGCTAAACAATTGATTGTATATTAAAATGTCTCTTATTTTCTTAATAAAAAAAAAAATTGTGAAAATTCTCGTACAATAGATTTCGACAAATTACAACATAATACAACTTTGGAAGGGATGTAATGTGTTCTGTTGTAATGTATTCTTTAAATTCTGAGCATGCATGGTCTTGGTCTTCCGATTTTTGGATGACTACAAATACTGTACTGATTAAATGAAAATTGTTCGTTCTGATATTGTACGAGAACAATTTTCGTGTTTGTCCCTTCAGATAATTTTGCATGAACTGTCTGGATCAGCTCTCGAAAGCTGTGTACCAATGATCAGGTTATCGGACAAGCGATTCAAAAGCGGTATTTTTCGTCCATTTTTCTGATTGTGCGTACTAGGCATTAGCAATATTAACAGGCTGTGGATATTGGCAGCTTGAAATCTATGTACAGACTGGACACAAGGAGCCAGGCAGATGTGTTGTGGTTGTCGTGCAAATAAGCCTGACAATAGATGGTTTGAATCTCGGCCGGTCCCTGTGTGCTGTTCGAATCTGGGCCCGCCTTTTTAGATTTGCATTGTAAAAAAGAAGCAGTAAAGCACACGTTAATTGGGTAGCAATTCAAATCAGGAGGCAAAGCCTGAATATATAATAAGCAAATATGGCTGTCCTCTGACCTGAGTGTGCTATGTGACAGGACTGTGTAAATCTTAGGACTGGACGGACAGAAGTAAAAATCCCCCATATATTTATTTATTTCCACATTGTGTGTGTATGTATATGTGTGGTGTTGTTGTTTTTTTTTTTTTTTTTTTTTGTGTGTGTGTGTGTATAGTTAAACTTTATCATACACATTAATAACAGTACACTATTTGCAATATATCAAAATGATCTCTTAAGCTAGCTATACTTGGCTAAAATGTCAGATTCCTGCAGGATTGGCCACAATTTGAGTCGTGGTTGGTCCTGTCGGCACTGCCTGGTTCAAGAAGCTTCTATTGAAAAATTTACTAAGCCGGGTGGAAAATTGTTGACTGAACAGGGACTGCACCCTATGAGTTGCAGTCACTGGGGGTTACTTACGAAAGGCAAATCCACTTTACACTACAAGTGCACTTGAAAGTGCAGTCGCTGTAGATCTCAGGGGGACATGCAAGGAAAATAAACAGCATTTTTGCTTGCACATGATTGGATGATAAAATTTCAGAGCTTTCCCTCAGATCTACAGCCACTGCATTTACAAGTGCACTTTCACTTTGCACTTGCAGTGCACGTGTAGTGCAAAGTGGATTTACTTTTCAAAAATAAACCCCCCACTGTTTCGGTATTCAGATAGCCACACTGCTGTTGTCAGAATACAATAGTCAGGAGTGGAGATTCCTCCGTCCACACCTTACACTTATAGCCGAAAAACATTGCACGATATGTCTTGGATAAAATAAAAAAAATGTGAAACTGGCACAGATTGAAATCGAAAAATTTGTTCTGTACTTGAACCCAGTTAAAAGGTTTTTATAACTGTGGGAAATGCAGTCCTGCAGGTGAGTTCAAAGATTTGCCTTTTCAATTTCATGTAGCTAATACATATGCTGCAGTAGCAACACCTAGTGGTTACATCCTGAAATGTGCAAAGCTACTGTTCTGGTTTCAGTTTGCATTTTTATAGGTGATCTGTCACAAAAAAAACTTACCGTAATCTCAGAAGCTTCTGAGAGAAGCTGACACTCCCAAACCTAGAGATTACATGCTAGTTTAGGGCTTTGATTTGAAAAGTGGCGTTGAAAGTCTGTCCGACTTCTTTCAAATTTGCTTTCAGAGCTGACTTTTTTTTTTTTTTTTTTTTGTAGACGTATAACCTGGGGAAAGTTTATGAACTGTGGTCAGACTTGTATTGCTCCTGATTATATTCTGTGTGAGAAGTCCATCCAAGGTAATCTACTGGAGAAAATCAAGGAAACACTAAAAGTAAGTAAAAGGGGACAAGACTGGTCCATCTAGTAATTGTAAAAGAATAAGTGACTCCAGAGCTTGAAACGGGGGGGGGGGGGGGGAGAAGCAGTTTTCACCAGGACATGAAAGCACAGACAACAAAAGTTCTAACCTTTTTTCCTCTCTACTGAAAATGTGCATCTTTACTGTGCGAGACACAGTAATCAATTCATAGATCATGGGTTATATGCTGTGATTGGACAAGGCAAAAAGCTTCACTGCGTTCGCTCCCTTGTGTCAACATATAATCCCGCTCCCTCTGTGAGGCTCGAGTTTTGTGCTAATGTTCTTAAGTGATGACGCCTTTTCCTCTTGGAGAAGAATTTCCCACAATTTTATTTTCACCAGATTTATTTACCTCCTTCTTCATTGTGGTGAAACAAGTTCAGGTAGCCCCAGAGTGTGATACAGGTCCATGGCCTTGGTCTAGTCTTATGGTACCCAAACACTGAAGACCCCTTTGAGGGTATGCCCAGTTGCCCACTGTAATGGGCAAAGCCTGGACATTAGATGAGACAAGGGACCCGGACAAGGTAAGACAGGGTGTCTCAGTACCCTTTTTTCATACCAGTTCCTCACTTGAAGAAAGAAGTTACCGCTCAGACGTAGCTGTTGATCTGCTCACTGGATCCGAAGCCGTGGGTGCAGGCGATTGCATATAACAATGCAGAAACTAAAGAAAAGCTTGGACAGCCGCACTCCAAAAAATTTGTTGGTTCTTTATTTAAAAAAACAAGGTCACATCAACACATATGACAGCAAAAAACAGTAAGAGGAGCTGACATGTTTCACACTGCAAATCGGTGCTTAATCATAGCGGCTAGGATTAAGCACTGATTTGCAGTGTGAAAAATGTCAGCTCCTCTTGCTGTTTTTTTGCTGTCATATGTGTTGATGTGACCTTGTTTTTTTAAATAAAGAACCAACAAATTTTTTGGAGTGCGGCTGTCCAAGCTTTTCTTTAGTTTCTGCAGTTCCTCGCTTGCATGTCTTGTTGGCTCTGTAGTATACAACACAGCCTTATTCTACAAGACATACTGCAGTGCTATGTACACAATTGATTCATAGGGCACAGGTGGGGATTGGCACTCTTAGAGCTTTTTCCTAACTTTATTGTCTCACTATTCGGTCCAATGAGCAATTATACCGTATACCTCTTCTTCTAATCTGATGGTTTTTTTTTTTTTTTACACCTCCCAACCGGTAGTTCCATTCTGGCTAGTAATTTAGTGCTTAGACTCTTTGAGAGAACACAGACGGACAGCGGTAAGTTCGCCGCAGGCCCTGAGAAATTCCAAATTCCTCTCCAAGTTGATAGTGGTTACCTTGTTCCAGAGAGAGGTCTGACACTGCTCCATCCCCCTGATTCCGACTCCATTACAGGCCTGGAAATGTGACCTGTTTGACCAAGGCAGAATTTACAGCCATTGTATCTGACCCTACAGATGATACCGCTACTTCTGAACTTGGTGTGCACACTTCAGTTCACCCTCCCCTGACTCTATTCCTAGCCTAAAACCAGAATTGCCTGACACACTTGCTATGTCAGATTCCAAGGGGGATGGCGGCTCAATCTTTTTCACCACCAAAACTGAAAAACATTACTTTCTTCCCTATGTTGGTTACTCTGTGGACTCTTTGATCGAGGTGGTGTGTACAAAATGGTCTGCCGACACTGTGGACCCAGCAGTTCTTCTACTTAATGCATAGTCTACCATTTCTATTCAAGATAACCCTTCCTTTGAAGATTCAGTGGATAGGCATTTTGACAGTCTTCTGAAGTCCACATTTGCGTCGACAGGCCCTGCTATACAGCCTGCCATTGTCACCTTTAGTGGTTGCCCAAACCATAGCTACCAGGGCTGGATAAATCCATGATAATCCTAATCTTTATTCAGAGTTACAGCTCTTGCCATCTGCCCTACTATTCTGTGTAGACACCATGTAAAATGTGGTCTGTCTGTCTGTCTGTCTGTCTGTCTGTCTTTTACTTTCTGTGCATGTGCACAGAATCCTGGGACATAAAGCTTGGGTGGCTGATCCAGTGTGGGAAAGATTGAAGGGTGTGCTTCTGTTTGGCAATTCCCTTGATAAAATAATTGTGGCAGCTACCAAGAGGAGAGGGTTCATACCCTATTATCCAAGTTCACATTTTCCTTTGGAATGGATATCAAGATGCATTGGCATAAACTATTTCAGTAGTTGAGCTCCCATGACATCTCCTCTGACCCAGCCACTTTACTCTTTTTAGTTAGGCTTTACCAAAACTCTTGTACACCTGTGGCTAACTCTCAAGTCAGGGACTTTCTCCCCTTCTAGGGAAGGCAGTTTAATGGGTTGTACTCCTCCGGTCATTGGATCCCTGTAAGCTTTTTCTAATGCGGCGTACACACGATTGTTTTTCATGCCATTTTCTTTAACCAACGTTTTTCTCGTCGTTTTTTTTTCATGTTTCCTCTCAAGCCTGTCTTGCATCCACACGATCATTAAAAAAAACGCTCGAGCAAAGCGCAGTGACGTACGACGGCACTATAAAGGGGAAGTTCCATTCGAATGGCGCCACCCTTCATGTTAGTAAACTTTGATCGGCGATTCGCGCTTTTCAGCCTTGTGCTTTTCAGTCCGTTACAGCGTGACGAATGTGCTATCTCCATTACGAATGCTAGTTTTACCAGAACGAGCGCTCCTGTCTCATACTTGATTCTGAGCATGCGCGTTTTTTTTCCCCTCGTAAAAGCATACACACTATCGTTTTTCACGTCGTTAAAAAAAACGACATGAAAAACGACGTGAAAAAATAGAGCATGTTCGAAATTTTTAATGGCCGTTTTTCACGCTGTTAAAAATGCTCTGGAGCATACACACGATCGGTTTTAATGGCCATTTTAAAAAATGGCATTTTTAACGGCATGAAAAACGATCGTGTGTGTGCGCCGCATTACTGTTTAAGATTAGAATTTTCCCCTTCACGATGTTTTTTTGTGGTGTTTTGATTATCAGAAGATCTTCCTCGACCCCTGAGCCAAGCAGTGAATAGGCATCCTAAACATGTTTTTTGATATCCGGTACCAGACAGCTGCTGCTCTTCATCCTCCCTTTAAAGGCTGTGCCTACACCCTTATGTGATTTTGTTTTCCTTTTGCTTTAATTGTCAAGGTACCAAAGTCCATCCTGACTCCTTCAGCATGACATTCTTGTCTATGCCTAAAGCTAAAAATACATTTATTGGTGGCCTTTATGTTGGTGCTATTCAGTTGCCTCTTATAAGACTGTTTTGTTTTTTCTTTTTGTTTTCTTTTACTTTTTTCTTTTTGCAGGTTTTACTTTGAGACCGATCAGGGGTAGTTTATTGCTCCAAGATCCCCAATTCCTGTTACTTGAGGAGGTTTATTTCACAACCTAGAGTCCCTGCTCCTTTGTTTTGCATGGCTTTAGCGCTCAGATCTTGTCCTGAGACCTGATGCACCCTTTCCACAGTGGCAGGTGCCAATATTTCTGGGCTAGGGAGCCTATCTTGCCTTCCCTTCTCTAGAGCTTGATCTTGGTACCGGGCTACTTCGATGCCAATTTTTTATTGGGAAAGATTGCCATCTCCTTGTACCCAGGGTTTCTTAGATGATTGCTTTCCCTTTCCTTTCCACCTGCAGTCTGTATGCGCTTTGGTTACTTGCCTGCCTTGTTCAACCTTCTTCCTTAGTCTGTGGCTGTGCAGCAGCCTTGTCAGGCGAATCCCTGAAATCCCTGATACTCCCTACATTAGCGCATGCTATCTTTTACCTTGGATGCCCCATTACATCTTTATTCAGGTGGGTTGATTTCCCCCTGCTCTGTAGTCTCTGGTAAGATGGCTCCACTTACCAGTCTGATGGGGATCCTAATACTAAATTCCCTACTCGTCCTTCATTCTGTAAGTTTTTTTGTTTTTTTTTTTGTTTTTTTTTGTTTTTTTTTGTTTTTTTTACAAAATTATTTTAATAGTAGAAAATTTAAATTCAACAGTAGTGAGACAGTGTGATGGGTATATCGAACATAGCATAGAGAAAAGGGATCCCAACAGAGGGATGCAATAAGCACGGTACATTATTTGTCAATGCTAAAGTAAAACACTTTCTATTCTAATTATAGCATTTAGTGCCCCTAATTATACAGTGCAAGGAGCAGAAACTTGGAAGCCCCGAGCGATAAAAGAAAAGGGCTTGTATACAGGTATTATGGTTATGTAACCATCTTCACTAAACCGACTCCCGGAGTCAGGTGTGTCGGAGAGACAATCGTACAGAACAAGAAAAGTGTTAAATCAGGGAGTGAAAGAAGGGAAAGGGGAGGCCATTAAATTGAAAGAAGTAAATTGTTAAACCTGGAAGGTTGGTTGCATGTTACCCATGGCTGCCAGACCCTAAGAAACTTATTGCGAGTGTCGGAGGCTAGGGCCGCCAATTTTTCATTAACCATAATGTGATTTATACGGTTTTTAACTGCTTCAAAGCTAGGTACAGGCGCATCCCATGCCCTCGCAATAGTCAACCCAGTTGCTCTAAAAAGGTGCAGAGCCAATTTTTAAGATGGGAATGGAACATATTTCGAAAGAGGGTATAAACCCTGACCTACAGGCCTACAGTCTATGGTTCCTTCCTGTGAGCAACACCTAAAGCAAAGGGGGGGGGGGGGGGGAATAGGATGGGATGAAACGAGCTAATATTGCTGGCGTGTAGTACCATCTATAAAACACCTTTTTTCTTTTTCGTACATCACGGGACACAGAGCGACTTAGTCATTACTAATGGGTTATATAGTTTACCTTCAGGTGTTGGCACTGGCCAATTCCAAACCGGAAGTACCCTCCCCTATATAAGCCCCTCCCACCCGGGAGCACCTCAGTTTTTTGCCAGTGTCTAAGGTGTTGGCCAAAGAGTAACATGTGTTTTTCACTGAGCTTGCGTACAGGTTCTTTTGGGCCTTAGTAAACTGTTCCGGATCCCACCAAAAAAGCTTCATAGCTAAACGGTCGGTACCCGGGCCTTGCAGCAGAAGAGCAAGGTTTTGCCTGTAATGCTTCTCTTAGGAGGGCTGGACCCTGGGATCCAGAGCTCTGGTCATACCCACGACCAAGACGCTGTCTGTGCAGGGTGCTATACAGGTCCAGGGGAGTGGAATCCTTGGGAACCCGGTCCCTGAAGGTTTAATTACAATGCCTGCCGTGATAGGTGAAGTTTGGACTTTTGTGGACCAAACAAAGTCCTGCGGCGGGGATCAGGTAAGTGGGGGCCCTCAGGAACTTGGTTCTATTGGGGGACCCCCAAGCCTAATTTGTCTTTCTGTCTGTTACCTAACGGTATTCCCGCTAAATATCTGTGTTTGCCTATAACTACTGAAAATGTAAAATTTTAATAGTAGTCAAGAAAAAAAAAAAAAAAACAGGGACCGCGGTACCTGTGTTAAACCACTAGAGGCCGCTGTAGTCCATTTTTCTTGTAAATGTGGATCTTTGGTTTTCTCAACTCAAAAGATCCAGGCAGCTGGTAAGTTTCTCTGAGGGAATCCACTTCCTCTGCCCTGTTGCTGCGTTCATCCACCGCACAGGCCCTCCGGCAAAAAGGGCCCTGGCTCCTAGTCCTCTGTTGGTTTTCGAAAAGGGCGCCATTGGCGCACGGGCGCGCGCGCGGGGCGCGTGCACGCGCCTCCTATGAAAAAAAAGGGGCGGGGCGGGTGGATGACGCTCGATGCGCGCCGCGGCGCTTCTGCGCATGTGCGGGCGTCCCAGCATGGTTAAAAGACACAGTACAAGTGTCAGCTGCATGCAAACAGAGCTAGCAACAAACAGTGGCACACAGAGGCGGTTGATGCAGGCATCCCCATAGAAAGGCACTTTAGTGGACACCAGCTGGTATATAGCAGCACCTGTGTTAGACTATTACCAGCAAAAATTGGTGTATGACGACGGGAATACCTCAGCTTTGTGCTTAAAGGATATGTCGTCCAGACGCTCCGGAAATAGATCTTCCAGGAAGCCAAAGGGGTCTCCATCGGGCTCTGAGGATATTGGGCATGCTTGCACTGCACCAATCTCCCCTGAGAATGCAGAGGTCAGTAGCCGTAGAAACCCCGCAGGAATGCCTGGTGCTGCGGCTGTCCCCAGTCCACCTGCTCCTGTATATATAACAGAGGAGGTTTTATCCTCAACTCTGGGAGGATTAGAAGAGAGATTAACAGCATTGATCGCTGCTTCCCTATCTCAGGGAAAGCGCGTCCGATCTCCGTCTCCTCCTTCAGAGTGCCTGTTAGTGGAGGAACAGCCCCACACAGAGATCGACCTACCTGAAGGGGATCAGGATGAGGTTGATTCACTTATAGAGGAATCAACAGTGGAAGAACCTTTCTCAGCTTCTCAGGCTGAAAGATTATGGGTTCAGTCTCTGACTAACATGGTCCGATCAGCATTTAAAATGCCTCTGGCGGAACCACCATCCACTACGGTTTCCTCGCTGGGGTCGCTAAAAGCTCCCCAGGCGGTCTGTTCCTTCCCAATCCACCCTTTATTAGAAGGGCTTATTTACCAGGATTGGGAGCATCCTGATAAAATATTTGCTCCCCCCAAGAGATTTCCGGTGATCTATCCCATGGAGGATAAGTTCATAAGAAAATGGAGGGTCCCTATAGTGGACGCAGCCATCTCTTCTGTTAACAAATCACTGACATGTCCAGTAGATAATGTTCCAATGTTCAAAGACCCAATAGATAAAAAATTGGAGTCTTTACTAAAATCTGCTTTCTCTACAGCAAGTATGGTGACACAACCTGCGGTAGCAGCGATTGGAGTCTGCCAAGCAGTGAAAGATCAGTTGAAACAAGTCTTAAGGGACTTGCCAGATCAGCAGGCTCATGCCCTAGCTGACCTGCCTAGAGCCTTGTGTTTTGCGGTGGACGCCATAAAGGATACAATCCAACAGGCCTCCCGCTTTACGCTGTCTATAGTACATATGCGTAGGCTTCTGTGGCTCAAAAACTGGTCTGCTGAAGCTCCCTGTAAAAAACTGCTGGTTAGCTTCCCATTTCATGGAGAACGCTTATTTGGAGAAGATCTGGACAAATATATCCAGAAAATTTCTGCCGGTAAAAGTTCACTCTTACCGGTTAAGAACAAGGGTAGAAGTCCTTCTTTTAAGAGGCCTACCTCTCCAGTCCCGGGCACATCGGCTGTGAAGCAGTTCCGATGGCCTCCGCGGTCAAATTCAGGGGGCAGAAATCAGGGACAATCACAGGGTAACAAGAAGCCCTGGATCAAGAGAGGTACAAAACCTCCCCCTAAGGCATGAAGTATTGCCCCCGCTCAATCGGGTGGGGGGAAGACTTCAGTTGTTCACAGAGACCTGGCGGGACACCATCAGAGACAGATGGGTGCTCTCCGCAGTAAGTCTGGGATACAAGCTGGAGTTAAAAGGCACTCCTCCTGCCCAATTTATGAGGTCAAATGTGCCAAGAGATCCCCAAAAGAGAGGATCCCTCCTTCTGGCACTAGAACAACTATTGCTCCAAGGGGTAATCATGAAGGTTCCCCTGGAAGAAAGCGGATTCGGGTTTTACTCGAACCTTTTCACAGTCCCCAAACCAAATGGGGACGTGAGGCCCATATTAAATCTAAAAGGGCTAAACAAGTTCCTAAATATCAGGACTTTTCGGATGGAGTCGATCCGATCAGTGGCCACCGCCCTACAAGGGCAGGAATGGCTAGCCTCGATCGACATAAGGGATGCTTATCTGCATATTCCCATCTTTCCGGCCCATCAGAAATTTCTACGCAGTAGAAGGGCGCCATTTTCAGTTCAGAGCCTTACCTTTCGGTCTGGCCACAGCACCACGAGTGTTCACAAAAATTCTGGCCCCATTATTGGCCAATCTAAGAACACAGGGTGTAACGATAATGGCATATCTAGACGACCTGCTACTAATAGACCACTCAGTGGAAAAGCTGGAAGTAGCTATTCACAAGACAATCGAGTATCTGGAATATCACGGTTGGATTATCAACCGGGACAAGTCAGCTCTAAGACCAGTCAAAAGTCTGGAATACTTAGGGCTAAGGCTGGATTCAAATCAGAGAAAGATTTTCTTACCTCCAGAGAAGGTGTCGTCTTTAAGAAATTTGACCCAATTAGTGGGTACAAAAAGAAAACCATCCATACGTCTCTGCATGAGGCTGCTGGGAAAGATGGTGGCTTCATTCGAAGCGGTACCCTACGGTCAATTCCATTCAAGGAATTTGCAAAGGGCCATACTGTCAGCCTGGAACAAAAAAGTTCAGGCTTTAGACTTACCAATGTCCCTGTCCCCTTCCGTTCGCAAGAGCCTCCATTGGTGGTTGGTGCCCCAGAATCTGGAAAGAGGGAAACCCTTCAGTCCGGTTTCTTGGAAGGTGGTCACTACAGATGCCAGCCTCATCGGCTGGGGGGCAGTGCTGGAGCAATGGTCTCTCCAGGGCAGGTGGTCAGAAGCAGAAAAGGCCCTGCCCATCAATCTCTTAGAGATACGAGCAGCCCGGTATGCCCTAGTAGCATGGACATCCAAACTCCAGGGGTCCCCTGTCAGAATTCAATCAGACAATGCCACGGCAGTGGCATATATCAATCATCAGGGTGGCACAAAAAGTCGTGCAGCCCAGAAGGAAGCAAATTGCATCCTGGAGTGGGCAGAAAGATATGTCCCAGCCATATCCGCGGTTTTCATCCCAGGAGTGGAAAATTGGAGAGCGGACTTTCTAAGTCGCCAACAATTATGCCCGGGGGAATGGTCTCTTCACCCCGAGGTTTTCCAGGCAATATGCCAGCGGTGGGGAACACCGGATGTAGATCTGCTAGCATCCAGATTCAACGCAAAGGTGGACAGGTTTGTGTCTCGCACAAGGGATCCCCTAGCTTGCGGCTCGGATGCCCTAGTGTTCCCTTGGGATCGGTTCAAGCTGATATATGCATTCCCACCGCCACAATTGTTACCGCGATTACTCCGCAGAATCAGGGTAGAAAAGAAACCAGTGATTCTGGTGGCTCCAGCGTGGCCCCGAAGGGCATGGTACGCGGAGATTGTAAAAATGTCAGTGAGGAGTCCTTGGACCCTCCCACTTCGTCCGGACCTGCTGTCGCAAGGACCGATATACCACCCTTCCTTACCAGCCCTAGGTTTGACGGCCTGGCTATTGAAGCCCACATTCTGAAAAAGAGAGGGCTCTCTAATTCTGTGGTATCTACCATGATCAATGCCAGGAAACCGGTATCCAGGCAGATCTATTATAGGATCTGGAAAGCGTACATTACGTGGTGTGAGACCAAGAAATGGCATCCACGTAAGTACATGATAGGGAGGATTCTGGACTTCCTACAGTGGGCTGTAGATAGGAAGCTGGCCTTGAGTACTATCAAGGGTCAGATTTCGGCCTTGTCAATATTTTTTCAAAGGCCCTTGGCTTCGCATTCACTAGTCAAAGCCTTTATACAAGGAGTGATGCGTATTAGCCCTCCGGTTAGTATTCCCATATGTCCTTGGGACTTAAACCTGGTTCTGTCGGTTCTACAGAAACAACCGTTTGAACCATTACAACACATTTCCTTGGTTCTTCTCACCAGGAAATTGGTTTTCTTAGTAGCCATTTGTTCGGCTAAAAGAGTGTCGGAATTAGCAGCTATGTCCTGTAAGGAGCCATATCTGGTTGTCCATAAGGACAGAGTAGTATTACGTCCTCATCCAGCCTTTCTTCCTAAGGTGGTATCGAGGTTTCATTTGAACCAAGATGTGGTTCTTCCTTCTTTTTTCCCCAAACCTAGCTCAGTAGAGGAAAAGTTATTACATTCTTTGGATGTGGTAAGAGCAGTTAAAGCTTATCTAAAAACCACTGCTCAGATTCGCAGAACGGATTCTTTGTTTGTTCTGCCGGAAGGCCCCAGAAGGGGTCAGGCAGCATCAAAATCTACTTTAGCCAAGTGGATTCGACAGGTCATAATACAAGCCTATGGCTTGAGAAAGAGACCGCCTCCGTTCAAAGTTAGGGCGCACTCCACAAGAGCGGTTGGAACTTCATGGGCAGTGCATCACCAGGCCTCCCTGGCTCAAGTATGTAAGGCCGCAACATGGTCTTCGGTACACACGTTTACTAGATTCTATCAGGTAGACGTTAGAAGTCAGGAGGATGTCGCCTTTGGGCGCAGTGTGTTGCAGGCCGCAAAAGATCCTCATGCCTGATGGCGCCCAGCTTATGTACCCCCCCCTCATTTGGCATTGCTTTGGGACGTCCCATTAGTAATGACTAAGTCGCTCTGTGTCCCGTGATGTACGAAAAAGAAAAAGGGATTTTTATAACAGCTTACCTGTAAAATCCTTTTCTTGGAGTACATCACGGGACACAGAGCTCCCACCCCTCTTTTTGGGACACTTATTGCTTGGCTACAAAACTGAGGTGCTCCCGGGTGGGAGGGGCTTATATAGGGGAGGGTACTTCCGGTTTGGAATTGGCCAGTGCCAACACCTGAAGGTAAACTATATAACCCATTAGTAATGACTAAGTCGCTCTGTGTCCCGTGATGTACTCCAAGAAAAGGATTTTACAGGTAAGCTGTTATAAAAATCCCTTTTTCTCCTATCACCTTCCAGGACGGCACACCTGAGAGATGAGGGCTCTTCCCTACAGGAAACACAATCAATTGACAGCTTGTTATAAGGCCCCACCCTTCCCCTTGATCCTCAGTATTGATTGTGTTTCTCCCGAATACAGCGACATGTTTGTTTTGTTTGATAACCTATAGACCGGGGAGGGTCTGATGGTACCCCTGTTGAGACAGGTTTTAGGGAGGCCGGGAAGGGCTGAACTAACATGTAGGGCTTCGGTCCTTCTCACAGGTCGCCCCAAAGCATGGACCAGCGCTCTGGCCGCGGGGAGTGCGCGCCATCGCTGTAGTTCAAAAACGCTGCCATCAAGCCGCTCTCCTCACTTCTGGATTCTCTATACAGGAAGCACTGTCTCCAAGCCTCGCGGCCGCATCACAGGAAGTGGGCGGCACTGCTGACACAGTGCAACCCGGACGTGTTAGATGCCGGGAGACAGCGTGGAGAGCGGCGCGGACACGGTGGAAAGGGTCGGCTTACGGTACCAGCCGCGCTAGTGGTACTCGCAGCCCAGGACCCAGCCAACCTCCTCATGAAGCAAGAGGAAGGGAAGGCCACTGCGACTGCAGGCAGATCCAGGTCGGGGACTGGTGAGTACAGGACCCCCTTGGAAAAGGAGGGGGAGTGAGAGTTCCTGGCCCTTAAGGATATGGCTTCCTGGGACCAGTCAGTACAGGAACTGGATGTTACTGCTTGCTTCCCTTTCCCCTCCCTAGTACAAAGCTGCAGTCCTGAGGAAAGACAAAGCAATGTTTATGCATGTATACTATTTCTCTTGTCTTTCAGAAACCCCCAGCGGTACCCAGGAGGCCTCAGTACAACCTCCTGCCGCGACAGGGAGTATTTCCTCTAAAGAATGTGGGAACTGCGGGGATAAACTCCCTAAGTCCCACTCTAAGGCCCTTTGCTATAAATGTATAAACAATTTAGCAGGGCAAGAGGCTTCTGCAATGATGAAAAAGTTCCTCGCATCTATGCAGACGGAAAGGCTGGCAACAGTTAAAACTTTCCGTAAAGCCGCTGGACAATCAGCATCCCAAGGTCCTGGCACAGAGGAGCTTACCCCTAGAGAAGGCACATCTTCCCAAGTAAGCCTCTTTACAGGGGGACCCAGTGCTCTCCTCCCACCCTCACAACCACCTCCTCTAGAACAGGTAGAGGAAGCAGAGGAACAAGGGGGGAGATGGAAAGCCTAGCCAGATCTGGTCACAGCTCAGAGGGGAAGTTGGATATAGAATCCTTAAGCCAGTCTCAGGAGGAGATGAGACTAAGGAGACACCTCTTCACTGTAGAAGATCTGTATGGACTCTTACAGGCTATATATGCCACAGAAGAGATTCCAGAAACCCCTAAAATAACCTCAGCATCAGGGTCTATAGGGGGCTAAAAAAAAAAATCTGAATCCAGGGTGTTCCCACTCCATCAATCCCTTAAAGACTTCGTCTTGCAGGAATGGAAGGAGCCTGAAAGAAGGATTGTCAGACAAAAGACCTGGAAAAGGAGATTTCCCTTTAACAAGACTGACGAAGAGACATATATATATATTTTTTTTAAGCTACCAAAGTTGGATGCATCTTTGTCTCAAGTCACTAAGTTGTCTGACCTCCTTTTGAGGACGCAGGCAGTATTAACCACTTCACGCCCAGTCAATAGCATATTGACGTCCGGGAAGTGGTTGTGTTATCCACACTGGACGTCATATGACGTCCTGCAGGATAACAGCCGCCGCGCGCCCGGAGGCTTTTTACCACGTGATCAGCCGTGTCCAATCACGGCTGATCAGGATGTAAACGGGAAGAGCCGTTGATCGGCTCTTCCTCACTCGCGTCTGACAGACGCGAGTAGAGGAGAGCCGATCGGCGGCTCTCCTGACGGGGGCTTCGCGCTGATTGTTTATCAGCACAGCCCCCCTATGGATACCCACACTGGACCACCAGGGAAGCCCCCCAGGACCACCAGGGAACCCCAAAGCATGTGGATGGCCAGGTAAGTACCCCATGGCCATCCACATGTAAAATTTCTCAAACATATGCCAATCAGTGCCCACAAATGGGCACTGACTGGCACACCACAATGTGCAATGCCACCTACCAGTGCCCATCTGTGCCACCTACCAGTGCCCATCTGTGCCACCTACCAGTGCCCATCTGTGCCCATAAGTACCCACCTGTCGGTGCCGCCTTGTCAGTGCCGCCTTGTCAGTGAAGTAGAAAAGGTACTTATTTACACAAAAAATTGACAGAAACAAAGAAAAACTTATTTTTTTTCAAAATGTTCGCTCTTTTTTTTATTTGTTGTGCAAAAAATAAAAATCGCAGAGGCGATCAAATACCACCAAAAGAAAGCTCTATTTGTGGGAACAAAATGATAAAAAAATTGTTTGGGTACAATGTTGCATGACCGCGCAATTGTCATTCAAATTGCGACAGCGCTGAAAGCTCAAAATTGGCTTGGGCAGGAAAGTGTATAAGTGCATGGTATTGAAGTGTTTAAAGATCTAATGGACCGCAGAGCTAACACATCAGCCAAGGGTCCAGCCTTAGCGGCGGCCTGCGTAGCCAGGAACACAGATTCCTGGGTGGAGAAGCTTCCCATATAGCCCAGGGAACTGAATCGGAGGATGTCATTGATTCCCTGACAGTCATAGGAAGAGCTGTTGCTTATCTTGCAGATGCTGCTATTGAGTCCGCAAGAGCTTCAGCTAAAACGGGAGCCTTAATCCGGACAGCTCTCCTAGCTGAATTGATTGATTAAGGCCTGGGAAGGAGATATGAAATCTAAGGGTAAACTATGTGGCCTTCCCTTTCAGGGTTCACTGCTGTTTGGCCAGGGCCTAGACGATGTTCTGTCAAGGTCATCTGAAAAGTTTTATGAGTCTAAGATTAGAGTGGGGGGTCGACTGTCCCACTTTGTTCCTCGTTGGGAAAATATTGCGGACACCGCTTACATTTGCCAGATCCTGCGAGAAGGTTATCGGTTGGAATTTCTGGCAAAACCCCCCTCTATGATCACTCTGACACACCCCCCCCCCCCCCCCAGGGATGCCCTAAAAGGATCTTCCCTCCTGGAAAGTATGCAGGAATGGGTAGAACAGCCGGTGGTGGTACCAGTACCAAAAGAACAACGATACCAAGGATTCTATACCCACGTAATTGTTGTTCGCAAACCATCAGGGAAGTACCAGCTAATAGTAAACTTAAGAAACCTGAACAGGTATCTGGAATACAAAAAGTTTACTATGGACAGTATCTACTCGGTATGCAAAACCTCATGAAAGAAGCCTTCATGACGACCTTGGACCTCAAGGATGCCTACCTGCACGTGCCAATTCATGTGGAACATCAGGTATACTTGAGGTTCGCAGTAGTAGTCAAAGGAGAGATTTTTCACTGGCAATTCAAAGCCCTCCCATTCGGGCTAACAGCCAGTCCAAGGATTTTTACAAGAATCCTAGCAGAGGTAGTAGCCTTTCTACATCTCCAGGGTATATCTCTAATTCCTTACCTAGACGATCTGCTGATCTCTGGACACTCTGCCCCCCAGGTCAGGTTAGATACCAACAAAGCAATTTCAGTCCTGAAAAACCTGGGTTGGATAATTAATACAGAAAAATCCTCCCTTGAACCAGAACAGGTCAAGACCTCTCTGGGCTACATAGGGGACACCAGGCTGCAAAAGCTCTTCTTACCAGAAGACAAAGTGACAAAATAACTTCGTTAGTAGGGGGATCTGATAAAGACCCCATCACATTCCAGAAGGGAAGTATTAAGAACCCTAGGCCTGATGTCTGCAAGTATACCAGCAATAGTCTGGGCACAACTCCACTCGAGGACGTTCCATTTCTTCTTCCTGTCCTCATGGGACAAAAAGGAGTCCTTGGATCAAGGAGATACTGCTAACCCCTCAGGTCATGTCCTCCCTGGAGTGGTGGACAATCCCCAAGAACCTGAAAGGAGACCTTGGGCCCAGTGGAATCCGGTAAGGGTCACCACCGATGCCAGTTCCTGGGAGTGGGGAGCCCACCTAGGAAGAGAAAAAGCCCAGAGGCAATGGAACAACTCACTTAGTTGGATGTCATCCAACTACAGGGAGCTCAAAGCAGTAGGGGAAGCCCTAAAAGTTTTTCAGAAAAACATCCCGGGCAAGGAGGTTCAAGTAAGTTTCGACAACGCCACGGTGGTAGCCTACCTGAGTCTCCAGGGAGGCACCAGGTCGAGACCCCTGTTAGAGCTATCCAAAGAGATTCTGGATTGGGCAGAGGGAAAGGTTCTCTCCATTTCTGCCATACACATAAAGGGGATAAGCAATACCGAGACGACTTCCTCAGCCATCAGGCGATAAGGCAAGGGGATTGGGAACTAAATCCCGAGGTATTTCAAAACCTGGTACAGTGCTTTAAAAATCCGGAAATAGACCTGTTTGCCAACCGGCGAAACAGAAAAGTAAGGAGATTTCTCAATTTCCCAAGAGAGGGAATCAGAAGGTCCTAGATGCACTGACTCAGACCTGGAATTACAGGTTGGCATACGCCTACCCGCCTTTGATTCCACGGGTCCTTCAGAAGCTCAGCAGATCTCCAGGTCAGATCATTCTGATAGCACCCTGGTGGCCAAGGAGAGCTCGGTTTGCAAGCCTGAGATCAATGGCAGTAATGGAACCATTGAAGCTCCCGTACAGGACAGATCTTCTCAGACAGGGGCCAGTACTACGCCCAAGACCAGAATTTTTCCAGCTGACGGCCTGGTTGGTGAGCGCCAGATCCTGAAACGTAAAGGCTGCTCAGAGAAAGTAATAAGTACCCTTCTTCTGAGTAGAAAACTAGTGACTAAAAAGATTTACTCAAAAGTTTGGCAGACTTTCTGCTCCTGGGGTATAGAAAGACAGATGACCTCCACTTCTGTTCCGGTTATCTTGGAGTTTCTCCAAGATGGAGTAGACAAAGGCTTAACAGTCAGTACCCTCCGGCTTCAAATAGCGACCCTCTCAGTCTCTATCTTGAGAAAAGACTGGCAAAAGAGGACCTCATTAAGCGTTTTCTCTGTTAGCAAGGGAAAGAGTTTTCCCCGGTCCTTTTTTAAAGGTGGTTTTCCACCTTGGGACTTGACTACGGTGTTAGAGGCGTTATCTAAACACCCGTTTGAACCTATAGAAGAGGTTCCCTTTAAGTTTCTAACTTTAAAAATAGCATTTCTGTTAGCTATTGCTACAACCAGGAGGGTAGGGGATTTGCAGGGACTGTCCATGAAGGAACCTTTCCTACTAGTACAGCCAGACAGTCACCCTCAGAGCAGATCCCTTGTATCTACCAAAAGTGGCATCCTTATTTCATAGGACGCAAGACATAATATTGCCGTCCTTTTGTGATAAACCAAAAAATGAGAAAGAAAATACATTTTATTGTCTTAGGTAAGGAGACACCTTCTTACATCATCTAGAAAGAACAAAGTTTTAGGAGATATGATCATCTACTCATTTTGTACACTGGACCCAGGAAGGGACTTCAGGCCTCTAAAGCCTCCGTTTCCAGATGGATCAGAGAAGCTATCTCTAGAGCTTATGAATACTCTGGGAAGCAAGCACTAGCTAAAGTCAAAGCTCATTCAACCAGATCACTAGCAGCTTCCTGGGCTGAAAAAGCAGGGGCCTCCTGGGAACAAATCCGCAGCGCGGCCACCTGGTCCAGTCAACATACGTTCCTGAAGCACTATCGTGTGGAAGTGTTGCCACAGCAAGACTTGGCTTTCGGCTGGAAGGTCCTACAAGCTGTGGTCCCACCCTGAAAGTAGGCCTGTGGTTACTTGATTATCCTCTCAGGTGTGCCGTCCTGGAAGGTGATAGGAGAAAACCTACGTTAGACTTACCGGTAACGGTATTTCTACGAACCTTCCAGGACGGCAGGCCTACTTCCTGCCCTATGTGGAGGGAAAAATAAGCTAAACGCTAGGTGGTAAGTACCTATATGGAGCCATGTCCCCTGTGAACCAGTTCGGGATTACTTTATTGCATACTGGGGATCAAGGGGAAGGGTGGGGCCTTATAACAAGCTGTCAATTGATTGTGTTTCCTGTAGGGAGGAGCCCTCATCTCTCAGGTGTGCCGTCCTGGAAGGTTTGCAGAAATACCGTTACCGGTAAGTCTAATGTAGGTTTTCTCTTCCGTTCATGGACGGACACAGCAGCATCTTGACATATGGGTATTATCCTCCTGTTAGGAGATTGACTAGGCAGAAACACAACATGTTAAGTGTTAAAACACATCACACAGTACAGTACCGCCCAAGGGGCGGTCCCCCTGGGTACATCCCCTCTCCCTGCATCTTGCAGCTCAGTTTTTTTTTCTGCCTAGCATAGGAGAATGATATGGCTCCCTGTGGGCCCATGTGGCCTGGGGATTTTTTTTCTATTCTATTTTTTTTTTTTTTTTTTTGAGCCTGAGATCTACTATCAACTGCCGACTGGGTGACAGGCTGGATCCTCGATCCTTGTAGTCTCCCCAGTTAGGACATCGAGCGTGTGCCGGCCTTTTAGCTACGCGGTGCGCCGTCCACGACATGCCCCGTTGCTCCAGGGGTGGCCGGTGAGCTATATGCTACGGGGCACACATATATGACCGGGCTTTATGTCTGTGTCACAGTGTACCGGGCCGACAGCCATGCCATAACCGCGCGAACGTTGGGTCTGTCTGGAATGCCTTCAGCTGGTCCTCGCAGGATGGGTAAGTAGCAGTTCCCCTGCTCCGGCAGGGCGGTACGGCTGGGCGTTCCTGGGGAGGTCGATGGAGGGTTCTACCCTTCCTTTCCTCTCTCCCTTCCTCCCCTCCTCCCTAGGCTCTGGGAAGCTAGGATGGCTGCGAAATGGGGGTCCACCTGGGGGGGCTCCGTCCTAGGGCTGGGGGCTGCACGGCGGGTCCACTCTCCGGGGGGGTTCTGTGTGTGTGTGGGGGGGTGACCGCCTTAGGGGGTCCAGATGTTCGCTGCCATTATGTGCTGTTTGTGCTTGTTTTTTTTACTTCACTCGCGGCCGCCATTTTGGCTGCGCCCAGCGCTGTTATACATTCGTCGGCGGCCATTTTCTTGTAGCCCGCGCGCTCTGCTTCAGAGCGGCGGGTCAGCGGCCATGTGGCCAGATTCTCTGCGCGAACGGTTCTACCCCACTTCCTGAGGGACGGCACGGGGGACAGCAGCTTAGGATGCTTAGGTGGACGGCAGCTGTGCGATACCTGATCCGGATGATGAGTCCTCTGGGGGGTCCCTCAATCTCTCTACAGCAGCTAGGAGGGTGGACCGTGTGTCTTGCCTTACGTCCCTAGGGGTGTCGGGCGGGTGGGTCAGCATGGCGTCGGAAGCGGATGCCTCTTCCCCAGACATATCTGAATTGGCAACTGGTGCCCCTGCAACTGCTATTTCTGTGGACGCTATGTTGGCGGTCCTGGAGGCCTTTGTTGTCAGGGTGGAAGCGGCGCATGGACAAAAATGGGGTAAAAAGCGCCCCCCCCCCCCCCGTCATCTTCTGGGGATACTTCTGACGCAGAATCGGGCCCAGCTACTGTTCCCGACCCTGGTTCTGATGTGTCAGAGGATGCAGACCTCGATCGTGCGGACAGTGAGGATGACTGGCTCAGGGTCAGCGCATGATAGGGAGCTTGTAGGAGCACTTATCACCGCGGTGCGGGATACTCTGAAAATGGAGGATACGGCAGAGGCGACAGACGTCGGTCCCTTTTTGGATTCCGTAAGCCGGCCCGCACTGCTAAGGTGTCCCCTTGTGTACCTTTATCTGGATAAACTTTTGTACACGGAATGGGATCGGCCGCAAAAGGTTTTTTCAGCCCCAAAATGTTTATCGGTCCGTTATCCTTTTTGAGGAGAAATTCCTAAAAAAAATTGACTTCTCCACCAACAGTGGACCCCCCTGTGTCCAGACTGAACAAGGTGACCACGATACCTGTGGAAGGGGCTCCTGTTTTCAAGGACCCCGCAGACAGAAGGGCTGAGGCAGTGGCCCGCTCCCTGTTCACGGTGGTGGGGTCAGCGGTGCGACCGGTCGTGGCCGGGGCTTTAGTGTCTCAGACACTTACTGAATGGGCAAAACTGTTGCTCCAGGGATTGGAGGAGCATCAGGCTCCCCCGGCCTGTGTGGCACTGGCCGAACAGTTGGTGCAGGGCCTAAATTTGATTTGCGAGTCAGCCCTGGATACGTTGCCCTTGCTCTCCAGAGCCTCTGTCTATGCGGTGGTGTTACACCGCCTGGTCTGGCTTAAGTGTTGGTCCACGGACCAGTCTTCTAAGAAGGCCTTGGTGGACTTACCCTTTAAGGGTGAAAGACTTTTTGGGGCCTCTCTGGATGACATTATAAAAGATGCCACGGGAGGTAAGAGCACTCTGCTCCCACAATCCAGTAAGGGTAAGGAGTCCTTGCCATAGGCAAGGGCCCTCATTTACCGCCCACAAGCGTTTTTTTCGTCCGCCTGGTGCTGCAGGTAAGCGCTCCCAAGCTGCTAAGGTGCCTGCTGAAGGGCAAAAGCGTCCCTGGTTCCGCAAGCCCAACAAGCCTGCGGACAAGTCTGCGTCCGCATGAAGGTCTCCCGACACTCGGGTGGGGGGCTGTCTTCGCGAATTCGCGGCTCGGTGGACGTCTCTGCTCTCCGACCGGTGGGTTTGCAAAGTAGTTTCCTCGGGGTACAAAATAGAGTTTCTCTCTTGCCCGCCGAACAGATTTTTTCCATCCAAACTCCAGCTTCCTCCGAGTCGTCGGGAGGCCCTGTTTGGGGCAGTTCAGGATTTGCTGGTGCGGTGATCATTCCTGTCCCCTTACAGGAACGGTTTCAGGGGTTTCACTCTAATCTGTTTGTGGTCCCCAAGAAGGAAGGGGTCCGTGCAATCCTGGATCTCAAGGCCCTCAATTGCTTTGTGAAAGTGCAAAGATTCTGGATGGAATCAGTCCGCTCTGTTGTCGCTGCTCTCCATCCGGGGGATTTTCTGGCGTCCTTGGACATCAAGGACGCATACTTGCATATCCCCATATGCTCCAGGCATCAGAGATTTCTGCGCTTTGCGGTCGGGGAAGACCACTATCAATTTGTGGCTCTCCCCCTTTGGTCTGGCTTCGGCGCCGAGGGTATTCACCAAGGTGCTCGCCCCGATTCTGGCCTTGCTGTGGCATCGCTATTGTAGGCTACCTGGACGACCTTCTTCTGAGAGCCTCTTCAAGCTCAGAATTAGAGGAAGATGTGTCTATCACCTAATATATACATAAATTATAGCGCTAAGTAATGAATGATAAACACCAGGTGAATGAACATTGTGCTGAATGAAAAATAAAAAAACAATCGTCCATATAAAAACCATGTAAAAAATCAATGCAAAATCAAATGTTGGTGCTCCCACAATCTTGAAATGAAACAAATATAGTGAAGATGGCCACCACCAATATAGAAGAGGCTTACCGGAAACCGTGGACCCCCAAAAACATACATTTAGAGGGTCAACAAAGCATGGTAGGTACCACTGGTAGGACTGAATCATCAGCTGAAGTTCTCAGGGCAATCCCTTACGGAAAACAGATACAAGTGGGTGAACTGCTGTAATGTCTCAGGACGGTCTCTCGCAACAACCGGATGCAGGAGAATGAACTGTAGCTAAATGCTTGGGGGATGGTTACTCAGTATAGCCTTGGGTCCATGAAAAAGTTTAATAGTCCTTTCATGAAATACTTTCCGGTGATCTATTTTTCAGCTGGTCTAGCAGAGAGATCAGCAGCGGCAGAAACAATCTGTTTTGGTGTGGTGATAGGCAGAAAGTCAAGTAAGATGAGGCCAGGAAAGGGTGTCGAAGGCTTTCACATCTAGCGATTTAAAAGCATTGTTTCAAGGGAGTGGCTATGGGCAAGATGTTGCATTTGTATGATTCTCCTAATGGCATCCCCCGCCTGTCTGTGGTACAAAACCAACCTGGTCTTTTTTAATTAAACGTGGAAGGAATGAATTCAAACGGTTAGCCAATATTTTGGTAAGAATTTTTATATCAACATTGATGAGGGATATAGGTCGGAAGTTGGCCCAAGAAGAATGATCACGGTCGGGTTTAGGCAACTTTACTATATTAGCCGTCAGAAGAAAAATTCTGCCCATTTTTGACTGAATTATACATAGCTGTTAAAGAAGATGCTAACGCATCCAGTAGTTTTCTGTACTAAAGTGCCGTAAAGCCGTCCGGGCCCGGCCTCTTGCCCACTTTCACGTCTTTGATACATTGGCGGACTTCAGATTCTTGGATGTCATGGTCCATGTGTACCAAAGATATGGTTGGCAGAGCTCAAGCTCCAAACACTACTGCTAATTTATTGATCAGTATACACCCAAAAATCCAATAACTTTAAAATGTTCATATAAATGTAGTAATGCTTTGACAGTACTGAACAAAAAAAACAAACGGGGTACGGTATATCAAACACTTTAAATTCCGCTAACCATTTAAATATAGATCAACAAATCGGGAATACTTGTGTTTTTTATTTTTATTTTTTTATTTTTTTTATGTTTAATTATTAATATACATTTTTCTTGTTTAGGAATATTATGGCGAAAACCCAAAGGAATCTCCAGATTATGAGCGGATCATTAACAAGCGCCATTTCAAGCGTATTCTTGCCTTGTTAGAAGGACAGAAGGTTGCTATTGGAGGGCAACATGAAGAGAATACCTGCTATATTGGTAAGTTAACCCCTTCTCGCACAACCCTGACATCCCTTTTAATAAGGTCTGCACAGCTACGGGGCAGGAAGAATCGGCCACTCACGAAGCCGAAGTTTGCAAAGCAATGAGGTAAAAATACAAATATTCTATCCCTATGAGGTAGATAGAATTGTAGCTGGTCAGCCATGACCACTATGCATGTTAACCCTATCAAATACTTACCGTAATTTACCTTTCCGGATGGACTCCATGGCAGCATACGTGTGGGGTTTAGCCCGCCTCTACTACTACCCTATAGGACTCCACTCCCATAAATCTTTGCTCCAAGCCAGTGGCCGTGTTCGATAACTAGCCTACTCCAGCCATAGGGAGGGAACTCCTGCTGCCATGGACCCCATCAGGAAATGCAAATTATGGTAAGTATTTGATAGGGAATTTTCAGTTTTCCTGACAGACTCCACGGAAGCATACGTGTGGGAAATAACTCGCCGTACACACCCGGGTGGGCAAAATGCTGAACAAAGATTTAATTAACACCGTCAAACGACAATTTTTGTTTGCAATTACTAACACAGGACAGAGCAGCTGGTTCAACACCGTAATAAGACATAAATATGTGAATTGATGATCAGGAAGCCGCCGATCGCTTCAGGAGCGACGTGACATGAGGCTGCCCATGAAGTTGACTCTTCTGGTTGAATGCACTGTCACTGAGTCAGGGGGGCGCCAAGCCTTTCGCTTTATAGGCCCATTGAATAGCTTGAACGATCCATGCAGCAATGGATCTGACAGAGGCCCGCAGCCCCTTGTTCTTCCCGTGGAACAGGACAAAGATACTCAGACTGACGAAAGGGAGCCGTGGCCTCCAGTTATTGTCTCAAGGTGACTCCTACATCAAGGGGATGCAGCTCCAGACTTCGGGCTGATCTAAAGGTGGGAAGCGTGATTTCCTGATTCTCGTGGAAAATTGAGGTGACCTTTTAGGGTTTGCCTCCAGCATCGGGATTAGAATCACTCTGTCCGGGAAGAAGGTTAGAAATGGCTCTTTTGAGCCTAAGGTTTGGATCTCGGATATTCTCTTTGCTGAAGTGATGGCTACCAAAAAGGCAGTTTTGGGCAAGTTCTTTGATCTAGAATAGTTTGTCGAGCTGTGAGGAAAAATTTGAGGACCAGCGGAAGATCCCACTTGGGGAACCTTGGTTTCCTTTGTGGCCTGAGCCTAACTGCCCCCTTGAAGAATTGATAAACAAGGGTGTGCCTGGCCCATGACACCCCACTGAAAACTGAGATCGCTGACACCTGTACCTGGAGGGAAACTGACAAATAAGGCCATATCCAGGCCTGACTGCAGGAAGCATAGGATGTTCTGGTATGCCGGGGCACTACATGGGTTGGTTTTGGAAGACGTGGTTTGTGAATTTAGCCCATACTTGTTCATGCACCCGGTTGGTGCTTCTTCTCCTTGCACTCAGGAGTGTGGGAATGACTTCTTCCGGGCACCCTAGTGCCTCCAGCCTTCCCTTTTCAAGAACCAGGCATTTAGGCGCAGATGAGCTGGGCAGGGATGTAGTGTCGTGCCCTGAGACAGAAGGTCTGGTCTGAGCGGCAGGGGAACCGGTTCCCGAAAACTGCGAAGCATCAGAAGGGGAAACCAAGGCCTGATGGACCAGTAAGTGATTATGGCTATCACCTCTGCTTCTTCCATCCTGAGTCTCCGCAGGAACTAGAGGATAATGGGGTCGGAGGAAAGACATAGGCTCTGCGTAACCACCAACACTCCGTCAGGGCGTCTATCCCGTAGGCCTGAGGGTCCCGGAACCTTGAATGGTACCTCGCCAGTTTTTTGTTGCATGTGGAGCTCAGGAGGTTGAATTCTGGGGGTTTTCCCAAGGTTAGGATCCATCTGAACACTTCCTCGTGGAGAGACCACTTGTTGTCTAGACTGACTCGAGAGAGGAAGTCCGCTTGGACATTCTGGATCCTGGGTACATATGCTGCCGATTTTTTTTTATGTTGACCAGGTTCTTCTGTGCCCAGGTCATAATTGCTTCCACCTCTTGTAGCAGGGACAGGCTTCGAGGACCCCCTTGTTTCCTTGTGCAGGCCACTGCCGTTGTGTTGTCAAATGGCGAAATGCTAGAAGTGCCTGGAACGCTGCTCGTAGCTGTAGACCTTGTTCCTCGAGAAGGAAAATCCCAGGAGCCCTGCGCCACCTCCGCTAGACAATAAGCGGCCCTGCCCCTGTTGCTGGCATTTGCCATTATTGTGACCTATGTAATAGGAAGGATGGAGTGACAGTTGCATATGTTTTTCCGCCAGAGCCACCAGGGGAGGAAACTCCTCATGGCTGAAGTAATGTGAATACGCTGGACTTTGCTGTCCGACCACTAATGAAGAAAGCCTTTCTGGAAGGCCTGCATTCCTCCACTGTGCCCACTTCACTATCGGTAACGTGGCCACCATGGTGCCGATGATCCTCAGACACTAGAGGCCAAGGAGATGAGAAGAAGAGAGCCAGATGAATCCTGTCTCGCAACCTTCTCCTCGGGTAAGGAGATGGTGCCTCTCACTGTGTCGAACTGAGCTCCGAGGAACACAAGGGACTGTTAGGGGAGACAATCGATAATGGGTGTCCACCTTCTCCCCCTAGCTATGTGCCTGCTGTGAGAGGGCTGGCCACAGGCAGGCGATGATGCATCCATAGTCCTGGAGGTTTCCATCAGGGCTGAAAGAGAAGGCAACTGTGTCGGCAAACACACAGGCTGCATGCACCTGTCCCCTTGACGCTCCTTTACCTGCCACAGAAGATCATGGGCTTGGGGAAGTCGCCGCTCAAGTCTGCAAGCATTCCCGAGGCTTGCAGGCTTTTCCCCTGTTGTAAAAGGGCGCTCCTATGATGTCGCCTGCCGCGGCGCTAGTGCGCATGTGTGATTGTGGCCATTTTGACGGAAACGCGCATGCACGAACCAAGCCTCGTCCCCGTGCCGATCCCACGAATGCGCAGAATGGCAGTGGGGATAAACCAGGAAGTAAACAGCGGCTGGAATGCAGAAGGAACCAGCCACAATGCCTGCCAGCCACGCTGCATGTCCGCGGACGTATGGGGAAAACACAGAGCACACAGGAGGGGAAAACGAAAGCCACAAATACTGCTGCCATAAAAAGAAACCATCTCACCGCTCCTAGCCACAATCATCTCCAGGCCGAGGTATGGTGAACAAGCCGGATTTGGGGGGTAATAGCCTAGCTACTAGCAGGTGGCCCTATCTGGCCAATGTGTTGCTTGCCTGCCATTGGCTAGGCCTCTAGCTTCTTCCAGCACCTCTCCCATATGCCCACACCATACCCTGCCAATATCTATGGCTTATCGGAGTATTGCGACTCTTTCATCGTGGTCGCAGCTTGGCCGGTCCTGATCGTAGGAGAAGAATCATCGGGTAGGAAGACCATTAACTAGGTTCTTCAGAGGAGGACAAAAGAACATGGCTGCTAGCTCATAGCAAAGATATATGGGAGTGGAGTCCTATAGGGGTAGTAGCAGAGGTGGGGCTAAACCCCACATGTATGCTGCCATGGAGTCAGGAAAGATTTGTTTCCCTTTTTTGTCTGTGCATTTTAGCTGTGCAGTATTTTTGATTGTATGTTTTTATAAGTTTAAAAAAATACATGTTTATCGTCCCAATATACCCCCCCCCCACCGCTTCCTGCATCAGGGTGACATTGTGATTTTGCCACCCACAGGCTCCTAATCTTGTGGTAGCCTTGTCGGGATCATATACATGCTTCCAGGCTGAAGAGTCCCATTGTCAACCTGCAACATCAGACCTATATGGCTCTCACCTTGCCTGAAATATTTGATAATAGCTCTTGTATTGAATCTGAATCAATATTTCAGAGAAAAAGAGTGCATCGAGTTGTCTGTGAGATCCGCATTCGCTTTTGGCTGTGGTTTGGACCCACACGGCGCACAGAGAGATGTTCAGTCACATGGTCAGAGTAAAAAAAAATAAGAAAGCTAAGCATTTTATTGCCTGTTGTTTTTTTTAGATTTTTTTATTTTTTTATAGATATTTGAATCTGCACCATAGTAGTATGTTTGTATAAACTTGACTACAAACTGTGACTTCAAATCTACTTTGACATATACTTCTGTTTTTTTTGCCCTTGAATGTACTGGGAGGAACCATTAAAATAGTGTATATCCATGTTTTGGAACCATGTGTATACATTTCAAGTTCTTGAAGTGGGAAGCTACAAAACGAATACTTGCACAGAAATATAGATTTTAAACATTTGAATAAAGACTTTTTTTTTTTTTTTTTCCAGAACCAACTGTCCTGATTGATGTTAAAGCAGACTCGAAGGTCATGCAGGAAGAGATTTTTGGCCCACTCCTTCCCATTATAACTGTACAAAATGTAGATGAAGCCATTCAGTTCATAAACCAGAAAGAAAAGCCCCTTGCGTTGTATGCATTTGCAAATGACAAAAAGGTAAGAAGTGACAGCTCAGTTAACAGAAAAACTCCTCTTCTACTTGATCTTGATATATTTAAATGCAAAAGACTGCCTTTCTGTTCTGGGTTAGGTTGGTTGTTTAAGACCAAATGTGCGTACAACCAAGCATATATGTACTCGCATGGTTTTAAAGTCAACAATTGCTGAATAAATGTTGTATGATGTTGCTGCTAAGTGGTAATGTGTACAAAGTCATTCTGTGGCTGCTCTTGCTGCCTGCACAAGATGTGGTAGTTTGGTATAGGTGCCAGTGTTCTCTAAGCACCAAATCTCACCATATCTCTGGATGGCCCAGTTTGCAACAGATCAAACTGCCCAAGCCTGAGTTGGGTGCCTTACCTGCATAACTGGGCACCTTAAGGCTGGCCATATATTCTACAATTTCCTTGTACAATTTTCCTTTTAGATTTACCAAAACCATATAATATGAGGTCAAACCTAAACACTTTCAATTTGAATGCAATTAGGGAGGCCCTTGCACTACATTGTTGAGGGTAATACAGGAAATTGAATAAGAAAAATGTATGATGTATGGCCAGTCTTAGTGTGTGAATAGTTTCATTCCTTTCCACAAAATCTGAGTCTGACACTTAAAGCCAAGTCTAGTATCCTGATTTTTAGTAAACTCTTTCCATAAATCTTTACCACATGCAGAAAAATTTGACCACCAGTCGGCTAAGTAATGTCATGTCATGTCATGTTCTGACATTTTACAAAGTGCATTTTGAGAGTCATTGTAATGATTAAATTACATTTTTTACTGCTTATGAGGAGGATGAAAAGTGAAATTTTTAATTCCATAATAAGGTTCTCTCTAAGGCATTTTTGCTAAATACCTTTAATGTATTACTTAAAATAAATTTTTATTGCAGCCCATGAAGTTGTTAATTTTTCAATTTTACAAAGTGTGTATGCAGTTCAGGACCCCTGCTGAATCCTTGTCTAATTCGTCCATAGCAGCAGCATTGCTTCACAATGAGGAGGAGGAGGAAGAATAGGAGGGAGTGGACATTGGATCTTCTGAGTCTTAAGAACTCCTCCAGGGAGGATGAGCAGTCACCCTTAATCTCTCCCGATCTACGAGAAACTTAAGTTACCGTATTTTTCGCACCATAATACGCACCTGACCATAAGACGCAGCTAGGTTTTTAGAGGAGGAAAAACAAGAAAAAAAAATTCTGAAC
This sequence comes from Rana muscosa, assembly GCA_029206835.1. NCBI lineage: Eukaryota > Metazoa > Chordata > Amphibia > Anura > Ranidae > Rana > Rana muscosa. The sequence goes on along the minus strand of CM055117.1, from coordinate 569,058,918 downwards.
CAAATGGTGTACTCAAATATTTTCCAGTGCCCATAGACAATGCAGATTGACCATTGCCCATAGACAATGCAGAGTGACCATTGCTACAAACACAGCCTTACCTGATGTTATCACTTCTGCCTTCCTCTGTCTCAGGAACCAGTTGGAAGATCGCCCGGCGCTCCACGGGGGGTTTGGATGTCTGTCCCCTGCTCTCCTGCCTCTCTTCCGGTGGTGGCGGCAGGAGGCGCGGAGGGCGGTGCCAGTGGGCACAGCCGTACTGCATGCTATATAAATACATTTCCCAGAGTTCTGCTTTTAACAGTCTGTAGTTGTCATAAATATGATTGTCGTATGGTATCTGATTTAGATTGCCCATTGCAAGCCATATGCCTTGACCCTGAGGCCTATAAGATGCACTTTTTTTTCCCCCTCTTTCTGTCCAAAACCAAAGCAAACTTTTATCCTTGAGTTTTTTGGTGCTGCAGCTGAGCAGAGCCTACACAGGCCCCATCCCACCATCCACCACTGTGCTGTGTGGGCTCTGCTCTGCACATAGACCTGTGTGGGCTCTGCTCATTAGACCTGTGTGGGCTCTGCAGCTGGCCAATCACGATGCCTGCTGGCACTGGTCGGAATGAGCAGCTCGTCCACGTGTCCCCTCACAGCTGCCCTCCGCGTTCTGCTAAACGAACTTCCCGCCACGGACGCCGTGCTGCACGCTGGGTAGCCCACACTGAGCTTCGCTCACCTCAGCCCGTGCCACCGTCCGTCCAGTCCTCCGCTGACGTCACCCCGAAGCTGAGTGAGTGGGCAGGGGGGAGGAGCCACACATGGTGGGCAGGAACATGAAAGCGGCGTGACGTCTGGACAGCCGGAAGGGATGTGAGACGACCGGCCGGTGTACACTGTACAGAGTTCGTACACAGTATGTTGTCTGTATGACAGGTCCTCCTCACTGTACTCCATGTGGAGTGTGTATGACAGGGGGCAGTGCTAGCGGCGGGTGGGGCCGGCGGCAGCGGGGAGGCGTGCCTGTCATCTATTCGCACCATAAGACGCAGGGACATTTTCCCCCATGTATCTGGGGGGAAAAAAGTGCGTCTTGTAGTCCGAAAAATACGGTAAGTTATGTTTTAGAAACCTATAAATTTTGTGTCTCCCAAACATCCTGTACGTTTTTTAAATAGGTCCTACCTAACGCCTATCCGTTTATTTAAATAACAGCCAAATTACAACCCAGCATGCCCCAGATTTGGGGAGATCAGTGGCACCTTTTACTATTTTAATGTGGTCTTGTCCTGTTATCCAAGGGTACTGGACACAAGTGGTCAAATTCCTACATGACCAAATGGGCTCCCCGCTAACCCTTTGCCCTAAGCTGTGTGTATTGTGCCTTCTTCCCACCTTGGAGGAGGATAAACGCCTTTTTGTAGTTTTCTGCAAGAAACGCTGTTTATGGGCAGAATGTTAATTGCAAGGGTTTGGCTCAGGGAGTCGCCATCCAGCATTGGCCATTAACGCCACGTTACCCTATAAAAAAAGTCATATACATTCATAGAGGGTGCCCGAATAAGTACCATAAGATATGGGATAGATGGTTAGAGATTACCTCTAGATGTGTAGTGGATGAATAAACCACTCTGTAAACATCTACCTTATGGGTACAATGCACTATTCATTGTATACTTTCTACTTAACAATCTGCACACCATATATATCTATAGGTGTTATCGATGATTATCTGTGTATCACTGCCATTACCCACTGCGTGTGTGTGCGTGTGTTTGGTATCACATGTGCTGGTGATTCTGAAACCGTCACCATTTATCTTTCCATTTTGGTGCTTGTTGCACTGTTAATTGTTTGTCTCTATTTTGTATTAAGAGTTTGTTTTGATTAAAAAAAAAGTTTCTGGTGGATGAGGTATGCTCCTGTTTTGAAGTTGGAGCCACCTAGGCTCTCTGCACCAAAGTTCTTGCCTGGCTCTTATGTCGATTTTAAGATGCTCGGGATACTCTGGCTGCGGAACTGGTCTATGGAGATGGTCTGGAATAGATTCAGATTGATAGAGAACAACTTTTTGGAAAGTCTTTAGACTCCTTTTGTGAAAGAAGGCACAAGCAGAAGGGGTACACTCTTACCTAGTAAGAAGAAAACTAAGGTGCTTGCAGCAAAATCAGCTGCTTCCAGAATTCAGAAAAGTTTTTGTGCTGAGGCTCACTCAACACATTCAGTCTGTACATCCTTGGGCTTTTCAGTACTGGGTGTTTGGTTTCTCAGATTTGCAAGGCTGCAATCTTGTCTTTTTATTCACAAGTTGAAGCGTAGTGTGCTTACCCTCCACAAACACCTAGGGTGGTTTATACATTTTCGGGGCCTTCACCCTGCTCTCGTATGTACTGGGTGGTTGCTGGCTATCTGGTTGCTGGTTTTCTATATGTAACACGATCTGTAAAAGAATCCTGCTCCCCACCAGGAGCAGGTTTACTGCAGCTTTACAGAAGATGGAGCTATTAATCATGGGAGTGCTGGAAGATCAGCAGCAGGACTGGGCATCACTGTTTAATTTTGGCAGCAAATTTAGATTTAGTTTTAGTCTTGGTCTTAGGACTAAAATGGCATTTTAGTTTTAGTCCCATTTTTAGTCTTTTGACTAAGATGGCATTTTAGTTTTAGTCGTATTTTAGTCATCTCAATTGTTTTAGTTTTTAGTCGTGTTTTAGTCGACTAAATTAACACTGCTGGGCATCCCTGTACAGATATTTGTACAGGATCCAGCTGCCTACACAACATGGGGATGTACTTCATCACAGTTAGGTCACTTAGGCTCCATGTACACAGAAGCTCAAAAACGGTCGTTTTTAAAGCAGCAGAAAAAGCTAGCTTTTATCAGCGTTTTTTTACTAGCTTTTATTAGCGTTTTTCAGTGTAGCTTTTTTTAGCTTTTAAAAAAAAAAAAAAAAAAAATTTTTTCAATGGACCAAAAAACGCTAAAAAACGCCCGCGGCCAGCGTTTTTGAGCGTTTTTGAGCGTTTTTCGGCGTTTTGCGGTTTTTTCTGCCGAAAAACGGCACTTTGAACGCAAATTTCTTGCGTTCAGAAAAAAGCCCATTAACTCCACTGCTCATTAAAGCTAAAAAACGTTATGTGTACATGAACACATAGGCTAACATAGAGTGCAGTTAATGGGCTTTTTAAAAAAACGGCAAAACGCCCATTAACTGCAGTTTATCAGCTTCTGTGTACATGGAGCCTAAAAGTGTTTTTTTTTTTTTTTTTGTTTGTTTTTTTTATAGAGAAGGTGTGTGTGTGTTTGTTTGTTTGTTAAACTTTTTTAGCTTTACATTTTACCTGACACCAGCTTCGGCTGTAAGGTTCTTTTGAGTTTGGGAATCTGATTACCTTATTTTGGGCCTGTTGGCAATATTTGCTGCGTTGTCCAACCCTCAGCTGTATTCAGTGGCATTTGGTGGTGGATGTTTGTTTGGGGGGGCGGCAAACAACTGAACCCCCTCCACCGGCACTTGCTCCATCTGGCCGGTGGGCATCTGAGGACCGGGCATCCAGGCAGTAGCTCTTCTCCGCCTCGCTTCCACCGTGTGTCTCCTCCTAGACTATCAGACCCGCTTCCCGATTGGCCGGGAGGAGGATCAGTGTTGCAGCAGCGAATATTCATTTGCTGTTGCAGCACACCTGGATGGGCTCCTGCCGCACTCTCTGCGTCTCAAGCCCACCCTATCTTGAAGCCTATTAGAGCCTCTAATCCGGTGCTATGCATGAATCTATCCATTGCATATAGGGGGTGGCCTGGAGAGAGGGGCGGCGCCCCTAATGGGTGGGCCACCCCTGGTTGTATTGCTTGGGAATGTCCTATAGTCTTGATTAATGGCAGTCCTGTACTGTTCGCTTAAAAAAAACAAGGGTTTTTGACTTGCCTGTAAAATTTATTTTATTGGAGTACAGTACAGGACACAGGTCATCCTCCCCTCTGTCCTGGCGTATTCTCTTATTGCTTGCTTAAATAAAAAAAATGAGGATTGCTCGGAGTGGAGGGGTTATAGGTACTGTCCCAAGCAGCTTTGTTTGCCAGTATCCTCACCAGAAGGTGACGGCATATAATCCATGGTCGGGATTACAGTAGTTCTAAAGCCTTGCGTCTTTTCACCTTAATACATTCCACAGGGGCACTTACCAAAGAGGAGGGGCCTGGAGTGCAGACAAGGGAGCCCAGAAGAACCATTGCACAGGGCATGGTTCTTCTGGATTATTTAAAAAAAATAAAAATAAAGCTACTGTGATCCAAGAAAGGGATTTTATAGATGAGTAAAAAATCCTTCTTTTTTTTTTTTTTTTTTTTTTTGATAGAGTAAGGAAAGATTAGAACCTTGTCCAAATTTTTATCTCTATTTTGTCCAAGTGACCATTGTTACAGAGACAGAAAGTAAAGGGAAATCACAAAGTTTACAGTTATTACCAGAACAAGAGGTGGTAAAATCTTCCAGTGGAGAGGACACATGTTCACATGTGTAACAATTGTGTAAGAGGGAAATTTTTTTGTTGCTTTTTTCTTCCACTTCCTGTAGCATCTCGGGGAGAGTAATTTTAAGGGAAATCTCCCCCAAGGGGACATAGACAGTAAAAAATAAACTGTCCGGTTATAACTCTTTCCTTCCCTATCCATTTAATTATTTTGGCTTCACAATTGCTTTAACCATAAATCTTTTGATATTTCAGATCATTAAAAAGATGATTTCTCAAACCTCAAGTGGTGGAGTAACTGGCAATGATGTCATTATGCATTATACAGTTGTTGCGTTACCTTTTGGAGGTGTTGGTAAGTACTTCCTATAATTTTTGTTGCTACTATATTTAGTTATAGCTGGTAGCAACATCTTAGACTGTATGCACATCAGCTTACAAAAGTATCTCTAAGACCGATGCTTTGCCTGTAAACAAACTTTAAGGCTTGGTTCACACCTATGCGAATTGAATGCACACTTCCCCGCATCCAATTCGCATAGCAGGAGAATGTGACTGGCTCTCTATGGAGCTGGTTCACATATCTCCACAGCGGGTCCGGTGCGGTGTGCAGGAAAAACGTGTGGCGTTTTTGGTGCGTTTCAGGTTCGGGCTGAAATCGGACCTCGAACGGTGAACCAGCACGCACCGGACCCCTGCTGTGCGGCGGATGTGGCGATGGTGTGAACCGAACCTCATAGTTTTGTGCCAGTTTTATCGATTTTTTTTTTTTTTTTTTTTTTTTTTTTTTTTTTTGACAATTTTTCGAAGATGGGTGAAGTCATGGTCTTTTCTCCCTTAAATTGTAATTTACATAACAAGGCCAATGACTGTTCTATTAACATCTCGTACACCTTTTTTTTAATGCGTATAGCTGTGCAGTGTGCTACAATGCACCCAAGCTGTATTATGCACCACAATGTACAGATGCTCTGTGCATTGCAAAGCGCAATTTTGACCAGGACCTACTGTATTTTATATAAAAAATATATATATATATATATATATATATAGCCCTAAGCGAGAACCGAAAAGAAATTCACTGCCCTTATAGTTTTTTTCATCCTGGGTTTGCTTGGTAAACGTGAAAAGTAGTATAGTGTTCCAGATACTGCACTCAATCTATAACAGAACATGTTTTTGTAAATTGTTAAGTTGCTAGTGGTTTATCTACAAATCTGGGAAATTCGCAGCTAGGTATATGTGCTGCTATTGCTGAAACATTTTGGACATGTTCCCTGCTGACATGTTCATCACATGGCTATTCTACTTATTGGGTCAGTAAACCTGAACAAGGGTTGAAGCAAGGAAATCTGGCTTGCTCACTGGTATACTTGTTCCAGGTCACAGGCTAAATCTATGAGCTACTGGACTAAACAATATGAGCTGTTGAATAATCTTAGTGGTGATTAGTATACATTCATATATTTCCTTTACATTTTAGGACATAGTGGCATGGGTTGCTATCATGGCAAACACACATTTGATACCCTTTCCCATAAGCGGTCATGCCTCATCAAGTCTTTAGGTATGGAAAGTGCAAACAAGCTCAGGTATCCCCCTTATACTCAGAAGAAATTGGATTGGGCCAAGTTTCTACTAACAACCAAGTTCAGCAAGAAAACACTGGGTCTTGTGCTCCTCCCATTGGTGGCTGTGGTGGTAGCTGTAATTTTAAAGGTAAGAATTTAGATTTCTCTGGTAAAAGGGTAACAACTCTTTTACTAAGAATGCCATATTTACACGTCTTTGTAGGTTTTTACTTGTGGCCTGGCTATCTTGACAGTTAAAAATCTAAGCTTCTAACCATAGGCTGTCAGCTTAAATGGTACATAAACCCCAACAAAGTAGTTTTTCCTATTCTATCCCTTTTGGTCTAAGTGTACCACTGGACAGCATTTTATTATATAGTATATGTGAGATGAGTGCAAAAAAATACCAATCCTAACAGAAATCTTGTCAACGAATAAACCCAAATTCTATCTTAGGATGACAACAATGCTTCTACATGTATACAGTACAGAGAGTAAATGTTGTTACCCCTGGACTGGCAGATAAAAATAAAGGTTAAAAACGAATGCAGCCACACAATCTATATACTGGTAAGCGAAACTATATAAATGAAAATGTTTAGCTATGCTTTTTTTGTGCAGAAGCTGCTCCAAGCCAGCACTAGGGGGCATGTTTTATTGATGAGATACTGACATCTCATTCAGACCTGTTTGAGCAATCCTGATTTCAAAAAGTGCCCTCCAGTGGCAGGTAGAAAAGGCTTGCTTATGTAGCACTACCCCCGTAGGAGCTGCTGGTTATATTTTTGGGTCATGCCGTTACCTGTCTGTTCCGCCGTATCCGTCATAGGGGTTACATTGAAGAGTCTTCACAGATGTCAGCACCAACACATAGTCTCTTTTCCAATGGTTTCATTAAAGAAATCTCATTTTAGAGGGATGGAGGGTTAGGGGAAATTCAGGTACCTTGCTTTGCGGATCACGGGTACTTTCTTCAATCCAGAGGACAAACCGTTCCCACACTGGATATAGCAACCACCGGATAGGCCTCTCTCACTGACCTAGCAGCCGGTGCGGTGCTTGGTCACAGTCTCTGCCACAGACTTGAAGAATACATTTAGTCTCTGCCCAATCCTCTGCCACAGGATTGTATGATCCAGAACCTTTTGCAAAGTCTAAGTACAGTCCCACAGTACCAGTTTCTTTCAGCCAATCCGGCAACACTGTGAGGTAGATGAGTCAGGATGTGTCCTCCAATTGAGTCTCCAGGCTCTTCCTGAGATATCGGCCCTTTTGGCTCGGTCCTCTCCTGGAAAAGTCCTCCCCTGGTTTCTTCAATTGCTCGGCTTTACCCCGCAGGCAAGAAAGCCAGAAACTCCTGGGCCTACTTCCAGTAACGAGGCCTCTGGCCAGCCGGCCCCGAGGCAGGGAAACTGCTACGGGACACCTTAGGCCAGGAGGGCCATCAGGTCAGAGAGCCCCGGAAGACGGTGTCTGTCCCTTGAGTACCCTCTCCCAGAATGCACAGCGGGGGACCAATCCCACTGAGCTGATTCTGGGCAAGAGGTACTCAATACATCCAGCCTGCTGCATTTCCAACCTTGACCTGTGGTGACAGCGACACCCACAGTCAAGTGGAAAAATGCGCAACACAGCTGGACTGGAACAGAAACCAGAAATTTACACAATTATTCTGAGCTAAACTACAGCTCAGATAACTAAATTTACAAATGGCGCCTACCCAATAGGATCAGGGTGCTACACTTACCACTGCCAACTGCCTTCAAGCTGTGCTGTTAGAAGCTCATATAACTGGCAGTGATGGTATCTGACCCCAAATGTAAATACTACATTTACTGTAAGTGCAGCTCTCTTTTCAGTAGGTAGAGGTCTTGTCCTTTTGTTATTTTGTTCACTGAGGTTCTTTTATCCAGACCACGAATAAGGGAAGATGTGTCCACAGGACTTGATAAAATTACATTTCATGGTGGTCAAGACCACTAGCTGCTGCAGCATTATTTGGTAACATCCGATTTCTCACCCTACACATTCAGAGCTCCACACCTATAAGTAAACACAGTAAATAATCTTGACATGCTGTTTAACACTGTGTTTGTTTTTTGCTAATAATTGCAGAATGTTGGTAGAAGGCATTAGGTTGATGTCACTAGTCCATTTGCCTTTTTTTCCTGTGGTGTCACTCCTTTTTAATGGCCAGATCATCAAGATGCTGTTTTGTTGCAGATTCCTCTCTGGTCTGCAGGGTTCTGCAGCATTTTGAGGGGATAGCTTCCGTTACCTGCTTCTTGGTGTTTCTGCTAGTGTGACATGAACCTAAAATGCAGAAAGCTTTTCTTTTTGTTTTGTCTGAATTTTATTGTAGACGTACATTCCTGAGAGGTATACAGTGATGACCAGAGTTTGTCGTTGCAAGAGGATTGGTTTCAGAGCCCAGCTACAACCACAGTTGTTACCATTTGTGCCTTTACCACTTTTTTAATATTGCATCCTATTATTCTCCTTTTTGATATAATGCTTGCTACTACTAACCTTGCAACTTCTATATTCTATCTTCCTGGTGTGTGTTTGTTGATAGTGTGATAGGGCTGTGGCACAAATGTACCCTTTTCCCTTTTTTTTTTTTTTTTACTTTTGTGCAAAGAAAAGAAAAACTGTAAGCACCATTTGACTGTCGACACAACATCCCCCTGGCACGAATACCGAAAAACCGCACCAATTATGGCGTTCCCATACACTTATTTGGAGTTTTTAGCATTTAAGAAAACTAGTGTCCTGAAGGCATGCACACTGAAATCCTGCCTAGAAACTCCATGTTTTACTCTGATGGGCTTAATTGTAGATATGGGGGGAAGCAGAAGGAGGATTCATTTTACATCAAGTATAAGTGAAATGTACCAGTTCCTAAGGTAACATATGCACCAAATCCAATTTAAAATATACGCTGTTCAAGCACATGAAATTCTATTTCAATGTTTTAGCAGATGATAAATATTCTCTATTTGGATACAACATGGGGAAATAGCATTTCATGGGCTTGTAGAGTGTATATTTTAAATTGTATTTGGTGTATGTTACCTTAGGAACTGGTACATTTCACTTATACTTGATGTAAAATGAATCCTCCCCTTCTGCTCCCCCCCCCCATCATAGGATAAAACATGGAGGCAGGATTTCAGTGTGCATGCATTCAGGACACTAGTTTTACTAAATGCTAAGAGCATCAGTTAGTGGTTGGCCTTTCATAACAGATCTGTGCAAGGGAACTAGGATGAGCTCCGTCTAGTACATGCACTCCAGTGCCTTGACATCGGAGCCGCTAAATTGGCGAGCCCTCTTTCTTCCAGTCCATACACATGTGGATCAATTTAGTTAAGAGTCCTACTTCCTTCTGAACATGTCTTGGATATTGGTAGCGGAATAGATACCACATGGCCTTTCGCAATTTCAGACTGGGCGGGGCACTAACAACAAACTATTTTGGGTGCATGGTTTAAGAGCTCAAATAATAAATATATTGGCAGGCCTCTCAGCTTCATAAGATGAAACCAAATTTTCCATTTATATCCGTTATATTTAGAGGTCTAAACGGCTCTGATTCTAGAAACTGTAAAAAAAAAAAAAAAATCTTTAGACTGCAGTTCTACAACATGGTAAATGGCAGTGAGCGTAACGACCTCTCGTTCAGGCTATATATGTTATAGCAAAAAGCCACTTCAATCCAAAAGAAAATCAACACCAAAGGGATGACCATAACAGGCCTGTCACAGGAATATGTCCAGCTGTTAAAAGGAGTGCTTGTATCTTTGAATAAGTATCATTTGCCTTTTTTATGCACATATATAATTCTTTACACTTTTGTTGCCATTTTGGGTTTTCTCAGAAATACCGCTGGGATTTGACAAGCAGAGGGATACAGCTTGTGCTGGCATTTCAGAGGCTGTTTTAAACAAGATGGGTAGCAGATGACAGGCAACGACATTCTTTGATACAGCAAGGTATGCAGTCCCCAATAAGTGGGAGCATGCCCAGTGTTTGTGCTTTTTCTATGCTACAGGTTTGCAGCTCCCTATATATAGCTCAATGTGATTTGTAAAGTCTCATTTAAAAAAAAAAAAAAAAAAAAAAGATAACAAAGCTGTTATACTTTCCTCCTCTATGTAGTTGGTTTTGCACAGAGCAGCCTGGATCCTCCTCCTTCTCGGGTCGCTTTTTGCTGCTCCTGGCCCTTCCCCTCATATCGAGTGCCCCCTCAGCCAGAAGCTCTCTATGGGAGCACCCAAGCCAAGTAAGAGCTCAGTGTATGCATTCAGACACAGAACCCCGACCTGGCCCCCTCTCTCCCCTGATTGGCTGACTGACTTTGACAGCTGCGGGAGCCAATGGCGTCGCTCTTGTGTCTCAGCCAATCAAGAGTGTCCCAGACTGATTAGACACTCTTGGACATCGCTGGACAGAGATGAGGCTCAGGTAAGTAATTGGGGGGTGCTGGGGAGGCTGCTACACAGGTTTTTTTATCTTAATGCATAGATAAAATTTAAGATAAAAAAACCTTCTGCCTTTACAACCACTTTAGGAGTTCTTTAATTACTTTCTGTAAAGGATAACACCGTTGGCTTTTAAATTTGAACTATAAGCACATTTTTATTTATTTTTTGTCCTTTTGGAGTAAGGCAGAGCTAGAACCCCTGTCAAAAAAATTTTTTTTCCACCATCTGTGTCCCATTTTGGAGATTTCCTTCCACTTCCTGTCCCATAGTCAAACAGGAAGTGAAGGGAAATCCCTGCAAATTAAGGGAATCCCCTTGGGGACCCCCCAGGTCACCAAAACTAGTGTCTCCATTGGAAGATTTCTCCTCTATTCCTTTTCTGGGGACAACCCAAAATTTTGAGTTTTCTGTACTTTCACTTTCAATGATAATGGTAAACAGGTTAAATAGAGGGGGGCACAGAAAGCAAAACCTGGCAGGGGTTCTAATTTCTCTCCACTCAAAACCAAAAAAAAAAGGTTTTGCTTTTAGTTATACTTTAAATTATACTTTAAATTAACAGTGCATGTATTACAGCAAGTATTTTCTTCTAAATTATTTTAGAGAAAAATGAGGTGGTAAGGCAATTGTCCTCCCTGGTTATACACAAGGTTCCTTGAGTGCTAAAACTGTCAGCCATATACGTGGGTATACCAACCCTGGAGGATATAAAGTGGGCTGAAACCCTGTGCAGCTGCCAACAACTGGAGGGATGGATAACAAGAGACAAAAACAAAGAAGCAGCCATCGCTCTGTGGGTAAAGCATTAATACTTGTAGACCTTTTGACTAAGTAAAAAATTAATTTATTGCACTTTTTAAAATAAACAGCAACTGCTAATAATAAAACTTGCAAAAGCAGTCATAGAAGCATGTGGCTAATGTAGATACTAGTATAAAAAAAAATTGTTATTAGAAAAAACGGTACCACTGTAACATCCGGGTGGGGAAGGGTCAACATCAACCGATCAGCTTGTGGGTTAAACATGGAAAGGAATGTAATTATCCATGTAGATGACAATGGAAGCCCGGTGATCAATGAGAGATGGTTAGATCACAACCCTTTACCTCCAGCTGGTGGTCAGACTCTGCTGATGTCCAAACAGGAGATTGCAATGGCAGAGTGCCCTGGTGACAAGCGGATGGCTCTGTAGCTGGTCATGGGTGTAAACCCCGCTGAACCGCAGGCAGTGTGATGTGGTGTCTGCCCCTGGAGGATGGGACCAGGAGGGCCGAACAAACTGACTAGAGCTGGGCGCACTGGATGACGTCGGCATTGCACTGGAAACGAAGGGGAACAGGAAGAGCCCGTCTGTCGTGGTGAACCGCAAGCTCTGGGTTGCCGTGGCTTACATGTTTCCTGCGCATGCGCTTTTTCAAAGTCACAAAGGAAGCGGCAATGATGGTATTTAAGCACATTGAAGGGGATAGGGAGGGGGTGGAGATAACAAGCATGAATGTGATGTTAACCCCTCACTCGACCCTATAACCTAAAATAAAGTGTGCAGAATGCATATAGATCGACTTAATCAACAAATTAAAATAGTGAGCTGAGATATATATAGATATAGAGATATAGATATAGATATACGTGAATTGAATCAATAAATTGAGTGAATACAAATAAATAGTAATAAAAATTAGGGCTGCAATTAACGATTATTTTCATAATCGATTAGTTGGCCGATTATTGTTTCGATTAATCGGTTAATAACCTTAAAAAAAAAAAAAAAAAACAGGTCATTTTTTGCTGCGATTTGCATTTTTTTAATTTATTTTTTGGCCAATTTGTTGTTTTTTAATTCTCCATTTAAAGTGTATTGAACGGAAAAAAAAATAAAAAATAGCACCGTTTTGCGTTAAACAATAAAGTCCTTGCCTTTTCCAAATACGCAGCAGCTGAAAAAAATCATGGATGTGAACGTGTCCCATAGGAAACCATGTAAATGAACTGTAGTGTGTTTCTGCAAAAAACACAGAGGTGTGACCCAGGCCTGAGATGTTTAGTAACATAATGGGGTTAAAAAAATAAATAAAATTAGTACCAAAAGAGCAAATAATCGCTACTGTAAGGGGTTATTTTTTACTGTGGGACAGTGAAAGTAATATTTACAGTAGCGATTTGCTCTTTTTGTACTATAAAGGGCTAATTTTAGTTTTTTTGTTTTTTTAACCCCATTATGTTACTGCCCGATTAATCGATTATGAAAATAATAATCGATTCATTTCATAATCGATTAGTTGTCGATTAATCGAGTAGTTGTTTCGGCCCTAATAAAAATTATTAATTGCCGCTTCCTCCGTGACTTTGAAAAAGCGCATGTGCACAAAACATGTAAGCCACAGCAACCCAGAGCTTGCAGTTCACCACGACAGACGGGCTTCCTGTTCCCCTTCTCTCCTGCCGTCCCTCTCTCTATGGTCACCGCTGCCACCCCCTATTCAGAAGCCCGCCCCTGAATTACAGCGGCGGGGTGTATTTTGGAAGCATCTAATTGGAGCCATAGGCTCTAATAGGCGTCAAACAGTGAACAGCGGGCGCCATGCTGGACGTTCGTTGTTCACTCAGCTGTGTGTTAGGAAAGGGAATTGATCGCTTCCCTAACACTGAACCGCCAATCAGGTGCTCAGGTCTGTGTTACCTGTCACCTGATTGGCTAAAACAACAGGCGCTGTGATTGGACGCCGCCTATCAGGCGTCCAATCATAGCAGAGGACGGAAAGGGAGTGGATGGGCACAGTAGCGGCAGTGGATGGGCACAGTGTCTACGTTTGATGGCACAGTGGCTGCGTTTGATGGGCACAGTGGCTGCAATTAAATGTTTTGTTTTTTTTCAGTTTGTTTGCGCACCAGCTGCCACTGGTTTCTGGCGTAGCGCTGACATCCTCCCAGTGCGCCCGGCTTCAGTCAGCTTGTTCGGCCCTCCCGGTCCCATGCTTCAGCGGTGGACACCACATCACACTGCCTGCGGTTCAGCAGGGTTTACACCCATGACCAGCTACAGAGCTGTCCACTTGTCACCAGGGCACTCTGCCATCGCAATCTCCTGTTTGTACATCAGCAGAGTCTGACCACCAGCTGGAGGTAAAGGGTTGTGATCTAACCATCTCCCATTGATCACCGGGCTTCCATTGTCATCTACATGGATAATTACATTCCTTTCCATGTTTAACCCACAAGCTGATCGGTTGATGTTGACCCTTCCCCACCCGGATGTTACAGTGGTACCGTTTTTTCTAAAAACAATTTTTTTATACTAGTATCTACATTAGACACATGCTTATATGACTGCAATTTCTGCAAGTTTTTATTAGCAGTTGCTGTTTATTTTTAAAAGTGCAATAAATTAACTTTTTACTTGATCAAAGGTCTACAAGTATTAATGCTTTACCCACAGAGCGCTGCTTCTTTGTTTTTGTCCTCCCTGGTTATGAATGTATGAACAATTGCTGTACATTCAAAGCCGGTCATAAACGGCTTGACTCTAGATTCAAACCATATATGGGCAGGCTGATTTGTACCCGGTTCATCGATCAATGAACTTGGATACAGCCATTCTGTCAGATTCTTCATGTGATTTTGCCAGCGGCTATAACTGCTAGCAATAATCACTCTGTTCTCCCTGCCCGGAGAACACCACTTTGCGGGAGCAATTTTCTTTCCTGCAACCCATGGTTACAGGAAAGAAAATTGCACCATCTATGGCCTGCTTAAGTAACTTTCTGTCGCAGAATCTGCTTCCCAGCATACATCAAACAACTAAGATTGTCTCAAAGTCACTGTGTGCAATTACTGGTTTGTAGCTGTGCTCTCCAAGGACAGGAGTAGCTATACTCAGGCTTTACTATCAATATGAGACTCTTGACCTTACTACCTAAAGGAACAGTGCATCCGGAAATTATTCACAGTGCTTCACTTTTTCCACATTTTGTTATGTTATAGCCTTATTCCAAAAATGGATTAAATTCATTATTTTCCACAAAATTCTACAAGCAATACCCCATTAAGGACAATGTGAAAGAATTTTTTTTAAATCTTTTGCAAATTTATTAAAAATGAAAAATCACACACAAATATTCACAGCCTTTTGCCATGACACTCAAAATTGAGCTGGGGTGCATCTTATTTCAACTGATCATTTGGAAATGCACACACCTCTCTATATAAGGACCCACAGTTAACAGCGTATGTCGGAACACAAACAAAGCCATTAAGTCCAAGAAATTGTCTGTAGACCTCCGAGACAGGATTGTATCGAGGCACAGATCTGGGGAAGGGTACAGAAAAATTTCTGCAGCATTGAAGGTCTTAATAAGCACAGTGGCCTCCATCATCCCTAAATGGGAGAAGTTTGGAACCACCAGGACTCTTCCTGGAGCGGGCTGCCTGGCCAACTGAGCGATCAGGGGAGAAGGGTCTTAGTCAGAGAGGTGACCAAGAACCTGATGGTCACTCTGACTGAGCTCCAGCATTTCTCTGTGGAGAGTGGAGAACCTTTCAGAAGAACAACCATCTCTGCAGCACTCCACCAATCAGGCCTGTATGGTAGAGTAGCCAGACAGAAGCCACTCCTCAGTAAAAGGCACATGATGGCCCACCTGGAGTTTGCCAAAAGGCACCTGAAGGACTCTGACCATGAGAAACAAAATTCTCTGGTCTAATGAAACAAAGATTGACCTCTTTGGCTTGAATGGCAAGAAGAAACCAGGCACTGCTCATTACGTGGCCAATACCATCCCTACAGTGAAGCATGGTGGTGGCAGCATCATGCTGTAGGGATGTTTTTCAGTGGCAGGAACTGGGAGACTAGTCAGGATCGAGGGAAAGATGAATGCAGCAGTGTACAGAGACATTGATGAAAACCTGCTCCAGAGTGCTCTGCTCTGGACCTCCAGACTGGTGCGAAGGTTCACCTTCCAACAGACAATGACCCTAAGTACACAGCCAAGATGACAAAGGTGTGGCTACAGAACAACTCTGTGAATGTCCTTGAGTGGCTCAGACAGAGCCCAGACTTGAACCCTATTAAACATCTCTGGAGAGATCTGAAAATGGCTGTGCACAGACGCTCCCCATCCAGCCTGATGAAGCTCGAGAGGTTCTGCAAAGAATATGAGAAACTGCCCAAAAATAGGTGTGCCAAGCTTGTAGCACCATTCTAAAAAAAGATTTGCAAAGATTTCAAACAAACTTTTTTTTTTTCATGTTCATTATGGGGTATTGTTTGTAGAATTTTGAGGAATAGAATGAATTTAATCTATTTTGTAATAGGGCTGTAACCTAACAAAATGTGGAAAAAGTAAAGCGATGTGAATACTTTGCGGATGCACACTTTATACAAATTACAGCAAAATGTTCCATACAAAAACGCTGTAAAGCTTTTACAGTAAATGATTAGAAAACAGGTATTCTTCGGTGCCAGCATGTACCTTCTAGTAGGTCTACCCACTCTCCCCTTCTTAATTTGTTTTTTGCAGGATGGGTGAGTTCATTAACAAAAGGTTCTTTTGGGCTGTCCCAAAAGGGCTCTCCAGCTCTCAATTTTTTTTTCTTCTCAAAGTCAGTATTTGTATTAAGGGCTGAATCGCACATTGTGCGGTGACCAACGTTTTACTGCCTTGTAAAACATCTGTCACTACAAGGACACGCAGAAAACCATTGTTTCCTGTGTGTCACAGTCACACTGCAATCCAGACATGCTGCATTTTATCGCAATGCACAGAATCGCATGGCACTGTACAGCAGGGGCATTTGGAGGCAGGAAAAAAAAATGCCAATGTGTCCATGGACACAAGCGTTTAGGGGCAGGAGCATTTAGAAGCCCAAAGCCAGTGCGTCCAGGAACAGCATAGTTTTGACAGAAAAAACACCTAAATGTGCGTAAATGCATCCAAGCCCTAGCTTTTAGCACTTGAGCGTCTATTAATTTCAATGGCCGGAATAAATTATTATTTTGGCCCATGAAATTAAACAACGCCCAAACGCTTGACGCTCCTAAACACGTTACATAAGTTTTACAAGCATCAAACTCTCTTGCCAGGAGGAAAGGAGTCGAGGAGAGTTAGCATTTGGGGACAGGAGCGTTTTAGAATCCTATAGCCAGTGCGTCCAGGAACAGCAAAGTTTTGGCAAAAAAAAACCCACCTAAACCTGTGTAAACGCATCTATGCCCTAGGCGTGTTTAGTGCTTGATCATTAATTTCAATGGCCAGAATAAATAATTATTCTAGCCAATGAAATTACCGCCCAAGCACTAAACACATTAAACTAGTTTACAAGTGTTTCAAGCGTTTTTCTTCCAAAACTCTACTGCCAGAAGGAAAGGAGTCTAGGAGAGTTGGCAAAACGTCCAATGTGCATGAGGTCTTCTATTCAGGAGTCTTGGAGAGCTTGATAAGACCTGAAAAGGTAATTGGCACCTCTGTACCTTCTTTTTGCAGCTTTACAACATTCTTTTTCATGTGGAAACTTTATTTCTTGATAATCTATTGGTGTAGGTCCATGCAAATATTTCAAAAGCTCTTCCACAAACTTTTTCAAGAACAGATTTGCTGCTTCTAGGTCTTTTCTCTGTGTGGTATTAATGATTTCTTCTGTCTTATTTGAGTCAGACCTCTGTACCGAACAATCGGCGAGTGCGAGTCCACAGTATCAGCCACTGAGCCCCTGCTGTGTGTGATCATGCGTGCCCCCTACCCGGGAGAGCCAGATCATGTGTATATATACATGGGTGGCACAGTGGTGTAGTGGGTAGCACTCTCGCCTAGCAGTAAAAAGGGTTGCTGGTTCGAATCCCAACCACGACACTACCTGACTGGAGTTTGCATGTTCTCCCTGTGCCTGCGTTGGGTTTCCGATGTTGGGACCGATGTATATGTACGCTGCGCTGTGTAAATTGACGGCGCTATACAAGTACCTAAATAATGATGATTCTGTGCACAGGTCCTGCACTGTAGCAGTAAAACTGCTCTGGGGTGGACTTGAGCTGGTTAATACCTTCCTTTTTTTTTTTTTTTTTTCTCTTTTTAACAGCTGGTGTGCTGAAACTTCTTTCTCACTTAGAGCTCAGGACAACACCTTGTTGCTTCTGAATGTGTGGTATAGCGTGTCTCCAGTTGGGGGCTTCTGTGGCTCTCCTTCCAACTCCCATGTCACTATTCTCTCCTACAGTGACATAGAGGTCGCCAGGAGGAACCACAATAGCCAGTCAGGAGACGCAATACACTAAAAGTTGTGGATAGTATTGGCACTGGAAGCTCAGAATTTTTCATGTGTATACATTTTGCCATGTTGCTTTATGATGATGCTGTTTTTCACTTTCTGCACTGTGGCTCTATATTGTGCATTAGGAAATTTTCTTGGAAGTTTGCTGTAAATCAGGGGTAGGCAACCTGCGGCCCGCCAGCTGTTGTGGAACTACAGTTCCCATGAGGCATTGCAAGGCTGGCAGATGCAATTACTCCCAGAGCAGCATGATGGGACTTGTAGTTCTGCAACAGCTGGAGGCCCCCCAGGTTGCCTACCCCTGCTGTAAATGGATGATTGTTAGGCCAACAGCAGTGATGTCTACCTTCTATTGTTTCTTGTTAAGGGTAGAGGTGGAGTGTTAAGTTCATTTAATTTCTCTAAAATAAGTATTTTGTTTTTCAGGTACTCTAAAAGGAAGCTGTATATGAATTTTCCAAGACATCTATCTCTTCTTATTTACAGATAATCTATGCATTTTACAGAAGTACTTATTACACTTTTTTTTTTTTTTTTTTTTTTTTACATGAATAGTTTCCTGCAGAACAGTTTCCTTACCTTCTAATAGTCTGGTCTAGCATGCTTTTCATAACCACCTACAGAGCTCCTGATAACCTTTAGAGGGTCAGTGCACCTAAAAGTTTTATATTTTAGTTTATAGTACATGCTGACATGCATTAAGCAGAACTGTAATATTTAAAAAAATTAAAAATAAATACAAACCTGGCTATTTGCTAAGTAAATGTGACATGTGGTTAGCACTTCTGCCTAGCAGCCCTAGGGTTGTCCATTCAAATCCCAACCTCAGCACAACATGCCTGGAGTTTGCATGTTCTCCCTGTGTCTGTGTGGGTTTCTTCCGGGTAATCTGGTTTCCTCCCACACTCCAAAGACATGCTGGTAGGGTCATGGGATCTTGTCTAAATTGGTCCTCGTATGTGTTTTGCATGAATGTGAGTTCGGGAACTTATTTGGTAAGCGTGTGCGTGTGTGTGTGTGTGTGTGTATATGTGTGTGTGTGTATATGTATGTGTGTGTGTGTATATGTATGTGTGTGTGTATGTATGTATATGTATATGTGTGTGTATATATATATATATATATATATATATATATATATATATATATAAATTACACACACATATCCCTGCGAAAATTGTCAGTACTATATAAATACCGGTAATAATTAGATCCCAAATTTACCAACTTTAGATGCAATCTTCTCCAAGTAGATTCCATCAGTGCAATCCTCATTCTTTGCTTTTTCCTTTTTCATCTGCTCAAAGCTTACACATGGTCTTGTACATATGCATCCACTATTAGTTAGGCCAGTGTTTCTCAACTCCAGTCCTCAAGGCGCCCCAACAGGTCATGTTTTCAGGCTTTCCATTATTTTGCACAGGTGATTTGATCAGTTTCACTGCCTTAGTAATTACCACAGCCGTTTTATCTGAGGAGAAATCCTGAACACGTGACCTGTTGGGGCGCCTTGAGGACTGCAGTTGAAAAACCCTGAGTTAGGCAATGAATTTGCTTATTAGCCCTGCACTGACCTTTGCTACATTAGCCCGACACATTACTGCTGTATGGAACATCTCAAAATTTCTAGTTCTTCAACCTTTGTAGTCTCAGTGAGTGAGCCTGTGAAGGAAGGTTGGACCTTAGTCTTGATCCATTCCATGCCTGGAAATTCAATCTTCAAGAGCTTGTCGCTGGAACCTTTGATGAATAAACCAATTCATCAGCAGTATCCATTCCCGAAATAGCTTAAAGTGATTTTTTAAACCCTTGCATATACCCAGTAAAGTGACTGGCCTCAGGTCATACACAGAGATGAAACAAATTCTCCTACATACATTGTACCTGTTTTATCTACAGCTAAGTCTTCTCTACAGTCTTCTAAAGCACACATTTTACACAGCATGTCTGGGCCAGTAAAGCAGGGGGCGGGGATCTAAAATCTCACTGTAGAGCTCAGTGAGGAGAGCTCTGAGCCCTGATTGGAGGCAAGAGACACACCCCCTTCCTCAGTACACGGAACATGCACAGTTGTGGCTGTCAATCACAGGCTATGTGCTGGAACTCTCTTCCTGTCACCAATTTTTTTTTTTTTTGGAGTTGGGAAACGCAGAAGTAACTCCTGCAATAGAGGAACAAGGCAGCAGAGAAAAAACGCACTCAGTGCTTTAGATAGAGACAAGTACAAAGTGTAGAAGGATGTACTTTGTTCATATTTCATGCCTAAGGTTTACAATCATTTTAAGATGGCCTACCCAGTGGCCAGACCATATTTGCAATTTTGCCATTGTTTTTTTTATTTTTATTTATTTTTTAAATCTTCTTTAACTTACAGCTTTCATAGTTTGTAAAAGAGACACCCCCCCCCCAAACATTTTCTTAAAGCAATAGTACAAAAAAGATGGTGCTACTGTGTCTTTTTTTTTTTAGGCCCTGCTATAATTGTGTAGACGTTTTATTAAAGCGTCATTTTCGCTAAAAAACCTAACCTACAAAAATGGTAGCACCTTCTTTTTATTCTACCGGTTTTTATGTTTTTTTTTCTATCCTAATTGGGGGGGGGGGGGGCTTAGGTGAAATAGGTCTAAACAGTGTCCTCAACCCTCTATTTCTGCCACCTCAGCTGCACAGAATTGATGAACGGGAAGTGCTCTGTACAGAGGCTTCCTATTCTTTCACAACCTGAAGCATAGTGAACAATGCTTCAGTTATGAATAAACACAGTAGGTTATCAATACATACCATTTTTAAAATGTTAGTCATGGGTCAAGTCCAGTCAATACTTACTTTGTTTATAAATACATTATTGATAGGTTGAATGATGTACCTGCCTTATTACATGCTATGGGGAATTCTGCTGGTGAAATCTTCCACTGAGCTTTGCCCTCCAGGTCATGGAGCTTCTGTTCTAATTTTTTTTTTCATAATGTAAAATGAATCTGAAATTTTGCAGGGAGCATAAAATACAGGGGGTCCCCGACTTACGAGCGCCTGAGTTACGAACCTCTCCTACTTACGAACCGGGCGCTGTGGGGACCCTCTGCCATTTTGGGCGGCTTGTCGGCTGTTCTGCACATGCGCGGCCAGACGGAGCCTCGGGTAATGTCGGAAATGTCCGTAATTGGCCACGCATGCGCAGGACGGCATTCGACGGAACATCGGAAATGTCCGTAATTGCCAGTTTGCGCATGCGTGGCCGACATACGAACATTTCCGACATACAAACAGGAGGAAAGTCCCTAACGGGTTCGTAACCCGGGGACCCCCTGTAGCTATAGTGGTGAACTGAACTAGATTTTTCTGAGTTCGCTTTATGTAGGAGGTTGACTGGTTCAACCAGCCAGCACTAAACCAAAGCTGAAATTTTAAATATAAAAGTGAGCTAAGAATCTTCTTATTAAAATGAGCAGCATTACTTCCACCCCTCTATAAATACAAGAAATTTCATTATTCATAATTTTTGTACTCCGAACAATATAACATTCCTGCTGTAAATGAACTTTATAAAAATACCAACCTGATTACCTTAATTTGAATAAATGTATTTTAACATCTACACCCAGAGTGTTTTACTACAATGTAATATATACGAGCGTTTTTTTTTAATGATTGTTGTTTATAAGATGTTAACATTTTAAAAGTAAAGATAGTCACAACTATGGTTGTCTCTGTTTCATTTATGTGTAATGGATGTTACAATGAAAAATGAAATGGGTTGGGGGTGTGAATAGATGCATCACACACACACACACACACACACACACACACACACACACACACACACACACACGAACCCCTTGGAATGATATGGATTTCTGCACAAATTGGTCATAAAATGTGATCTGATCTTCATCTAAGTCACAATAATAGACAATCCCAGTCTGCTTAAACTAATAACAAACAAATAATTAAATGTTACCATGTTTTTATTGAACACCCCATGTAAACATTCGCAGTGCAGGTGGAACAAGTATGTGAACCCCTAGACCAGTGTTTCTCAACTCCAGTCCTCAAGGCGCCCCAACAGGTCATGTTTTC